>CM034051.1:4163878-4501257 GCA_019804595.1 Bruguiera parviflora
AAGGATGAGACAAGTATATCCCGCAAACAAATGCTTGCCCGGCTTGATGTCTGCATGGGGGGCCGTGTTGCAGAAGAGCTCATCTTTGGTGACAATGAAGTTACCTCAGGAGCATCTTCTGATCTCCATCAAGCAACAAAGCTTGCCAGAGCAATGGTTACTAAGTATGGCATGAGCAAAGAAGTTGGGCTTGTTACCCACAACTATGACGACGATGGGAAGAGCATGAGCACTGAGACTAGGCTTCTTATTGAAAAAGAGGTGAAGGTTTTTCTGGAAAAGGCTTACAATAATGCAAAGACTATTCTTACTGCCAATAGCAAAGAACTTCACACACTTGCCAATGCTTTGCTTGAGCATGAAACGCTTTCCGGTGGCCAGATCAAGGCTTTACTTGCACAGGTCAACTCCCAGCAGCAGCAACAACAACAGCATCAGCAGATAGTTGCCCAACAGGGCAGTTCACAGTCCACACCAGTACCTCCTTCAACACCTAACGCAGCTGCATCTGCTGCAGCAGCCGCCGCCGCTGCCGCCGCCGCCGCAACTGCTGCAGCCAAAGCCAAAGGCATTGCTCCAGTTGGTTCCTAGCATAAAAGACTTAGATAAGGCCTCTGTGCGGAACCACCTATTGAAATTCAATGTGCATATGGTCATCTGACTCCCGAGGTGTTCTGTGATGGAGTCTTTGGGGCCAGTAGTCTTGATTGCTGCAAGTGAGGCTATTTTTATGTATCACTGTGGATCTGAGATTATGATACGTTGTAGGAGAACTAAATGGCAGCAAGACAGAAACATTGCATGGCAAGTCTAGTTGTTGCCTAGCAACCCATTAGCATTTTCTGTGCCTCTTTTATTCACTTTTCTTTTTTTTTTTTTGGGGTAAGTTTGTCTGTTTCGCTTACATATACAGATGGAATAGTCTTTCACTTAGAGAGGAAAAATCAAATGAGCATTCTTGAGTTTTATTTCTCTTGTCATTTACACAACATGGGAGGAGGAGGAGGAGGAGGAGGAGGAGGAGGAGGTCGGGGGATCAAGTGGGATTGAGATTGGCCAGGTGGTTAAATCCCAGTGGAACAAGACACCCGGTCAAATGATTGATCAAGTTTATTTAAGCGGCAACTCGTTTTCAATAAAACATAACAATTCAAGTGGTGAATTCTGTCTGTCAAACGCTGAAACATTCGATGAGGAGGAACCATGAACGAGAGGTGTCTAAGATATTTTCGGTTTCTTTATTTACACCATGTGGAGTACAGCATTAGTGACACTGTATGCACGCGGTGGAACAATAAACGAAAGAGATATTTGGCAACGGGCATTGGTTTGGTGACGGAGAAGACAAATGTGCCCAGAGCTCATTTTCAAATGGGAAATGTCTTTTTCTTGGACGCCACTTGCTGTCCTGGCTCGAGTGACAGTGTGCTGACGCCGGTAATTATCTGAGGCCCGTCGTCCCTCTAGCCGCAAGGGCGAGCAATGAAGTGATGCCTCGTGGCCAGTGACTATATTTATACTCGCCCGTTAACGTGTTTAAAAAAAAACACTTATATTTTGTAAATATATTAATTATTATACTTATAAATTAAAATTAAAGACTCTTTATTGATATATTTATTTAGTTTATACATAAAAAAATATTATTTAAATGCTGTTATATTTGAATAAATTTTTATTATATTTAATTTTAATATTAATAAAATTAAAATTTAATACTGCTTTTTTAATATAAAGTTTTATTTATTACACACAAATAAAAATTGAATTAATGTATAAAAGAATACACGGAATTAACCATTAAAATATCATCTCAGGCTATTGTCTGCTAAACGTGCTCTACAACCCAACGTTCACACAATAACATATGGTACCTACGTTGAAATTGAACATCAATTTGTTCGTGCATGTCGTCCTATACGATGAAACAAACACCTGCCGGGAATTTTAATCGTTATTTAAAATTTTAAAAATCTAGCATTTAAGGAAGGAATTTAGTAATAGATCAGATTCTCTTTTAAAATTGTAAGTAAATTTAAATAAATATATCATTAAATTAATATGAGTAGTATATATATATATATATATATATATATATATTTATATATATATATTCAAAATTATTATTATTATTGAAGTGATATATTTTTATAAAAAATTAAATAAAAATAATAATACATAATTACTACTATTCCTACAGTGTTCCCAACACAATAAAAAAAGCAATCTGCGAATTATAACGATTTCCTTCTAAGTAGAAATGAGAATTCTCGACAATAAATTTACCAACATTTCCGTTTAAGCCTTATCGCAACCGTTTAAAAGCGCAAAACAATCCTGTGGCGTTACTTCGTTCTTGCCGAGCCAGCGTCTCCAATCCAATCCCCAAGTGTCCCACGCGCTGACGCGCACTCACACACAACTTACACAACACACAAACACACACGAAGACAACGATCCCACTTCAGTTTCTAACTTTCAAGTTTTCGCTTTCCCGTTTGCCCCTGGCTTGGGAAAGCACAAATACAGTAAAGATTCCAAAGCGAATATCGAAACCCTGCAAGCCACAGGGCCTCTCTCTCTCTCTCTCTCTCTCTCCATATCTTATCTCATGCGATAATCACTCTTCCAAACGAAATATCTCTTCCTTTCACAGCCACCCGACTCCCCTTTTAAGGAAGGGAGAATAAGAGAAAAGAAAGAGAAGAAAGCAGAGAGGAAAAGAAAAAACAGGGAGAGTTGGAGAGATAATATAAGAAAAGTTGAAAGCTTTGCTCTCGGATCGCTCTGTCTTTGCTTAACTGTTTTCAGAATGGCAGAGCCCGGGAAGTACATTCCTCAAGAGGAGCTTGAGAAGCACAACAAAGCGGGAGATCTGTGGATCTCAATACAGGGCAAGGTCTACAATGTCACCGATTGGAGCAAGGACCACCCTGGAGGCGACCTCCCGCTGATCAATCTCGCCGGCCAGGATGTGACGGACGCATTCTTCGCTTACCATACGGGCACCGCCTGGCAGTATCTTGACAAGTTCTTCACTGGGTATTATCTCCAGGACTACTCTGTCTCTGAGGTGTCTCGAGACTACAGAAAGCTGGCGGCGGAGTTTTCAAAAATGGGCCTTTTTGAGAAGAAAGGCCACGGGGCTCTGATTTCTCTTTGCTTCATGGCAATCATGTTTTCTTTGAGTGTTTATGGCGTTTTATGGTCAACTGGCAAATGGGTGCATGTCCTTTGTGGGGCTTTAATAGGATTCTTGTGGATACAGAGTGGGTGGATTGGCCATGATTCTGGACATTACAATATCATGAGAAGTCCTCGACTCAATCGTTTCGTGCAGATCTTAAGTGGAAATTGCCTTGCTGGGATCAGTATAGGGTGGTGGAAAAGAAACCACAATGCCCACCACATTGCCTGTAACAGCCTTGATTTTGATCCAGATCTGCAGCACATGCCTCTGTTTGCGGTATCTTCAAAACTTTTCAACTCACTTAAGTCTTACTTCTATGATAGGAGGATGAATTTTGATTCCGTTGCTAGGTGCTTGATCAGTTATCAGCATTGGACATTTTATCCTGTCATGTGTTTTGCTAGGGTCAATTTGTTTGCCCAATCATTCTTGCTTCTGTTGTCCCCCAAGATGAGGATGCCCAATAGGGGCGAAGAGATTTTGGGCCTACTTGTGTTTTGGATTTGGTACCCATTGCTTGTTTCTTGCTTGCCAACTTGGGGGGAGAGATTGATATTTGTTGTTGCCAGTTTTACGGTCACTGGGATTCAACATATTCAGTTCTGCTTGAATCATTTCTCAACGAGTGTGTATGTTGGCCCTCCAAAGGGGAATGACTGGTTTGGGAAGCAAACGGTCGGGACCCTTGATATAATGTGCTCGTCTTGGATGGATTGGTTTCATGGTGGATTGCAGTTTCAGGTTGAGCACCATCTGTTTCCCCGGTTGCCTCGATGCCATCTCAGGAAAATCTCGCCCTTTGTTCGGGAGCTATGCAAGAAGCATAATTTGCCTTACAACATTGCATCATTCTGGAAGGCTAATGTAATGACATATCAGACTCTTCAAGCTGCGGCCTTTCAGGCTAGGGATCTTTCCAATCCAGTCCCAAAGAATTTAGTGTGGGAAGCTATCAACACTCATGGATGAGAATATGGGGATTCCCGTGGCCTTTTCAGGTTTTGATACTCCAGTTATTGATGCCCAGAAACAACTCATGTGATTGGGGTATTAATATGGAAGAATAATCATCTTTGTCCCCTGCTTGAGCCTTCGATTGTTTCATTTTTTGCATTGCTTTCTCCTAAGATTAGTTTATATATATTTTGGCCTAGGTTAATAGTCATTCATACTGGTTACCTGTGGACTTATATAGTTCTTTCTCCTCCTGGTTCTGCTCAACATTCCACACTTCCTTTTCATTTGTAATATTTGCTTTGGATAGTGCAATAATCGTCAATAATCTAATCCCTATGTCTCTCTACACTACACTTGTTTACTCGGCTTGTATTGCAAATTTCCGTGCTTCTTCGAACTGAAGCATGTAATTGGTCCATGTCTGCGGTCAAGGGCAAGCCTTGCTTTCGTCCCTGTTGGCATTTGGGATCGCATTTCTAATGCAGCATCGCTTATTTCTCGAACTGATAATGAAATCAGTATCAATCTGAATATATTAATGCTGTGGTAGCTGATTCATTCAAGTGGAGGTCTGAATCGATCCTTTTCTTTTCTGTTCATATATACCAGAAATGTGCATCGTCGCTTCATGTTCATTCAAGTTATAGTTTGCTTAATGCTTCGCATGATTGCATCTGTTACTGACAAAGCGAGTTTTCCCCTTTTCTAGGGTGTTTCTGAGCTCCCAACGGTCTCCCAAAATTTAGCGCCTGAAGTAAAATGAACCGGATAAAGGGTGTGTCTTGTGATACATTCAGCGCCGTTGAATGTTTTAATATAATCGAACTGATGACCTGAATAATAATAAATGATTTCTTTATTATTAAATTACAATATATATTTGGTGGTACGTTTTTAAGGTAATATTGCTGCTCGGTTCCAAGGGATCCGGAAATTAAAGATCATGGCTTTATTTTTGATGGGAAAAGCTTAGTAAGCAGAGAAAAAAGAATTGGAAAAGAGCTGGAGTGAGTCAACATGTTAATTTTATCAAATAAGAAATTATTTTTTAAAAAAATTATACTTTTTGATGAAAAATTAAACTTTTTTAAAGATTATTTTTTAATATATAGAATTTACATATTAATTCATTTTTATATATTTTTTTATATATAGTTCTTTTTCTCTGTCAACCAAATCGCGTACATTCTTGAATCTTCAATCTTGTGTCCTACTTTTGGGACAGCCTGTAAGTGAAAGGACGTCAGCTGGCTCCTGGAATCCGTTGAACATAAGGTAAAGGGCCGCACACAATCCAGGTCCAGGTCCCCCAGCTTTCAGAAAATAAAATATAGTCCCTAAAGATTACGCAAAGGCTAATGATAGGCTAATTGTTGACTAGCTTGTGCTTATCTCTGATTGGCAATTTCAAATAATTGTCACTTTTTTCTCTCTGTTTCCATTTGAATTCGGGAGAAAAACTTAGCAGATTTGAACCAAAAGAAAAGGGTCGATGTGAATTTTCGGCAATGGAATTGACGTGGATTGGAAATCTGTTTTTTTTTTTACTAGGAACCGCTCTGCCTGGCTTGGCCTTGCTGCATTGAACAGGTCACTGTGAGAGCGTCGCTATTTTGCCGGGTTTTCAAAAAGGGTAACGCTTATTGTCACCCCAAGTTTCCTAACCCCACAATTATCAAATTAATTATACGTTAAAACCGTGATAACAAACAAGAGAGGTCCATTAAAAATCATGGGTGATTAAATCAAAGTGATTAGATGTAAAGCCAAGTTGTCAGGTCGAATCGATTTCTTTTGAAAAAACGGATAGAAAACAAGTTGTCAGGAAAAGAGCTCGGAGAAATTGGATGTGAGTAATCGGGAATCTTGGGGTTATATAAAGCTACATTGTCTTTCTGACTTTCCCTGTAAAAGAAAAAAAAAAAAAACAAAGAAAAACCCAACTTCACATCTATCATCTCTTTCAATTTGATATTGGTTTTGCGAGTGTGCCAAATGATTTAAACATTAAATTTGAACGAAAAATAATAAGACAATAAAAGTATAAATCAAAATTCTATTAATGAATTTGTATAAAAACTTATATTTATAATAATAATAATTTAAATTAATAATCATAAATATAAAATATAAAATAAATATATTAATATAATAATTTCATTATATATATATATACACCTAGAGAGAGAAGATAAAAGAGTAAATGAAAATATAATTAATTAAAAATAATAAAATAATGATTTTATAAAAAAACAAAAATATAAATAATATTTTCCATTAAATATTAAATATAAAAATCATCCATTTCAATTCTTATTTTTTAATAAAATTTTCCTCAACTAAATGTACTCCAAATAAAATGAGGAGGGTTGGATTAAACCCAAAAAAGACCTTTGCTTGGAAGTGTAAGATATATATATATATATATTGGTTCTAGATAAATCAGACAAAGAAATTTAATTATCACTGAATTTTGAATTCAATCGTAACTTCAATTTTATATTTAATAGTCATTAATCTATACTTATTGATAAGTGTATAAGTGATTACTCATTTTACTTGATTCGAATAATCAAACCAAAACCAAAACAAAATTGGAAAAATTGTAAGAATGAATTGGACATGGTTTGTAATTTTGCTAAACTATTTTTAATAAGTTGGTTATGATTTTGAAAATCTAAAAGTTGCTGAAATCTAATCGAATCACCTTATAATACCAACACTTAAAACGTGCATTTTAAAGAGACATTGGCAAATGAAAAACCAAATTATTTCTCATAACCCACAACCCATCTAGACCTAACACACTGAATAAAGGCATATTGTTCATGTAGTTTTTTTACTTGTTAAATTGTTAATTACTTATTTTTTATCTCAGCATTTGAAAATTTGCTTTCTTATCTTTCTCATTGTTAATATTCGAGAAGTCAATTCGTTCAAATGCCCCTTTAATTTCTTTCTCTTGGATACCGACGGCTTTAATTGTTGGACAAGTTGACAAAATAAAAAAATATGAATGACAATTTTAGTCTCGATAGCCATGATTTAAATTGTCAGACTAAAAGCATTTAATTAGTTTTTTTTTTTTTAATATCATGATTCACTTATAATTTTGAAAAAAAAATTACACACAACTAATAGTTTGTTTGAATATAAATATTAAACAGATACACTTACACTTCTGCTTATTGGTTTGGAAAATATATTTCACATATCCAAATAATAAATCAAAATTTTCCTCTCCAAAATTTGGAGTTTTGATAGGGTAATTTTATGTTAAAACATCTCTTCTCTCCAAATATCCTAATGATAAGTCAAAAGGGATTACCGCATCTTTGAAGAGTCTCCATTGGATAGAAATGATTATTGCAACTGTAACGATTCAAAACTGCATATTTTGTTTTGTTTTGTGTGTGTGTTTTTTTTTTTTGGGTTATTCGTGACAAGCTTATACTTACATTTCAAAAACAGTAATGAGCAATAAAAGAATGTTTTCTACTTTGACTCAAATTCATTGCTGAATTATCACGCTATCACCTATTCAATTCCCATTTCAAAAGAAAATTTATTTGGGGACCAAAGAACGTTACTAATTCAAAAAAAAAAAAAAAGAAATCCGCAAAAAGATTAGATTGAAAAGCCGCAAAGCAAGACGATAAAAATATCCAATTCGAAAAATTAATGGAAAATAAAAGAGATGTGGGGTTGGAACGGGTGCACAAGTGCAAACACGTACATCAACACGTCCCCAAAATTTCTGAGAAATAGCTATCCCCACCCCACCATAAGCAGTTACTCAGTTAGAAATGTACATCGTAGGTTACAGAGAGAGAGAGAGAGAGAGAGAGAGAGAGAGAGGGGAAAGGCATTTATATTTCTCTCCCCACTCCCTTTATTTTCTCCTGTCTTTTCTCTCTTACACGACCATTCAAAGCAGAAAGAGTGCCGAAATAATCTAAACGAGTAGGAGAGAAATGCGAAAATATGAATAGGAGTGGCAGCAAAAGCACAGGCGGATCACAAGCCTGTGCTGCATGCAAATACCACCGTAGAAAATGTGTCCCAGACTGCCCTCTCGCACCATTTTTCCCTCCCCATCGCCAAAAAGAATTCCTCAACGCCCACAGGCTCTTTGGCGTCAGCAATATGCTGAAAATCATCCGCCTCCTCGACCCCGAGCAGAAGGCTAATGCCATGAGCAGCATGATCTATGAAGCCGACGCTCGAGCCCGCGACCCCGTCGGTGGCTGCTACAACATCATAGGCAACTTGTATCGCCAAGTCGAACGCGTCCGGGCGGAGCTTAATTTCGTTCGCCACCAATTGTCAATCTGTCGATCCCAGTCGGAGGAGGCAGCTGTTGCTTCCGTGAATGGCAGCGCCAATGGAAATTCAACGATTATCTGCGAACAGTCTACGAATAATGCTGTGCAAACGTGCGTAGATGCACCTTACAGGGAAGAAACGTTTGAAGACGTAAGCGAGGATGTCAAGCCATTTCTTGGTGCGTTTAGTGAAAGAGACAATGCATTTTTCTTGGGCTCTCTCAGGTTGGTATTATTAACAATGGAAATGTTTCCATATGAAAATGCGAGTAATGAAAAAGGAAAAGTTATGCTTACAAATTTATTATTATTATTATTTTTTTAAATAAAGAAAAAACTCAAAAATTTCAAACTCAATAGAAATAATGATTATGATGATATTTGAAGTGACTTGAATTTCTCAAATGGGCTAAGGGTATTATTAAGCTTTCTTCTTCTACTCTTTTCAATTATTTAATTCATACCGTTAGGGTTTTACTGACATTTCTTTGATGCTACTATGATTCAATTTTATAACGATAATCATTTAAATTGACAAACTCACTTTATCCATTGATTGGTAGTGACGATCGTCCTCACATCCTTCTGTTATTATTATGATTTTTTTTTCCTCAAAAATTGATGATATTGAGAAATAATGGGCAAAGAAAAATTTAATGTCCAGGAGGCTGCTGGAATTTGAGAAGGAAATACCCATGTTGAGTTTTTGCACCCCAAAATATGCTTAATACTTCAAAGGTGCACATGAATTAATTAGCCCTCTTGTGTCTTGTTCCTAGTGACAAAGTGGTGTTGGAGGAAGATTGCAAGCCAATACACTATGAACAGGAGCGGGATACAAAGGGCGCTGCTTAGTTATTCCCTCTTACAAAGCGTAGAACTTTGACGAATTTTTTTGTGGGGGGGGGGGAGGCGATGATCTCTAACCCTCCTCGATTCGAACAAAGCAAAGAAATTTGTGCTTCTGCATGTTAGTTAGGCTTCTACACAACTTTTTCTTGTTTTTGTATGCGATCTGTATCATACAGAAGGTAATGTTTTCTTTTGTAATAGGATCTGTTATTTACACGCATATTTTAATTTTTATACACCCTAATTGTTGCCTTAAAGGTATAAAAGGTGACAATTTTGCGTGTTTTTAATTAAAATATACGTGTAAAATAAGAATTCATTTTTTAGTAACATAGAAGTAGAGAAGTTTTTTTGTTTTTTTTTTTTGAACACGGGAAGAGCTCGTTGCTTACTTTACGATGAATAAAAAAGAAAAATTCACTGCTGCTTTTACAATGTATTCATTGCAGTAGTAACTTTCTTTCTAGTAGTTTCCAGCCGTTCAGCTTTTAATTTTTAGCTCTATTCATGAAGGGCATGTGGATAATAGTTGGCCATAATTGATGATTGCCATGATTGTTAAAACTAGGAGCGTTTATGGTGCATGATTATGGTCGGGCAGCTTTCGAAATTGCAAAAGTGGTCTATCCTTCTATTTGTTGTTCTTTTTTTTTTTTTTTTCAAGGAAATCATTCTACCTGATTAGTTTAACATGAATTTAATAATTAGTTGCGTTATTATTCTTTTTTCTTTTTTGGGTACTAAAATTTAAAACCTAGGTAACCGTACTACTTAGACACTGTAGTTAGTAACTTATTATTCATTATTCTTTTTTCTTTTTGGTCAAGCTTATTCTTCATTTTCAAAAGGCATGAAGTTTTGAGATGGGCATTTTATTGGTAGCACCGGCCCACAATGCCGGTCCATTCAAACCTTGTAAGTGGGTAGGGGCCCAGGCTTTTCTCGAAGGTAAAAATCCATCCAAATAGGGAGAAGCCGTGCCGCATTTTGGCCATTCATTTTTCAATCTATCCGAGATTCGTAGTAGCAATTCAATTGGCTCTTGGTTGTTCTAATGTCACTGCGTGGTCCCCAAACAGCTCATTCGCAACTGTTTATGGACTCCAATGAAAAACGAAACCCGATCGGAGATCTTTGGCGGCTCCTGCTTGATGGTATGCAACCAAATCTTTTGCCTCAGCCTCTAAGGTTAGCTGACCAATCAATTTGCATGGCAGGGAGAACGACAGCACATTGTAATTTGGTTGATGATATCACAACTAATATCCTTCTTTAGAGCTTGGCATCATGCATTAGAAAAATTAAATGTCAATTCAAGAATTTGGAAAAACAATCAGAATCTGCTACTTGTTCCAGTAGGATTACAAGCCAAGCGAATTGTTCATTTGTCCATAGTCCCAGCAACCCTTATTTAAAGATGCTGTCCTTCCCATTCCGGAGTAATGCAGAAACCGTGTTCCATAGGCAGATCAGCCGTCACCTGCAGCTTAGTTGTCGTTGCTTTCTGATAGGGAAGGAGATGAATCAGAAGAAAGGTCATTGATAATAGAATACGGACCACCTTCTCTTGCACCTTTAGTCCTAATATCTTCAATCATCCCATGCACCGTGCTCATCTTTGGTCGGTCTCTAGGCAATGGAGCCACGCATAACAAAGCCACTTGCATTAGGGCCACCATCTCCTCCTCCGTCTCCCTGCACCTCAACAGCTCAAAATCAAACACCTCCCAAGTCCATTCTTCTCGACCAACCCTTTGAACCCATTTCACCAAACTCGCTTCTCCTTCCCCAGTCGGCATTTTCCCCGTCAATATCTCCAGCAGAACAACGCCAAGGCTATAAACATCGCACTTCTGTGTAAATTTCCTCTGATTGACATTAGTACCATTGTTGCTCGGCCCGAGTTCTGGCGCGCTGTAGGCATTGTTCGATAAAGATGGTGTTGAATGCAAGAGTAGGTGGAGACCAATATCAGCTATGCATGCATTGCCTGAGTGATCAACCAAGATGTTAGAGGATGTGAGGTTGCCATGGAAGAGTTTGGCTTTGTTGTGGCTATGGAGGAAAGCAAGGCCCTGTGCAGAGCCTGAAGCCAGTCTTAGCCTTGTAGTCCAATCTAACGGAGTCCTCCATGGCCCTCTATTTCCTGCCATCAATGCGGATTGTGATTTGATTACAAAGACAGAGAATGAAAATAACACATCAAACATATAACTGGGTTGAATCATACGAACCGTGCAAGAGAGAGTGGAGGCTTCCATTTGGCTGAAAGTCATAAACCAAAAGCAATTCATCCCTGGAATCAAAGTATGCTCTAAGGCTCACAATATTAGAATGTCTCAACCCACCAATCATCTTCAAAGACCCATAAGTCTCCTTCCTCTCCCTCCTGTCTCTCACCCTCTTAACCACCACCGCATCACCGCCGTCCATCACCACCTTGTAAGTGTTACCCACACTCCCTCTGCCCAACAAGTCAGCCGACGAGCTCAATAGATCATCCACGCTCCCAAAGCCCTGGCACCCTTCAAACACCACCAGCTCGCCTTCCCTGGGCCCACCACCAGTGCCACCGTAAAACCCACCTGTACTCGGGAGATGGGACCCAACTTTGGCCTTGGCAACGGCTACGTTGGTCCCGACATTTCGTCTCCGCCTATGATAGCAACAGCACGATATGGTCACTAGCGCCGCCGCAATCGCCACCATGTCGGCACAAACGATCAAGACCACCACCCAATCACTCAATTTCCTCTTGCTTTCCTGGCCCTCCGATCTTGAGGGCTTACTCTCCACCGTCTGATAGGAGCATGCATACGGCAACGGCGAGCCACAGAGGTCCTGGTTCCCGGAGAAAGAACTCGCCGGAAAGCGGGATAACCAAGCCGGAATTTCGCCGGCGAGATAGTTATGCGAAACATTGAATTCTACAATCGAAGAGGAGAGAGAGCTAACAGAGTGGATAGTCCCGCTGAAGGAATTGGACTCTAGCCGAAGAGTCAACAAATGGGGCAACCGCGCGAGCTCGCTCATCGGAATGTCACCGGAAAAATGATTGTGAGAGAGGTCGAGCCGACGGAGGCGCCGAATATGAGAAGCGCCGGACGGGAACATTCCGGAGAGGCCGTTGTGAGAGAGGTAGAGATGCTTGAGGTTAGCCCATGAAGAGAAGTTAATGCGGCCGGAAGCAGAGGAGAGGCGGTTGCGCTTCAAGCTGAGGAGCCTCAGTTCCGTGAGTCCACCCAGAGGAACGACGGAGCCGCCGGTGAGGTTCAGGTCCTCGAGGACGAGCTTGGTGACTCGGTGAGTGGTGGGGTCGCAGGTGACTCCGAGCCACGCGCCAAAACAAGGGTCAGTCGAGTTCGTCCAGGAAGAAAGCCCATTAGAATTCACAGATATCGCGGCTTTGAATGCGAGCAAGGCAGTGGAGTCCGGGCTCGATGAAGATAAATCAGCCGAGCAAAAGAAGAAGAATATTGAGAATAAAAGAGAGGAGACGAAGATTTTCTCGGCCAGCATTTTCTTTCTTTCACTTTCTCGGGGAAATGGCAGAAAAAACGAAGAATAATAATGGGCTTTGTGGTGCTCCAAAACTAGCCGTTCAGAGGGGAGGGATGGTTCGGCGCATGAGACCCTCGGGGGTTATGGTGTTGGGAGCGCGGACACACCACACACGCGCTTTAAGACCAACGTCGCAACACACGTACGAGGTATCTTGAAAGCAAAACCAGATATATAAACCGTGTCGGTAAGATAATTAATTAAAATTCCATAGCATATACGCGAAGATCGGATTCAAAAATTAATTTACTACTTACTAAACAGTTAAGTCTAATTTTGGTGTTCAATCAGCCCGTCTATGTATTTTTATTTTTTATTTTTTATTTTTGGTTTTTTGGATTAATTGAGTTTGGTAAGTTTTTAGTAACGTTCCGATGAAAATTGGATCGACCGGCGGAAAGATTGGAGTGGGAATCGGTGAGGATCCAGAGAGTATTGAATGAGACACGTTGTCCTGTTCACCTCCTGAGGAAAGAAACCCATTATTTCAATAAGGCTGCGGAGCAACGCTACTTGCTTTGGGTGGGGATAAAAGTGCCAATGGGCTTTATTTAATTGCCAAAAAAAAAGGGATGTCGTACATTTCATTCTTTTTTTTTTTTCCAACAAAATCTCGAGGAATCCTATTAAAATGAGAGTTCAAAGTTTATAATTGGAAGTTCGGGAGATAGCAAAAAAAAAAAAAAAAAGGGTAAATCGTTTTCCAAAGCTAATATAGAGTTAAGTATTTAAAATATCAAATTACAATTGTATTCTTATCAAAACTAATTTATTTGGAATATCTCACAATATATTTGTATGCCTTTGAAAGGAGAAAAAAAAAAAAAGAAAAGCACACATAAGATTATAAAAAATATTAAGCATCATTCACTAGTCAGTTCAACCTGTGATTCAATGACTTAATTTCTTAACCAGCTCCATGTTTGGGCCGAGTCTTATAAATATGCATGGGATGACCAGAGAGAGATTGCTACGTGGGCTTGTTCTATGGATTGGCCCACAGATTGACGTTGCAAGCACTGACAGAGTAGCCCCGGAGGATTTTCTGGCCCTCTAATCGTAGCATGGGCACTTAATGTCTTGTTGACCGAAGTCTTCAACTATTGCTGGCTTGAACCACCCGTGTAATAATAAAGAAGGACCGAGATCTGAAGCCCGGACTATCCTTATTTGGTCTAATGATGGTTAGGTGATGGATCGATCTTCCGTGTGGAAAAGGTCGAATGAGAACGTTAAATGAATTATTTCTAATTTCAATTTACAAGTGTAATATTTGAAAAAAAAGAAAAAGAACAAGAAAAAGACCAACCTTATTTGTATAACCTATAATAACTGCAAAGAGAAAAAGAAGCAATGCCGATGTGCCATCCTGGATCCCTTTTAAGTTTTGGTAGGTCCACACTCGGGCCATTCCCGTGGCCACCACGATCAGCCCACCAAGAGCGTCAAAGACGAGTCTTGGACGCTGGGGTAATTGCAAACAAAGAGAAGATTATCCCAAATCAATCCTTCATGCAATGCCCATTAGTTAAATTTTCAGGGGAAATTGGTTTATGACTACATGTAACATATCCAATATCCATTCAAAAAGTTGTATATTTAAGTCTATCAAATATAAATAATTTAAATATTACAAACTTTTCTTGACCAAAATAACATATACTAATTACCGTGTGCGTATATATATTAGATTATTTTAAATATTAGTAAATATTTTAAAAGTCACAAAAATAAAAACAGATGGACACAATCAATAAAATCTATGAAAAAGAATATTTGTCATTAAAACTTGCGATTTGCCGACTCACTTGTTGATGCTAATTGCTGAAAAAGATAATATAAAGAGAAGGAATCCTATGTTAACCGCGTTCCCTCAGAGATGCTAGTCCCATTTACAAAGTGTTTCACTCGTAGGGGGTGTCTTTGTTTTGCATTTGCCATTAATCCATAATAGTTAGCACCCCAAGAGCCTTCATAATCATACACTAACCTTATTTTACCAGAAATTTGCTTTGATCGTTTGTTTTCAGAGCTTGGAGCCAACCATGAATCCAATTGCTCGAAGTTACAAAAGGCATACATTTAACTCTTGGCAGCTGTTATTTCACACGCACGCAGAAATACTTTTTGCAGGGCATATTTGTAATCTGCTTATTTGTGTGGATGACAGTTCCTTCGACTGTCACCAGCCGTTAGCTACTCCAACCGTACCCCACCCCGTACATTCCCATCCCTTGGACATTGGCCTGGCCCAAACTTCCACGCACGTGGCTCTGCGTCAACTTAAACTCTACCTGCCACGGGCATGTAAGTCCTGACGTGATGAGTTACTGTCCGCACAAAGCCAGCTCCAAATTGGGTAGGTGATGCGCTGGATTTTACCTTTTTCTTTTCTGGGAAATACTCCTGCTTTCCTTGTACGTCAACATCGTTAACGGAATCCATTTACTCTTTTTTTTCTTTTTTTTTTCAACTTCATTACACACATGTATTTAATTTAACATATTTAAATTTTGCTGTTACGGTGGCTAGAAACATATTTATAGTTTATATCATTGATGTACAATTATATATTTTTAGATTAAAAATTTGTTGGTGAATCCACCTTAAGATCCGCTTGATTTAACTGTGATTAATTAAAGTTATTATTTATTAACTATTATTGTTAATAAATAAAATTAAATTATAATATTTAATTAAATTTATATTATTAATATTATTTATATAATAAAAACAATTATTTGAGACATTTTGTTCTTATTTTATTATAATAGATAATTTGTTTTGTTAATCTATGTTGTATTATTTTGTATGTGACACCAAAAGTTATTGATGACATCGAGATACAGAACTAATTTTTTTTAAAAAAATTATGTTGACATATAAGAAATTAGTAAGATTAGGCTTGAATAATAAATTTATTTAAGATAAATTAATGCGAAAAATAAAAATACAAGATCTCTAATTAAACGTAACAATAAAATAAAAGAAATTAACTTTAGAACGTAACAATAAAATAAAAGAAATTAACTTTAAAAAGATAATTGATATGTTGTTTTATTAAATTTAGAATGATTTATATTAATTTTTAATGAATAAATAAATAAAAATAAATAAATAAATAAGAGGAAAAAAAAATATATATATATATATATAAAGTGTTGAATAATTAAAAATATTTAAAATTAATATTATTAACAAGTAACTATTTTTATTAAAAGGTAACTCTAAACTACTTTTAGACGACTCACCTGCGGAGTTTTATTGGCAACGCGAATCTTTAGAAAAATTAGCAAAACACTGATCTTTTTACCCTTCGAAATGTAATAGCAATCAGCATCCTTTTACATTTTGAAATGGCTTCATGGACCTGTAAATGCAAGTGTTTCACTTACAAGGGTTCCTTTGTTTTCCTTTTTCCATGTTATCCTAAATATTTAGCACCCGAGAGTCTTGACAATCAGACATTCACCCACTTTGGCACAAATTTGCTTTTTGATCGTTTTGGCATCGAAGCTTGGAACCAACCATAATAACTCCAATTGCAAGAAGTTAGAATCGCGACAGTGAAAATTGCATTTAACTCTCACCAACGCATCGCAGCGATGCGTACCGTACCTTGTACATTCCCAACCCTCGGAAATTGGACTGGCCCAAACTTCCTCGCACATGGCCCTACATCAACTCAAACTCTACCTTCCACGGGGCATAAGAGTTTTTACATGAAATTCCCGTTTGCACAAAGTTACTCTGCCCCATTTCCGAATTGGGGGCTGGTTTTTTATTTTTTTTTTTTTTTTTTATGTGTAAATACTACATCAACATCACCGACAGAACCCATTTACTCTTTTTTTTTTTTACCTTTATTCCACTTATATATATATATATATATATATATAACACATTTATATAGTAATATTATAATTATTAAATATATTTTTAATTAATTATAATTATATATATTTTAAATTAAAAAATATGATAATATGATAATTGTGTCTTAATTCAACAACCAATTAACATTTCTTTATATATATATATATATATATTGTACGTCATAAAGAGGGCGCCCTAATTGAGGCAGATTACTTTAATCACACCCCACCCACTGAATCACTCGATTGACCCGCAATGTACTCCGTGTAGCATTCCACAATTATCACGCGACGTAGCATCCAACTAAAAACAACCATGTCATTAAAACAGGTGAATTACAAACTTACTGTCCTGCCCCCCTCTCTGTACGAACAAATTGAGCATAATCTGCAATGCTTGGCTTCTCCTAAAAACGACGCCGCGAGGACATCAATCACGAAGAATGGCCCTTGCTCCCTCTAATCCCAAGCCCCGACCTCTTTCTTAAGGAATCTTTAAGAAAGAGGCGCTCGGGTGCAAGAGGGTTTTCTTTGGAATTATTACCGTTCGATTTATACATTATCTTTATAGAAAATTAAATTAATACGTTCATAGATAAATCCCAACTTAAATTTATAAAGACAATGAGTAATATTTTAAACTTTTTTATTGCTAAAAAAAAGAAAATGCAGTGGACATTGAACATAACTCGTTGAAGGTTTCGGAATTCTTAATTTTCGAAATAATATTTCTATTCTTTTTTTTTCCCTTAATCTATTGGAAATTATCTCGACCCTCTTTTCAAATCCACAATTGCACCTTAATTCTCCTCAAAAATACAAGTTATCCTGACTCCCGGCCTCCCAGAAAATTATTAAAAAAATGAAAGCAATGAGACTTATATATATATATATATATATATATATATATCCTCAAAAATACAAGTTATCCTAACTCCCAGCCTCCCAGAAAAAAAAAAAAGAAAAAAAAGAAAGCAATGAGACTAAAAAAAAAAAAAAAACACAGAGAAAGACAATGAAAAAAAAAAAGTGTAATTAAAAAGCAAGGCAAACAATTATGAGTTAACTGCTAATCAGAAAGTAAACCTCCAGATCTTGATTTTCAGATCAACCTCACACTTGGACCCAGTTGTTACGGCCACCGTCGGTGACTTGCCTTTGGGTACAACCCCTTTAATGCCATCACAAGTAACCCTGATGCCCACCTTCTTGGTCTTCAGCCCACCTGCTTTCACTCTCACTTTAGTATCCAACTGGATCTTCAGCGTCACCCTTCCGTTCTTCTTCTTCAGATCCGATCTCAGGGCATTCACCGACTCTGCATCAAGATCATTAGACCCAGAAATGACAACGTTTCTAAAGCTGGTCTCGTTTTTTGTTGACAAGCTAAACGCAGGCAAAGTCCCGTTTGCGATGAAGACATTGCTGGAGGAGGAAGATATGGTGAAGGGTTCGTAGAAGAAGGAGATGTGGGAGTTGGGGTTAGTGGAGATGATGGTGAGGTTCAGAAGAGAGGATATGTGGGAGGTGGAGGAGTCGGCGGAGGTGGTCAGGTTGAGGCGGTGGATGCGGAGGGAAGGGATGGAGAAGGCGGGGCGGTGGGGATGGTATAGGATATAAAGAGCGGCGCCGGCAATTATCGCAAAGAGGAGGAACAAGAGCAGGATGAGGGTGCTCCAGAAGCAGCAGCAGCAGCATATCCTCCTCCCGCTGCAGCTACGGCGACGTTGTTTGTGGGGCTGCGGCCGGGAGGGTGGGCGGGCCGTGGGGTTGTAGAGGTGGGATTTGTTGGTGTTGGCGTTGGCGGCGGCGGTCTTAGCGGCGAAGTTGCTGGCGGTTGGAGGGGCGGTGCCCGTGCCATTGATCGTGGGTTTAGAGGATGGGAAGACTCTCTCCGCCATTGTCAGTGAATCCTACGAAAGATCCAAAGCAACACAGCCAGAAGGGATGATTGCAATTACAGGCTGCAGCGGACTAGAAATTGAATCTTGGTTTGGCTTAGCCTACTGTCTCTTTGGTCTTTTGGGGTCAAGCTGTATATAATTTTTCTTTTTTTTTTTTTTTTTTTTCAAGCTCGCGCATAACTCTCAAACTTTGAGGCCACGTTTTTTTTTTTCACTTTTTTTTTTTTCTGGGCACTATGAATCTGTGGCCATCCTCATCTTACAATCTTAAAACGGGACGGCAATAATCTCTAACACTCACACACGTGGCCGCCTTGGCTCTTCCTTTTTGGTGCCTCACACGTAAGCGCGGGTGGGCCATCCTTGGAGCAGTGGACTAGAGGTTCTCCTGATTATCCCCCATCTGTTTCACCAAAAAAATAATTTGAAGGAAACAATAATTCCAATGAAAATTATGTAGATTACTTAATTTTAATCCACTGATAAAGGATGGCAAGACTAAAAAATTTCATTCCGTTTGTACACGGAAAGGGCAAAGCTTACTTCAAAAGTAGCCGAGCCTTTTTTTTTTTTTTTTTTTGTGTTCAATTCCTCGATTCTAATCCTGAGAAACAAGGTAAGAATATCGAGAGTGAAGAAAATAAAATATTTTATATTTGATACTGAACGTGAGCGCCCCTTTATTTTATCTGATTGGACAGAAATTCAGTCCAAAAAAAAAAAAAAAAAAAACTTGAACCAGACCACTTTGCCAATCCCAGCCTCGTAATGACGCCCGAAAAGCCAAACTTTTATAGTTGAGGTTGAAGACTGTAAAGAATAATTATTAGGGGGCATCAATTTTGTCTCGATACAGTACATTAAATCATTTATGTTTGAGTAATATCACCATCAAATCTAATTAATAAATATTAGGTTTTAGCCTCAGATTTCATTCGTAATTTAAGTTTCTCCCCAATTCAACTGAGAAAGAAAAAACAAAAAAAAAAAAAAAGAATCGTGATACTTGGCCAGAGATGCAGGGAACCACTGACCATAAAAAAAGCATAGTCCAAATATTTTGTTTAAAATAATAAAATTTAAAATAAAAAAAAAAACAAGAGCTCGACGATCGGATGCAATAGTTATACACATATAAAATATATATTAAAAAAATAATTCGGCATTATTACTTCATTTAATATCATATTATTTTTGTAATTATAAATGTATCTACTTCTTGAGCCCGTCCTAACCACCACCGACTGTCTCCAATCGCGATTACACGGTCGTCTCATATTATGGCATTTGCTGCTGTTTAAGAAAAGAATAATCAGTTAAACTAATCCATTTTCATCAGTGGGTGGGCGGTCGGCACGGTTTAATTAACTTAAATCTCAAGTGGGCGATCGATAATTACTCAATTAATTATTCCGCGCCGCCCTCCGGGTTGAATTGGACGCCCTCGATGCGCAAGGTCAGCGAGCGTCAGCAACCAAAAGGCAGACGTGTAATGATGAGATTACACCTTTATGCGCTTCTTTTACCCCCTGAAAAGTTTTTTATGGGTGCAAATTTTATATCAACCTGAATAAAATGTGAACTAATTTCATATTACATAAATAATATTTTATAAAATATATAAAAAATTTTATAGTAAGTATTTATCTTTGTTATGTTATATAAAAAATTATCGATATAATATGAAATACTTTGTACGGGCCACCGACAGGGAAAAATTGTGCAGAGTTGGCCGCTCCTGTTCGGGTACCGCTCTAACGTCACGTTTTCAAACCCAAACAAGAGGCTTTTTTTTATCTTTGAATAGTGCCCCCCCCCCGGCAATCCGTATCATCATGGATGACATATTCAAGTCAACAACACCGGCTTAACGTCGAGTGACCGAGAAGAACTGGCCCAAAACGTAATGATAATTGGAAGATTGAATTGGGAATTGTCGGGCAGGTCTATCAGATTTAAAAAACGCCCATCAAATTATGGTGTGTTGTTGTGTTAGCCTTTTCTACTAACAAGTGTATGTCGGCACACCTTTTGAGTTATTCTAATGTCACATGTCTGCTAATAAGCATTTGTGCCATTTTACTTTTGAATAATTTTTATTTTGAATCTTTTTTAATATAATACTATATAATAAGCAGATTTTTTTTATTAAATAGAAAATAAACTTATATATATATATATATAATTAAATTACATTTAAAAATATTAATAAATATAACAAATACCTTACTTCAGCCATTCATGTCAAGCATGAGCGCTCGCAAAACAATATCCAGCAATTCACGAGGTAACACAAAGCAAAGTAGCTCAGTGAGGGAAGGACGCCTCGAAATATTTTATTTAAAAAAAAAAAAGGTGGGTGATCGAAGTGTATACATTGTAGCAAAACTGTTCGGGGAGATCAATTTTCCCAGCAAAAAGAAAAAGAAAATAAAAAAGGACACCTCAAATATTGTAGGCAGCAGGCAGCAACTGTTGAGTGAGCAAATGCCTGCCCATAATGGTTGGGCCAAGAATGGCGGAACTCAACAAATTCCACGCAGATTGCCATTATCAACCATCGTGTCTCGAATCTCTCACGAGATACTCTGTTCTAAAGGGGTGGTAGAAGCAGAGGGACGAGAGACAATTCAGCGAAGCGCCATTTCCAATCTTTTTGGTGACATTTGGGTCTCCCACCAACAATGAAACGTGCAACCAATGATGGTAGCACGCCTCTGCTTCTTCCAAAACACGGCATTTGGAACAATTGGCCAATGGAAACAGAACTCAAAACCACGAACATCCTGCCCATATTTGAGGTAGTACAGAGGCATGTAGCCAACAAAAACCATTTCACAGTTTGTCAGAAGTGCATGGGCTACATCCAATGGCTCTTCCTACATCTGCACTGTTTCCCAGATGACTGCTGGTTGCAGCAGCAGATTCAACTATGCGTCCCTTGTTGAACGCCCCTTGAAGTCACCTAATCTTGTAAGCCCCATTATGTGTTGAGTGCACATTTCAGAACTAATTTTTAAGCTGCACTTCAGAGAATGTATAAGTGTAAAAAGAAAAACATATTTCCATGTGCTCAAAGAAAATGGCAAGTTCAGGGACTTGATACACATTATTCCCTGCCCAAAGCCAATTATCACCTGCCCATTTGGGTTTTTTTTTTTTTTTTGAAAATGTAACGTTAGTAAGACTTCACTGGAAAATAATTTGACTATAAAAATATTTATTAAAAAAATTTAAAAATAAATTTTTTTTATTATTTACTTATATTTTTAAAAATATTTTTAATGTAATTATTATATAATAAAATTAGAATGATAAAATTAAAAATTAATAAAAATTAAATATTATTATGAATAAAAGTATTAAAAAAATTCAACTAATTTTTTACAAAATAAAGTAAATTTTGATATTATATGAAAAAAAAATATTGCAATAATTATAAAATTAACATAATAAAAAATAATAAAATCAATTAGCAATTGATAAAATAAATTAATAATAATTTAAAAGTAATCTTCTTTTCTCTAATTCACACCTTTTCTCTTATTTTCTTACACCCATTATAAAATTTATAAAAAATTATTTAAACTTTTTTTGAATGGAAGTCATATATATATATATATAATTAATTTTATAATTATTTTTTATTAATTATATATTTAAATTATATTGAATAAAAAATTATAAAAAACAAAAAACTCAAATGAGTATATAATTAACAAAATGTGCTGCGTAGGTATTATTATTGACTGGATATATATATATATATATATATACACTTTTTCTGTTTAGATTTAATATATATTTTTTAATAAAAAAAGTGAGACCCGCATGTTTTTAGTGAAAATAAGTGGGATTTGCGCAGATTCCACCAACTCCTCTTCCCTCTCTTTGGGGCGTCCCGTCCGTAAGGTCATGCCCCTGTAACTGGGAAGGTCCCAGTTTTCTTGTACGATCCGCAGGTCCCGTCTTATTTTCAAAACATTGGTCTGTGTCATGCCTCCATGGCTGCGCTGCATAGTCAGTCGTTCGTTCAGAAACTCTTCGAGGTTATTTTCTGATTGTAACCCAGTGGCATATTAAACTTGAAGTCACTTTCATTGTTATGAGCTAATGGCGGAATGAAGATAACCAGAAAAGAGGCTCCAACAAATGGCAAAACCGCAATTGCAATCGAAACACACTTTGGGTCCACTTCAATCGATCTTTTGTCCGATAACTAAATGCTTATCTCATAACAAAAGAAGACTAATATAATTATATATTTTTTGATGACATTTTATATGTAATGGGAACTTTCTTATAGCGTCCCAATGAGTGTCCTTGCGGCTCCTTTTCATTTCTAAATTCTAATGTCAAAATATTGCCACCCATTTATAGGCAATAAAAAACTCTTTTTTTTAAAAAAAAAGCGCACAGTTAGAGTGCGAAACGCATAGTAATTTTCTTTCTTTCTTTCTTTCTTTCTTTGTTTTTTTTTTTTCTAATTGAAAAAATGTAGTGTTTTTTTTTTCTTTTTTACCATGGAGTATATTTGTCCATTCGTTGACCATCGGTAAGTACGGATTGAATGGCTATTTGCGGTGTCGCTCTTGCTGGTATGCCTAAACTCATACCAACCAATACCATCGGCGGCTTATAATCATAGATTCGATTCAAAGGCTATGGTATGGACAAAGGGAGCGCTGGTTGCAATCAAGCGGGATTGGATGGCTGAAAGGTCGTCGCCCTTGAAATACACGTTGAGTCAATTTCAGATGGATCTCAAATCACAAAAATACAGAGGTCTCGGGCTCCGAGTATTTATAACAATGGCAAGCTTACATTCAAATGAAATTAACGGCTTGGATGATTTTAAAATCACAATTGATCTAAAGTTTTGTAAAACTAGTTAAATCAATATGAGGATTTGCCGTTTGGATCGGACGGTTTGATCGTTTTATGTGATTTGTAAAAATTAAATTTCCACGAAGTGTCATTACAGAGATTTCAGTACCCCAAATGGGGGTTAAAATTACCATGTAAACAACTCTTAAGCAAATATACACTTTGTTTACAATTTCTTACCAAATGGTCGTATGATTCTTTGACAACAATCATTCTCGTTCTCTTCCTTTTAATTGCTCCACAAAATGAAGTGCAACAGTCAGAATCTGCAGACAGCAAAATTGGAGTGAAAAATGAGAATCCAGCTTTATAACAAATGAGCTAAATGTGATTATCTTGTTTTGATACCCATATTCTTATGGTTTTTGACACGATCGTCTCCTGCTGGACACACCAATGCATTTTTGTAATCCCTCCTGAACAAAGTTTTGCAAAAGTAAAATTTTTCTCGTCGGACATAATTTGGACCCACAATTCCTTCAAAGGATGGCATGAGAGAATGAATGATGGCACCGCACAAAAGAAAAACATCCGAGTCCCACAGAAAGTCACCCCGGTTTTGTTTTGACAGGTTATGGCAGAGTGGCCAAGGATCACCGTGGACACTGGGTATATAGGTTTTCGGTCTTTGCTGGCATCTAGAGCAGAGTTGTCGATCGTTTGCGTGGTTCTCCCGATTGCTTACGATAGGGGTCTTCATCGAATAATTTTGTAGTCTGGAATGCACGAGTCATGTTTTAATTTCATCTTCACTAGTCTCTTGTCATTATGAAAAAAAAAAAGTAAAAAATACAAAATACAAAAAAAATTTGCAGCCAAGGGACATATGAAGTCACCTGAGTAATTCTTTTTCGATTAAATAGTTTTAATCCTTAAAATAATTTAAATAATAATGAATTATAATCCATCGATTACCCTAAACAATTATGATTTAATAAAGCACGAGTTTGAGTGGCACCCGGCACCGAAGGAATATACATGTACTGATGCGACGGTGACTGTGTCTCTAATTACGAGCCAAAATGTTGGGGGACATGCAATCCATGGACGGTGGAGAGAAAATTTCCCACTTGGAATCACAACCAAACACAGCATCAATAACTTCAAATGGGGATAAGCATCATGTACACACACCCAAATGATCTGACCAAACTGGCCCCAGCAACATTTAAACATCTTTGGCCAGACTCGGTATTAAAAATTTAAAAAAAAAAAAAAAAAGTTAGAACAGAAACCCTATGTGCTGGTCTTTTAGTCCAATCTTCTCCAGTCTTTCGTCTTGAGCCAAAGTTCGGTATTAAAATAACAAGCCAACCACACAAAATGGAACATAATCAGATAAAAAAGATGCTGGACTGAAGCTTGCAGACTTTCAACAAAAACAAAGTTGTGAACATGGCGAGCACAGCACTACTGACAGGAACTGCCTAATCTATGATGTGCTCTAAGAGGCACTTCTCTTCACCTCAATTCCAATCCTTTTCTCTTTTTCCCCTCTTTTTAGCTGGTTGAGTATCACAACAGTTTTACAAGTCGCAAGAACAGGAGAGAAGACTAAAAAGAAACATACTTGGACGCCCAAAAATGAAAAAAGAAAAAAGAAAATTATGGGGCCTATGTATTTGAACAAATAGTTCAGCATACCACCACCAAGAAGAAAATTTTGAAGTGAATTACAATCCACACTTAATATACCATAACTTTGATATAAATTCCACTAAAAATGAACCGAATTGGAAAAAAAACAAAAGAAAACCCACTTTCAGACTTTCCCACTTTAGCTTCCACTGCCTCTATTGATCATCTCTTTTGTGCCCGATAATGGAGTGGAACTTTTGCAACTCCAGGTGCTGCTTAAACCTGTTGATGAAATCTTCAGCCTTGGCATCCACTTCAGCATCGTCTTCCTCCTTCACTTTAGACTTCCCTTCCCTCACTGTGGCGGACTTGACGCTCGCGGTCCTTACTTTTGTGGGCAGCTTCGTGGGTATCTCGCCAGAGGCCGGTTTTGTGTCTGATATGGAACTGCTCACTTTGTTATTGCGCTGTAGCATTCTGTATATCTCGTCAAGAGTCTGTTCTTGATGATCTTCGAGTTGCTCCTTTTCCTCCTCTTCCTTTTCATCTTCTTGTCGATGCTGTTCTTCTTCTTCTTCCAATAACTGCTTTTCTTCCCTTGATTCACCATAAACTTCCTGACTTTTCTGGAGGGTGGTGGCGATGATGGGCCCTTGATGGAAGTAGCAGCCGAGGTTGATGGACATGAGCTTCTGAAGAATAGAAGAAGATCTACTTAGAGGTACTTGTGGCGTTTGGTGGAATTCATGCTGAAGGGCGCTTTCTTGAAGAGTGGAATGATTGTCAAAATCTGGGGGCCTTTCGTCGGTTAGGGTGCTGTGTTCTTGGGATCTGTAACTGCGGAAGTCGATAGATTTAAGTCTTTGCAGCACAGAAGAAGATCTAGCAAGTTGATTATGGCTGTGTTGACGTTGACCTTGCAATCTTTCTTGGTGTCGGTCATGGGAGGGTTTGTGGGTGGATAGGATCGAGCTAATGGCAATGGTGCCAATCACGAGGTTGAGGAGGACAAATAGAACAGTTGGTGTTAACCAGCTATTCATGGAAGCCCAGATCGAGGGTATTATTGCAGACATCGATTCTTCAAACATGTTCTAGTTTTTGGACCTTCCTTTTGGTTGCAGGAGGATGCCAGAGTGAGTAGCGAATTGGGCTTGGAGGATGCGATGTTTACTGGTTTATTGCGGAAATGGATGGTTATATTTGAGGCATGTCTCCGGAATTTGAGAAAAATTTTACAACAAAACAAAATTTAGGAGCAATATAATAATAGTAATAATAATAATATACAGTAATTATAATTAATTATATTTTATTTATTTTTATAAATAAAAAACTAATTATAAAAAATATTTTATTATTATTATATTACTTTTGTAGGTATTATTATGCCTTGGTTCTTTTATGTTAAAGACAGAAGAGAGAGGAGTCGTTGTGGGGCTCTTGGCTGCAACAAAAGAAAGTGCACCGGTGAGATAAATGAAAAAGCTGTGGCTAGAAACGGCACAGTTTTTAGGTTGAAACAGATATTTTAGGAGAGGATTTTGGGGTCACGCCGCGCCAGTCTGCTTGTACTCTTTTTTTTTTTTTTTAATTTTATTAAAAAGTTTATCGAATTATAATTTATATAATAATCAAACTAACTTTTTATTATTATAAATTTTATATTTTTAAATTAAAAATTAAAAATTTTGAGTTTTTAAATACTGAATATTCTTAGAAAATTCTACCTCGATTTCATACACACTCTCTCTCTCTCTCTCTCTCTCTCTCTCTCTCTGTTTTTTCAAATTAAAATTTAAAATCTTAAATATAAAAATTCGAATTTTTAATCAATAAACTTTTGTTTTATTTTATTATATATTTTTTCTTTTTGCCTCCAAATGTGATTTCCATTTATTCAAATTCATTCCGCTCGGTTCATCAAACAAAAAGAGGATCCCATACAGAATCGACAAGCAAGTAGTTGGGAAGTAACAAGCCCAATGGCCTCGAAGCCCAATAATTTATAACAAATGGGCTTAAAGCCCGTACCTACATAGAAGAAACTAGAAACTTGTGGGTCCCCTTGAAGTTCGCTGAGGGAGCCATGCCCAACCAATGCAAAGTGGATTAGACTTTTTTCTTCTCCTGCCCCTGACCAAGGACCAGTCTCTCTTGATCTGCGGAGAGTCGAGAGAGAACCCCACGGGAGTCGTTCTACGCAGCAACAAGCAACAACGAAGGGAAGCCTGCGAGTTACAACCGTTTGTGCAAAGAAATATCAAAGCAGAATCCATGTTTTTACTGGATAGCTACAAGATTACCGCTGTTGTTACATTGTAAGAAACTATTCACAATTGGCATGTTTTACAATGTTTCAACCCCTCTTGAAGCCAAAATTTGACTTCGCCATTGCGGGGTGCCGTGTCAAGGGCAACTTGCAGGCCATTCAACTAGGAAAAAAGCATGAAGACATCTCGAAGGAAGATGGCGTCTCATCGTGTGCACATTTGGCTGGGACCCAGATAAGCAAACGGTGAAAAATCACAACCGTAGTAGTAGTACGGTAACATCTTCTGTTAACCTCGCGACCACAAGAAAAAGAACGGGGGAAATAAAAAAGAGAAGAAAAGAGTCAGTCTTGGTTAACCTTCGCTACAGGGCATGGCGCTAACTGACATCTTTTGTGTAAAATTTTACCATTTCTTTATAATTGGTACGGTGTAGTACCGCTGGTAGCCATTCTGTAATAAACATACCCAAAACTATTATTTTGCTGCATAGTTTTAACGCGGTATTACATCAGTGAGCTAGTAGTTAAAAGAGAGAATCCAAGTGTCGATCCAACTAAGGAGCCTTCCTGACCAACTCAATTAGGCCATGTTGGTTAAAATTAAAAATACTCATTACTTTTCATCACTTTTTTGTATTGTTTTAATATAAAAAATATAAATTATACATGATTTTATATTATATGAGCTTATTTAATTATTTTTATTTTGCTTAAATTTTATTTAAATTAAAAATAAATTAATTTAATTCGTGCTTTAATATGATTAAATTAAAAATTTTCTTTCAAAGGTAATTACGTACTTGTATGAGAAATACAATTACAATTAAAATCAAAAACAACTTTTTGGGAGCGTGGAATATCCCAATAATAATGAACATCAAACAAACAAGGAAGACAAGGAGAGACGTGGATGAATATAAAAGGTGGTGCCAAGAAACAGAGAAAATAAACAGCTTTGTGCAAACGTGGACCGCGGGCAACAGCTTCCACAACCAGCGATCAAGGCAATCCAATCCAATGATTAGAGACGCATTCAAATGGTGTCCATGTTCGCACACAAACAAAACCTAATTGGGAAATCGACGTTAAAAATAATTATTTGGGGTGTCGACATAGTAGCGAGGCTTTTCGAGCACAAAGCGGCAAGCCTGCGCGCAAACTCTGTGGACTTGCCAAAGCAGTCTCGAACAATGTCGACACTCTGTGTCTCGGTAAATACCCCTCCAATTCTCCGTCTACTCCGCCATTCTTCTTTAACCTTTTCTACATCCATCAACAAAACGTTGGCCATCCTCCGACGTTCATGCTTTCGTGATCAGATTGCCGCTTCGTCCTCGTCCTGTATATGTTCAGAATCCCGATCCGTGTTCCGCCGGATGAAAACACTTGTTTACCCGACCGCCAAATTCCCCGTCTGAATTACGTTCAATGTCCTTCTTCGAGGTCGGTTGATTGGTTCCTCTAAATGATTTTTGTATTGATCGAGTTTTATCTGCTTCTGATTATGGGTTTTCGATTTGACAGGATCTCTGGGATTTGTTATATATGGATTATTTTGCATCAAAGACGCGAGCTTTCTCGGGTAATTATGGCAAATTCGTTATCCCAAGAAGGATGAAGTTACTTTTGGTGTCTGGGTTTTCTGTGTTTCTTACCAAAAGTACAAACTTTGTTTTGGGATGCTCCAATTTATTGCGTTTTTTTTGTAGAATCTTGTTTCCAATTCCTGAGACGTCGGAATTCCAATTGATTTGACAATCAGCATCACTGAATCCTGTTTCTTGTTTTGTTCCTGAAAAAAAACAAAAAAAAAAAAGGGTCCTTGTCACAGGCATTCACGGCATCCATGTCTAACTGCGAATCATCGGGACAGGACGCCTGCCGAGATGACAGGGCGGCTTTCGTTCTCAAGTTCGTCGCAATAGCGTCAATTTTCCTCTCCGGCGTAGGTGGAATCTCTATTCCTCTGATCGGTAAGCATCGCCGCTTCCTCCGGACGGACGGTAGCCTCTTCGTCGCCGCCAAGGCCTTCGCCGCCGGCGTGATTCTTGCCACAGCCTTCGTCCATATGCTTCCGGACGGTACTGATGCCCTGACGGACCCTTGCCTCCCAGAATACCCTTGGTCCAAGTTTCCATTTTCAGGCTTTTTTGCCATGGTGGCGTCACTGTTGACTCTTCTGGCCGATTTTCTGGGTACTCAATACTACGAGAGAAAGCAAATGGAGCAGGCGAGTAAGCGGGTCGGGCCAGCGGATGCCGGTCTGGAGTCGGGAATCGAACCGCTTGTGGAAGGGAAGGAGTCGAATGGAAAGGTGTTTGGGGAAGAGGAGCGTGGTGGCATGCACATTGTGGGGATGCATGCCCATGCAGCTCACCATAGGCATAGTCATCCACATGGGCAGGAGGCATGTGACGGGCAATTAAGAGATCACGGGCACGGGCACGACCATGGTCATGCCCATGGGTTTGGCGAGAGTAGCGAGGAGGACGGTGGTGCTCGGCACGTCGTCGTTTCACAAGTGAGTCTTTGTTTCGTGTTGTTTACTTTCTTCCGACTTTTGTACCCTTGAACTTTTTTCTATGTTTACCTCTCCCTTTGTTTTCACTTTCGCGTAAGCTCTCTTTCTTGGTCGTGTTTCTGGGAATAGATAAAACCATAGAAGTCGTCCTTGAGGCCTGTGATTAGCACACGCCCGTTATATTCCTTGCATTATTTTGTTCAAGTTGTGTCTGAAAGTTAGAACTCCATTTCCGTTTACTGGGGTCCAAGCGGGGCCTACTTATAGTTGAGCGTGAGACTCACTCCAGGACGTCAAAGGATCACGTTATGGCCTTGTGGGATGGGTCAAGACGTATGCTTGGTGGCTTAAAAGTCATTGTCGTCGGTCGGGTGGGGTCGAAATTCACAGTTACGTTCGTTATTTTGTGTCAATTATAAGTTGCTAACAAGAGTAATCAGCAACCAGCATATTTTAGTGACTGTCTTCGTGACGTGGTGTTTGTGAGGGAGCTTTGACTCCGTTCCGACTCTACATTAAGTTGTGGAATGCCCTTACAGCCCCTGAATCGTACAGAAAGTCAATCGCCCATATTTCCTCGTTGGTCTACATTCAAGGTTGAATGAAGTTATGGGCTTGAACCGATGGGTGATCGGACAAACTTGACGTCCGTGAGCTAAATGGAGATTTAGCCGATTTTGTTTTATTGTGAGGGAACTGAACTCTAATTTGTTGGGAACTATTTGTTATTCTAGTCCTCTTTAAATTTTAGCCTTATTGTGGATGTAAGGACAATTATTAATGAGATGGACAGTCAACATCTTGTGGACATTGGCAGAGTATATTCTTGTCAATTGTGATGGTTACTGGTTCTACTTTAGGTTTGTTTTGGAAGGGGGAAGGCGCTTTTTTGTCCAATCATCTCTGAAGACCTTACGTGTTTAGCAGACATGTAATGTAAGGCTGGTCCTTCTTGTTGATGTCTCTTTATTCCGTCTCGCAGGTGCTGGAGCTTGGAATTGTATCTCATTCGGTTATAATTGGGTTATCATTAGGAGTTTCGCAAAGCCCCTGCACCATTAGACCCTTAATTGCTGCACTATCATTTCATCAGTTCTTTGAAGGATTTGCACTCGGAGGCTGCATCTCTCAGGCACAATTTAAGACCTTGTCTACCACGATGATGGCTTGCTTTTTTGCCATAACGACCCCAGCAGGGATCGGGTTTGGGACGGCCATTGCTTCATTTTACAACCCAAATAGCTCAGGAGCACTTGCTGCTGAAGGTATTTTAGATTCCATATCAGCTGGCATTCTGGTCTACATGGCTTTGGTGGACCTAATTGCTGCCGATTTTCTAAGCAAGAGGATGAGCTGCAATTTTAGACTTCAAATTGTATCTTATTTGACACTCTTTCTTGGGGCTGGATTGATGTCTTCACTTGCAATATGGGCTTGATTTTGTCCAATCTAGCTTCTTTTTATCTTCCCTCTCTCGCTTTTTCTTCATTTGGGGTGCTCTCATGCAAGGATTCCAGTAATAATCTTTTTTGATTACAATCTGTGGGTGGAGGGGAGTAGATGTAATAGTAGGTTTTCTTATATCCGAAATAAGTGATGGTCCGTGCAGTTTTATTTGAACTCCTTCAGTTTCTACGTGCTTAATATTCACCTTTTTGCAACATGGAAATTTAAACTAGTGGTTAGGTCACTTGGTGAAGTTTCAACAGTCATGTTTTTGGGAGAAAAATAGTGTTTAGGATCCAATAAACAAGACCTCCGGTATCAAACAAAAAGCCGGGTTGCTGCGTTCGAGTGAGGCTCCAAAGACTCGGATCTAATTGTGTGATATTTATAAAAATAAAAAAAAATTTAACTCATCGGTTAATTAACTTTATAATAAAACAAAAAAAAATAAATAAATAAATATATATATATATATAATAAAGTGGCTAAAAATAATAATAACCGCACCCCCCAAGTCCCACCTCTCTAGATAATTAACCTATCACGGGGGGATAACCTACTAGAATTTGCTTGAGTGGCTGACCTAACTTTAAACTCGTTGAGATTAGGAGCAATTTTGAGGACACCCAATGAACATTTTATGCGAATAATATGTAATACAAATACACAAAATTACAGATAAACGTACAAAATAAGAGTTCACTGCTTAAGTACAGTTAAAGACAAAAGCAAAAAAAAAAAAAAAAAAAAGTTAAAATATAATCGAATTTGAGAGTTCACACATCAATTTAAGTATCAGTTGATTATATCTAGTGTTTACTCTTCCATGTATTCTAAGAGATTATCCAAACTTTGTCCATCACAATAAACTTGATATGAAACTAATAATTTAGAAAAAGAATGCCCGTTAATTTAATCTCTTGCCTGCAGGGAAGAAGAACAGAGAAAGCAAACGCTTCTATAAAAAAGATAATTAATTGATTGAAATTCAATCAAAGGATGATAGTGATGGTTTCTCGCCTACCTAATGCATTATGGCATTCATAAGCAGCAATTATATTAAACACTGGCCGTGCCTACTGCCTAACATATTCTAGCCCAGTTTAAATTTCTTGAACACAAATTGAAATGTTAGGTCTGCTGTCATTGATTATGAAATTAGCTACTTATTTTGAAGATTAGAGAGGAAAAATGAAGTAAAACATGCAGTAACCCACCTCAGCATTGGACTTTGTGAAATGCCAGAAGATTATTGTCCACCCTCAAAACTTCAATTGAACTTGTAATCTTAACAATTAACTCTGACAGTCCCTCCTTTACCATTTTCTCAACCACAAAAAAAAAAAAATAATAATAAATAAATTTCTCCCGTCATCAACACACAAGTGAGGTAATAGACATTATTTTTATTAATTGACTCTAATTAAAATTTGAATTAAAAGTTTGTAATTTTAGGGTTGACTCTTAATAGATACAGATATTAACTACTCTCTCAATTCAAAACTAAAAACCCTGAAAACTACACGAGTAGCACCAATATTAAGAAGCACTCCTTCGTCTTTGGTGAAAGTTGGGGAACTTGGTCGGGGTGGCCTTGCCACGAGTGGCTAGTTCGTTCCGAGTTTTGTGTCGGTTGTTTTTAGGATTTGATTGCGTAATAATATAATGAATTATTTAATTTGTTTAATAATATATAATAATAATAATAATAATAATAATAATTTAATATATATATTTTTAATTAAACTAAGGATATATTAACAAATACTTATTACATTATTTTCACTGCATTATTAATAAAATCTTGGCTCCCTTTTATTTCTTTTCTATCTTGTCATAAAAAATAGTTGGGCTGTGCAAATATAGATAAATGTTTAATATTTGAGAGAGCGAAATGAAAGGAGAACGGTACAAAACTACAAATGGTGCTTTCCAGCGCCTTTTACTCTCAAAAATCCACCGCCGAGCACAGGTCTAAGGCGACTGATAATTGTAGCCGGCAGGTAACTTAAAAAAACCAAAAAAAAAAAAAAATGCCACTTTTCTCTCACCGCCAGCAGCCTTCGTCTCTCCCTACCTCCAGTTCCAAAACCTTCAAGCCCCAAAAACCCAACTCTGCCCATCTTTCCACGCGCTACCCCCTGCCCTTTCTCGTCTTTTCACTCCTCTCCCTTCTCATTGGCCTGGCTGGCACTTTATTCGCCCTCACCGTCATCAGCAGACCCAGACCCGTACCCGTTTTCCGCTGCGGCAGATCCGAGGACACTTTCCGGGAATTCTACTCGGGTTCGGGTTCTCGTTCTCGGCAGCTCGGAGTTGATAATGGGGCGTTGGTTGATCGGCCTAAGCTTCTTGGATTCGTCGGAATCCAGACCGGATTTGACTCCGTTGATCGCCGCGCCGCTCTCAGGGAGACTTGGTTCCCTTCTGACCCGGACGGCCTTTTGAGGTGCTTTGTGAAATCTCTCTACTGAAAGTGAATAAAGATTGAATCTTGAACTCTAAGGCTAGCTGTTTTTGGGTGATAGAGAAGTTTCTGTCTTTTATATAACGATACCCTTTGTCGGTTTCTGTAAAGATTTCGATTTGATGTAAATCTCTCTTTGCTTTAATGCTTCTTACCATATAAGTGTATTTCTGGTCTTGACGTTTTAAAGGGTCGTGAAAAGATTGACATTGTAAACTGGATGGGCAGAAGTGATGATAATTGATAATCCCAGCTCATTATGAGATCTTCAGTGGGAAGGTCAAAGAATATGTGCTATCATTTCAATCTGAGCCTGGAAATGAAACGTTTTTCGGTCCCTTTCTCTCCATACCTTCTCCCTGTTTGTGATCATGTTGCTTTGTCGCTTTATGTAATTTATACTCCCTGCCATTGCTGCTTTTTGTAGGTTGGAGCAGGCTACTGGTTTAGCGTTTAGGTTTGTCATAGGGCGTTCAAAGGATGCAAAGAAAATGGCACAAATGGAGAGAGAAGTGAATAAATATAGAGATTTCATGCTTATTGATGTCGAGGAACAATATCTGAAGCTTCCATACAAAACGTGAGAACTTGTCTTTGGATATTAGTATGACGATTTATTTGTGTGGACTCATTTGGGGGCTTTCTTGATAATATTAATACCTTTTATCTTGTCTTAGGCTGGAATTTTTCAGGGCAGCCTTTAAGCTTTTCGAAGCAGATTACTATGTCAAAGCTGATGATGATATCTATTTGCGTCCAGGTATCCAAAGATGTGCATAATTCATTTATTAGTCCTCTAAGATGCAATTTACAAGTCCTTTTTTCTTCTTTAAATAATTTCCTAGATCGGCTTGCAACTCTTCTTGCCAAGGAAAGACCACATCCATGGACCTATATTGGATGCATGAAGAAAGGACCAGTGATCACCGATCCTAAGATGAAGTGGTATGCATGTATACACGCTATTTTGGGTTTTATTTGTTATGTACCTTTCCAGGCTTGGCTGGTTATTTTACTGGTGTAACATTTCAGGTATGAGAAATCAGGCCATCTGCTTGGCACTGAGTACTTTTTGCATGCTTATGGTCCCATTTATGTTCTTTCTGCTGAGATCGTGGCTTCATTAGCAGCTGCTAGAAATAACAGGTCTGTGATCCATCAAGTGCTTCTACTTAGAAATGCTTTTATTTGTATATAATTAATGTAGTTTATGGTATTTTGAAATCGCTTCTTTATTAGTCTCATTTTGAAACTGTATATTTTGCTCTCAATTGCTTTTCTTTTAATGCCCTTATTCAAAACTCCAGGATTTATGAAAGATTTGGCATGCAAATGTAACAAATGGAGGTTTGAAAGACAGCTCTAATTGAGGACGATAAGCACACTCATATTGAATTTCTTTGTTCATTCTTTGTTTTTTAATCCTCTTGTGAACATGGGCATCAACTTTTGTGTCATTTGCCATACCCATGGTCACAATATGGTTGTTTCCTGCTTGAATTGTTCTGGGAAAAATACTTAGTCTGTATAAGAAGAATGGCTACAACAGTCGGTACTTAGGTATCTTAGGATGTGATCCTCTTCTTTTCATTTTACCTTTTCCAGTCATCATTATGATTTCTTGACTGCCGCTGTGGCCATTGCTATGGTCCTGTTGGAGGAGGCTCCCGGGAAATTGCACCACATGCAGTTGAGAGCAAGCGCATTATGGGCATTTCATTGTTACCATTTGTAGTTATCCAACAGTCGTGCTCATGTGTTGGGATAAAGACCTATATCCTGATTGAAGTTTCCAGTTCAGTCCTATGTGTTGGACAAGCCTTAATGTAATGCTAAGGTTGCTCTATTGTGACCTAAAGATTGTAGATTCAAGTAAGTTAAACAGCCTCTTTGTGAAGTGTAGGGATACGTACATTTGACCCTTCCACATATTTCACAGTGGGAGAGTCTCGTGCATTGTAACGTCCTTTAAAGCAACATAAATCTATTTATTTTTCATTTTTAAATTTTTCCTACTCTGGTCAATGGTGGCAGTTCTTATTTTATTTTTGTCATCGATCCACCATGGTGCCACCTTTGTTGTGGTTTGTTTCCCTTGTAATTTTCTGTTGCTACATATTTGTGTTTTTCTAGCTTTCAGTATGAGAATGTTCAGCAATGAGGATGTCACTATTGGATCATGGATGCTTGCAATGGATGTTCACCATGAAGATAACCGAGCAATATGTGATCCTAGATGTACTCCAACATCTATAGCAGTTTGGGATATTCCTAAATGTTCAGGTGATCAGCCTTTATCCAAATATCTACAATATTTCATTTTTTTTCATGTGATCAGTAAGATATTCTGAACGATGTTGGACATGCACGTAAATTTGCATGCTCATGTTAATCTAATTGCTCTGATTTGTTTTTATTTTGTTAGCCTACCCTATGTGTTTGTCCGGAGGAATTTACTAGGGCTTACAATGCATCTCTTTTTTCTTTGACTATGACAGAGAAAGTCAAGTATTGCGGAATTTCACACCAAAAAAAAAAAAAAAAGAGGGTTTCTGTGAATTTTTATGTTCTTGTTATACCATTTGAGTTAGTGTTCATGGGTGATTTGCAAATTATGTGAATGATTCTCAATTGTGTTAGTACCAAAGCATGATGAGAGATAATGTATTTTTTTTAAATTTCTGGCCTATAATTCTTATTGTGAGTTGGTGAAAATAACAGGTTTATGCAACCCAACTAGTCGGATGAGGGAGCTTCACAAGATTGATATGTGCTCCAAAAGCCCCACGTTGCCAGCGGATGACAAGTAGTGCTTATATAACTGAGTGTATGTTTGCTCGACGTCAACACAGCAGGAGAATCTGTTGCGTTGGTAATGCTTCATAGGAGAAGAATCAAATTCTTGAAGCTGCCTTCAAAAGAGAATCCAACGAACTTTTATACCCTTCAATCCAATATGATTTTAGGTAAGCGTTCATCTTTTTGACCCGCCCAAACACTGAGAATATGATGGAATGACTTTGATCGTGAGGGATTGGATTTAGAATTTAATAGAGGAAATCCACTTTATTTACCTGATCACACTGTTGTTTAGAATCACAACTTTCTGCGGTATTTTGTGCAGCAACGGTCAATGTAATCGTAAACATTTTATTTTAAGTGGGACATTTGTATAATGAATAGTATATATAAATAATGTCTATTGTTGTGATCGATGTCATGGTCAGCACAAAGATATCCGCTTTGTTAATGTGCTATCAAATGCTACGCGAGGAGGCACCCTATTGCAGTGTCCATGTAACGTAATGCAACTCCAGGTCTATCCTATCAAAAAACACAGAAGTCAACAAAGTTGTTAATGTTTATAACGCCAACCCACCCCTCGGTGGGCTGCCCAGACGTGTAGGCCATCGAAAAACTTCATTCCTCGAACAGCTCAGCCACGCTTTCCCGTGATGGCTATTGTTGTGTCTCCCCTACGATTGACCTGAAAGGTTCACGTATCATGGCTGGCGCCAAAATCACAAAACCCAGCAGTGGAATTGCTAGACCCAAGCTGAAATCATCGTCTCTAGGTATGCGTTAACTCTTTTTTTGTTTGTTTTTTGGGCTTCCAGGTGGCTTGGCCCTGAATCATTTGTTTCCAAGTAACCCAATTATGTTATGGTTAGCTGTCGAGTATTTCGAGGAATGGGTGTCAATCTTATTCCTCTGTAAATCATCCCATATGCAAGTTTACGTTATTTGTTTTAATTGGGCGGGCCGAGTAGGTGTACAGGGAAGCCATTTCTGTGATTCAGGTTAGTGATCCGACCATTGCGAGATTCTTGGTAATGGATGGTAACACAAGTTCTCGTACTGATAAAAAAATCTACTACTCTTACCCTGATAAAATACTACGTCTAGACCACACGACCCAAACTCTAAATTTTGTTATCGCACGATATGGTAATTCAGTCGGTGATTTCATGTGCCTTTTCATGTCGACCCAAGTTCGAATCTTGCCCTACCGCTCATCTTGGTAACTAAAGGTTGGGAGTGACAAGTGCGTGGTGGTGGAGTTTCAAACAAGTAAACACTGAGTTCATACGCAGAGAAAATTTATTTAGATTTAATGGTAATATTTTTTTATAAGAAAATTTAAATAAGGACGATAATAAATTATTCTCTATCTTAACTTACATGTGTGCGTAAGATATTTTTTTGTCAAAAAAAAAAAAAAAAAACTTAAAGTCTTGTCCCATGCAATTTTTGCTAGAACTGCTGGGTCTAGCTCGAGCGTCCCAAATTGCAATAGAGTCCACCCTAAACTTTTAGCATGTGCTTCGGTGTGCTGGGCCATTCTAGACTTGAATTTATGCATAACCAATCCTGTCCTGGCCCTCTACGATTTTTACTTTTATTTCTAATTATTGCAAAAACAAAAATAACGATATAAAAAATTTAAAAAAAAAAAACTGACGTCGTCTAGAGGAAACCATTAGATCACATAGCAGAATATGGTTTCCCATTCCTGCCCTTCTCTAAGTCAAATTTGTACAAAGTTGACAGTTTTAGACCAGTTCAACATAAATTATATTTAAGCATACTCGGTGGTAATAAGTTGTCTTCTGGAAACGTGCCCGACTAGGTGTGACTCAAATGATTCGTACGTAGCTGGTCTGTGTATCTTAGAAAATTGGGCATAAATCCAAAGTAATATTGGGAAAATCGGGCAAATTTATCTGGTCAACTGGGGTTATCTAGATATGATGAAATGACGTGAAATATTTCCCTTTGGGTGGTGCGAAACTAATGAGCTCTCTGATTCACTTGTTCTTCGAGTATCTTTCTTGCAAGTTAATGTATTTGGTTTTGGCATTTTCTCTCTAAGCTGATTTGGCAGGTTTTGGCTTGTCTTTGAGGGGTCGACATTCGACGACAGATACGCATCAATCTGCCAAAGACCAATTAGGATGCACTTTCCATTGGAAAAGATAATTTTCGAAACCGTCCGAAAGACACCGGTTCGCTTGATTGGGTTTTTAGAACACCATGTACCGTGATTCCTCGATATTGTTTCGATTTAATAGATGGTTTATTTATAAATTTCAACTTCAGAAAATTTTTTAATTTAAATTTGACGTGATATTAGAATTTTTATAATTTAGGAGTGTTATTAAAATTAAGTAGGGTATATTGTTAAGATGTTTGCCGTGTTTACTATTATTATTATTATTATTTAATGTAGGAGACACCGACTTTATGTCTTATAAAAGAGTCAAATTAGAGCTAATGAGATGATAATTACCACGTAATTGAAGCGTGAATGGCTTCGTGCATACCTTAATAACGGGATGGAGATGTTCCCTCTCCTGTTCCACATTATGGATACCTTTTTCTCGATGAATGGAGATGATATATTAATAGAATTTTGAAAAAGAAAAAAAAAAGAAGAAGAAGAAGCTGCTTTTACAAAGAGGAGCCCAAAAATAAACTGCAAAACCTTTTTCTTTTTTTTGTTGTTTAAGTGAGAAAAAAAAATGGTACCTCGTAGTGGTCTCGGAGATAATTAAACATCATCGGAAGAGCAGCCCTGACGAACTCCAAAACCGCCGTGAATATCTAAAATGAAAAATAAAAATAAAGGCATGAGTTACACCAGGCAACAGCCTGAGGCACTCGCTCCAGCAGCAGACAAACATGGAGGGCAATGAGGCGCGCCACGTGGAGGCCGGAAGCAGGCTATCGGAGGCTTGGCTTGCTTACATCATCAGCTATAAGATTTTGGGTTGCTTTCCTCTATTTTTTCTTTCTTTTTGGGGGGGGGGGATTTGATTCAATGTGTGCAAAGAAAGCATTGAACGTACTTGTTGGATTGCAAAGTGGAATGGTAGAACAAAAGTAGTCCCTAATTAATTAGATGGTTTTCGAGCTTTCATATCGTCAAACCTAAAAGATTGGACATTGGAGCAAAAATATTTATTTCACTTCTGAGCAAGCAATGCATACATCTCCATCTCCATTCCTTTACCGATTGGCAAATTATTATTTCTCCTATTTCTGGCTCAAAATGGTAAAGTAAAACGAGGTCCCAAAAAAGGGGGTTCGAGTAATTTTTCTTCGATTGGGTCATTTTTGGTTAACTCCTCCGTGTTGGTGTAACTGTGATCAGAGTCATGTACTAATTCATATGGGGCCGTGGGCAGTCCTTCTGTTCCATCTTGATATTTGAGCTTCCTCAGAGAAATCAAATCAAGAAATGTAGAAAACAAAATGACAGATCAGATTGAGAAAGGAAAGCTGAGCAATTTGTTTCTCTTTTCTTTTTGGTGTTTTTTTTGGTCGAAACCAATTTCCTCTTTTAACAATGGGGCACAAATGTAAATTAAATTCTGAAGGACCAGAGAACAAGGGTTGATGGGAAACCAGTGTGGGGACTAGGGACTGTCACTGTCCCCAGCCTAGCGTGATCATGAGCTCGTTGTCCCTTGGAAAAGAGAAGAAGTAAAGAACAGAAGATGCTCCCATGCAAAAATCTATGCCTATCTCTTGAGATCTGCACAAACCTCTAAAAGGCCTCTCCATGCTCTCTCAAATCTCTCAAAGCTTTTTGATCATTGACAAAGTACTGTGCAGCTTTAAGACGGAGGACTCAAGGATAAATGGTTCACAAATAATACCAAGCTACTTTGATGTAAAGTTTTGATCTCTCTTTACTTCCTCATCCCATGTAGTGGGATATTGCAGATAATCGAAAAGTAAAGATGTACCCAAAAAAACAAAAAAAGGATGATCGAAAAGTAAAGACGAAGGCCACGCAAAGTCATGAATATTCTGCACATCTATCCTTGAGCAATGTCCAACTACTTCGTATGAGTAGTGCTATTCAGGCCTTAATGTTACTGGTCCTCCCAAATGGATACCGGTACCATAGATCTTGAAAAGCAGCTTTATAATGTCACAATCTTGATTGAAATGCAGTGATGGGGTTTACATATCCATTTACCCGGAGGACAAATAAAGGCATGTGTGTGGGACATATCAACCTTAAATGCGCACATAGTTTTTATTTTTACTTTTAACTGACAATTTGACATTGCCCATGAATGTTTGAACTGGGATTAGTAGACTGAATAGTGTGGGGTCGCATGTACGAGTGCTGCAGGGCACACAAGGGTTTTGTCATAACTGGGGTGGAGTAGCAGCATTCTCCACCCCTCCTCAAATTGTCTTGTTTCAGCCTTGTTTTAATTTTGTATGGGCGATATGGAGTCACGTGAATGGCTCTCAGCTTCAGGCCTCTTCGTCTAGCCTTCTTGTGGCCTTTCATAGACCTCCGCGGCTCACCTTAACAAGGCCCCTACTACCAATAAATCAAGCCCTTTCAGATTTGTTCTTCTTTGGCCTCTCCCCCCCGTCTCTCTCTCTCTCTCTCTCTCTCTCTCTGCGTCTGCCCTCAGGATGACTCCAGCGTATCTGAACCCACCGCCCTCTTCTTTTCCTGCTGTGGAGATGAAAGAAGAGCAGTTCTTCCTGCCACCACATCTTGGTCATACTTATAACACTGCAGCCGCTTCTATATCCAGCCCTACTTTCTCTACCACAACTCAAGAACATAGGGGAAGCAAACTAGCTGGGCATCAACAGCATGATCATCAGCAGGCATGAACTTCAATTAACTTAATGCTCTTGTTCTTTTATTGCGATTTCAAGTTAAACTGTCTAATTTCTACTGAGAATTTGATGCTTCTTTCATTCTATTATGTACCTCCGCGATCAAAAGAAGAAAGTAAAAAAAAAAAAATGCCATCCATGTTACGCACACTGCTTTAAAGTTCCTTTGTTACATGTATCTTTTTTCTTATTTGATTCTAAATTGATCTTTATTATTCATCTATGGCCGTCTGGAACTGAAAATTTATCTTCTGAATGCAATGATCTTAAAAGTAATTATGCTTTCAGGGGTTGAAAGTCTTGTTCTTTTTTTAAGTAATTAACCTTCTCTTGCGGTCTTGATCTCAGGCTGGGAACTCCAAAATAGATGATAGATGGGGCGATCATTGTAAGTTGCTTTCATCATCATCACCATCGTCATTTCGGAACGTGGAAAATGATCTTAAGTGCAAGCATGTCCACAAGCTGTCCAGGAGCATTAGAAGAGAACACGGGGATAGTTGTGAAGGAAAGGTTAATAATGAAGAAGATGGAATCGTAAAATGGAAGCCCTCAAAGATGAAGTTGGTGCGTAAGGAGATCAACTCTTCAAGCTGCCCAGAAGCTGATAATAAGCCAGCGAAGTTTCCACTGAACCTTCAAGATCATCATCATTCCCAAAACAACGAGGACATGAACATCACCTCCTCTAGCAAAAGCAACATTAACACTATCAGAGTGTGCGCCGACTGCAACACTACTACAACTCCCCTTTGGAGGAGTGGCCCTCGCGGCCCTAAGGTAATTGATTTTTCTTTCATTCCATGTCTTTTTTTAAAATAAAATTAAAAAAAAAACATTGTTAGAGTTTAATATGTTATTCATTTCTGGGACTCACCCCAAAAACAGTTGTAAGGTATGTAAATGTTTGAAATTGCAGTCGCTTTGCAATGCCTGCGGAATCCGACAGAGGAAAGTCAGACGGGCCATGGAAGCAGCAGCGGCTGCTGCAATTGGCACAATGGTCACGGAGACGTCCCAAACAAAGGCAACCAATAAGGTGCACAACAAGGAAAAGAAATCGCGTATAGCAGGCCATGCTGCACAATCCAAGAAGCTATGCAAGCCTCCTGATCAGACTCATCAGAGCCAAAAGAAGCTTTGCTTCAAGAATCTTGCGTTGAGTCTGAGTAAGAATCGACGAGTGTTCCCTCAGGATGTGGAAGAAGCTGCCATCCTGCTAATGGAACTATCTTGTGGCTTCGTTCATGGTTAAAGTGATTAGTCAATCTTTAGTGGGGTTTTCTTAATTTCATCCCAGGAATCAACTAGCTAGCTTGTAACGATCAAGAGTGAGAGATATCTTTTCTGCCTATTCCAGATCAAAATGTGGGTTTTGTTTCAATTTTGCTATGTTTGCTGTTTTCAGGTAGTAAGGCATATTTAAGAAATTTTTATTCACAATAATATGTGAGTTTAAGGCCCCTGCTTTATTATTTATCAATAATCCTTGATTAATTAAGTTTCTTTCTTTTAAGTGTATTTGATTAATGATCTCTCGTTTCCTAACTTAATACCGTGAGATCAATTATCAGGTACCACACCCATCTCAAGATATTTTTGAGGTCAATGTGAATAAGATATTTTCACTGTACAAAGAAATTAATTTCGACGGCTCATAAATAACTCCCTGTATGCTATTTCGCTAATAATTCATTTATTTTAATTTTGCCAAGGTCGAAAAGGGTTAACTTACAATAGTTTGGATTCCCAATTTGCCTTGCACCACAGAAAAATTGTTTTGTTAGCAAATGACAAATAAATTCTCTGCTCCCGACACTTCTTGAAGAAGGTTTACATCACTCTCTGCCACACACACACACACAAAAAAAAAAAAAAAAAATTCCTTGAATCGGGTTACGGCGATTACGAGAGTCTCTCGTGACCAGACAACCCAAATGATAATTGCATATTATGATGGAGGGCCGGAAAAATGAGCTTGCATCCACTACTCATATGGCAAGATCCGTCACATTTAGCGACAAACCACGAGAATATCTCATTGTCGAGATTTTGTGAACGAAAGACAGAAAGGGCCCAAACCCAAAGAAGTAATTGGATCCCCTGGGACAGGACTCGAACCAAAACAAATAATGTATAACCAATAGTCTTTCCGCCCCGCCCCGCCCCGCCCCGGCGGGAGAGAGAGAGGGGGTGGGGGGGGAGGACACTCTATAAAATCAGATCTTCATTTTCCAATGAATGAAGTTGTCGGTAGTTCTCATAAACTAAGTTATGGGGCAATACACGGTTGGCTGTAGTTACTTCGTCAAATTTTTAATTGCCACTCACTTCAAACCATTGGAATTCCTACAGCCTGAAATGTAAGATAGTTATTTTCCTAAAATTATTTGTTTAGTTACGTGGGGAATGCTATCCATCTCGTTCTCCTAGCTCCTGCCTGGATCTAATTAGAAAAACTTTTGCGTATAGACAAATCTTATCTTATGGCGCCTGATTTTTTTTTTTTTTTACCACACGTATTTTAGTTTAGTCTGCTAAATCTGGTGTTCGTACGATTTTGTATATTTATTATCTTTTTCGTCTTTGACAGAGCGTCTCACTTGCTGGAAATTTGGATGTTTATACTGGAGATCTTAGGTGGGGATGCAAGATATATGAAAAGGGAAAATAATATTCTATTCGAATTCGTTGAAGCCGTTGATTTTGTGGGACAAATCAATGTCTAAAATGCTTTCAGGCATGCCCAAATGGTAGTAAAATAGGACCGTTTATAAATTCTTTTTATATATATAAATATAAAAAAAACAGAGAGAGAGAGAGAGAGAGTACGATGGATCTTACATGTACGTAATTCTTTTTTATTTAAATATTATTAAATTATGAGTTATATAATAAAATGATTTTAAAAAAATTTTAAATTATATATATATATATATATATATATATATATATTATAAAAATTAAAATTATAAATATAAAAATCTAATATTTTTGACCAATTTATGCGTGGGTGTGCGCTCGAGACATGCATTCCATAAAGGGTGGGAGTAGGACGGTTCAAATTGAGAAAGGAGAATAGGGCCATAGCCATCCTCACGGGATTAAGATACGGTTGTTATGTATTGAAACTTGTTTACGCCGACCTTTTTCTTCTTTTTTTTTTTTCCTTTTTTTTTCTGGGTGGTGGGGGGGGGTTTGATCAAACCTTTGTCAAATATTTATGGTCAAAGTAAAGAGGGCATTTAATGAAATTAATTGACTACGGAATAAAAAATTTTAAATTTTTTACACAATATCGTCACATGCATTACAAGTCGAATGTTCAATTCCAACTTTATCAGAGAGTCATAATTGTCAGCGCGTTGCTGTCGTGCGGGTTGGTGAGATCTGCTCAAAGTCCCCCAGCCATCAACCTCTCTCTGAACGCCCATTTTCTCTGTTCTCCTCTTCTGGTAGTGGTAGGAGCCGCCTTCATTGCTATAAATAAAAATAAAAATAACCCGAGAACGCAACCACCGGGGTGATTCATAATTTTGTGCGATCAAAAATGAACAATATCAGTGCCAAAAAGGCAGGCTTGATCCCTTTTTGGCCGGAACAAAACGTAGTCCCTCGTACCCACCACCGAGGTCATTGTTAGATTTCTAACCAAATGGTCTTGAATTCCTCGTACAGTTAAAGCGTCGGGCAGCCAAGTGCCCCTTCGCCTCTTAAAATCTTGGTAGCCTTTTTGTCTAACCGCCGACGCCCACCTTCCACAATGTGACGCCCGGTGGGTTCTTTGGGTGCATTTTTTAGGACGTTCGATCTCACCACAATTGGCCGTCATTTTTCATTGCCCGTCTACAGTATATATATATATTTTTTTTTGGTCCGATACATTGCAGAGGACTTTCATCCATAATATAAATCAATAATCGGAAACGAACTATATCGATTTGGTTCCATTACGTGATTATTATCGAAAATATGTGCGGGTTATGTGATTTATTTAGTTGCTTATTTTATTAACAGCAGCCTTTTATCTTTTGTATTTGGAAAAGTTTTGAAATATGAAAATTTACATCGGATCGCTTTCGGATCTCTCCCACGAAGACGCATATTCCGACTAACAAAAGTCCCCGAGATTCGGGATCCAGGATTCCACTCACCGACAAGGGCAACTGAGTCTCGTTCAATTTCAGTCGTTCACTGAGCATCCGTGCTCCACGTTCCTGCCAATCCTACGGCCTCCAATTCACCAGGACGTTACCAAACCATATCTACTATTACCAGAACGAGCAATCCGACGCTCATGTATAGCACAGTTGCTTAATGTGAACGACATTTCACAGAATCCCTCAAAGACATTGCTTAATGTTCGATGCTGACAATTTGCCAATCCATTACCCTCCACCGAAATTTGTGGGTCTCAATCTCACCAAACTAGACAATCTGCAAATCCCACGCAGAAAAAGCAAGAAAATTGGAAAACTCCTTCGTGGGTCCTTCCTGGTTCACCCCAAACTGCAGATACAACGCCCACAATTATGTTCTTTCCCATTAAAAACTTCAGAGATTTTCTGGCATATGCGAGACCATTGTCCGCTGATATAATGTTAAAAAAATTAAAAAAAAAACTAGTGGAGAAATCTGGGAAATCATATACGTGTTTTGTGTTAAAACTTGAATTTTCTGATTAATAATTTCTTTCGTATAGTTTTTTTTTTTTTTTGACAAATATTTTGTTAAGACATGAAGGGGTCAATTTTTGTACTCCTTACAAAAAGCCAATGAACTTGTATTTGAGATGGGACAGGGGAGAGAGAGACAGAGATAAGCAGGGCGTGAAACCCATTCTGCCACCGAAGACACCAGATAGATAGAGCTCATTTTACACAAAAATTTCTTCATTTTTTTTTTCTTTTCATTGGATGAAATTGGAAAGCAATTTTGATCCATTGATGCTCAATCTCTTTTGCTTCATTTGCTTCCATTCATTTTTTTTTTTTTTGGAGGATTTTAGGCAACGTTTTTTGTTTTTTGGGTTGAGATATCCCAAAAAATTTGTCTTTTGCTTAGATTGGCGCGCCGTCAGTCACCACCATAGTTGTGAGAACCTGGTCCAACCAAACAAAAAAATAAAAATAAATAAATAAATAAAAAAAAAAAAATATATATATATATATATATATATATATATAATAAAGAAGTGGTCACATCTTCAATTTAGCTCAACCAGAAAAATTAAGAAAGGATAAAATCAGTCAAATTCAGATTGAATCGAGAAAATTAATAAAAAACTAGATGAGTTTATGGTTTGACCTTTTTTACTTAAAACTACAAAAAATTGTGATGTAATTTTAAATTTTTTTCTATTTTATGATTCTACTTTAAATTTTATTCAAAATTACATTTAATTTATAAATTTTATTTATTTTTTAATTTAATCATTAAAAATAAAATTTAATTTATTTTTTCAATAACTTTAAATTTAATTATTAAGAATGCGGCATAAATAATTATTAAATTTCATTTTTATAATTATTCATAAAATATATTTTTTTCTTAACCCTTTAAACCATCACCACCACCACCGCGAGAACTCTACTTGAAAACTTAAATTTTTCTTTGATTTCTAGCTATTTATATGAACTAAATTGCATATATTAATATATAAAAAGTTTTATTTTAATTCTTTTATTGAGTATAATTCACTTATAATTTATATTATATAATATATATAATTTATTTAAAATAAGAAATAATAAATTAAATTTAGATATTATAAAATAATATCTAAATTATACTTACAAATTCAAAAAGAAAAAAAAAAACATATCACACACATACACATTACTACTACTATATTATCACCAACCCACTTCGTTCACCATCCCCCCTGATTCCATGGAGAAAAAAATAATCAACTTACCATAAAATATTTTGCCTTCCTCAACAACCCCCCTTTGCCTTTTTGGCTACCTTCATTCAAACAGCTTTGCCGAAAGGCGCTCACTTCTTTCTCTTCATCTCTCTCTGTCTCTGTTTGCGTTCATGGAGCGTGCGAGGCGGCTGGCGAACCGCGCAATCCTGAGGCGGCTGGTGAATGAGTGTAAGCAAAACCACCACAAGAGCCGCAACGAATCGTCGTCTGTTTTGAACACTTCGTCCCCTGTATTGTACACACCTTCGAGGTATGTCTCCTCGTCGTCCTCATTTGCTTCGAGAAATCGTAGATCAGGATTGTTGGTTGAAGGCAGGAACATCATGTCACGTAACGTTAGTACTATTTATCACGGTATTGGGTCACAAGTTCGGTCCATTTCTGTCTGTTCTTTGAAAAAAAGTGACACTTTCCCTCGCCGCCATAACTCTGCCACCCCAGATGAACAAACCAAAATGTCTCAATCATGTGGGTTCGATAATCTTGATTCGTTGATTGATGCCACCGTACCCAAATCGATTAGGATTGATTCAATGAAGTTCTCCAAGTTTGATGGAGGGTTAACTGAGAGCCAAATGATTGAACACATGCAGAAACTGGCGTCAAATAATAAGGTTTTTAAGTCGTTTATTGGGATGGGTTATTATAACACTCACGTTCCACCAGTTATTCTGAGGAATATAATGGAGAATCCTGCTTGGTACACGCAATACACTCCCTACCAAGCTGAGATATCTCAGGGAAGATTGGAGTCCCTTCTTAATTATCAAACTGTGATTACAGATCTTACGGGGTTGTCCATGTCGAATGCTTCATTGCTCGATGAGGGAACTGCCGCCGCTGAGGCAATGGCTATGTGTAACAATATTGTAAGGGGAAAGAAAAAGACTTTTATTATTGCTAGCAATTGTCACCCGCAGACCATTGATATTTGTAAAACCAGAGCTGATGGTTTTGATCTTAAGGTAGTTACCATGGATCTTCAGGATATTAATTACAAGTCAGGAGATGTCTGTGGTGTTTTGGTTCAGTATCCGGGTACCGAGGGTGAAGTTCTGGATTATGGAGAGTTTATTAAGAATGCCCATGCTAATGGGGTTAAGGTTGTCATGGCAACAGATTTGTTGGCGTTGACAGTGTTGAAGCCTCCGGGTGAAATGGGGACCGATATTGTTATTGGTTCTGCTCAGAGGTTTGGTGTTCCGATGGGATATGGAGGTCCTCATGCAGCATTCTTGGCTACTTCACAGGAGTACAAGAGACTGATGCCAGGAAGGATCATTGGTGTTAGTGTTGACTCCTCAGGAAAGCCTGCCCTCCGTATGGCAATGCAAACTAGGGAGCAGCATATTCGTAGGGACAAGGCTACTAGCAACATCTGCACTGCCCAAGTAAGTGGTCAATTTCTTCTGTAGACCAATGTCTTGCAGAGAGTAATTCAATACTGTATATATGCCATATTGATCAAAATTCTTGTTATGAACTCATTCACTGCTATTTGTTTAACCTATAGAGCAGGCACTAGGTATATGCAAATGTTCACTTTGCTTTGGCTGAAAATCATATCTTTTTCTTTTTAGGCGCTGCTTGCAAACATGGCTGCAATGTTTACCGTCTATCATGGACCTGCAGGCCTTAAAGCCATTGCCCAGAGGGTCCATGGTCTTGCCGGAGCATTTGCACTTGGACTGAGGAAACTTGGGACGGTGGAAGTCCAGGGCCTTCCCTTCTTTGACACTGTGAAGGTTAAGTGTGCTGATGCGCATGCAATAGCAGATGCTGCCTACAAAAGTGAGATGAATTTGCGTATTGTAGATGCAAACACTGTAAGTTCAATCGATGTTTGTTAGTTAAGCTCAACTCCGTGTCATCATATTATTAAAATGCGTTTTACTTTTCAGATCACTGTTTCCTTTGATGAAACATCAACTTTAGAGGATGTCGATAAACTATTTAAAGTTTTCTCTGGTGGCAAATCTGTAAGCAATGCTAAGTATACCTTATGCCATTTGTGCTCGCAACTAATTATACTTTGACCATAAGCTAAGAACTTTACCTTCTATTGCAAGGTTCCATTCACTGCTGAATCTCTGGCTCCAGAGGTTCACAATGCAATCCCTTCTGGACTAACAAGGGAGAGTCCATATCTGACTCATCCAATCTTTAACATGTAGGACAATTTCCTGGAATGAATTTTTCAAAGTTATTGTTTATGCGCCATTCTGACTTGTATGTGCTTTTTATAGGTACCATACAGAGCATGAGTTGCTTAGGTATATTCATAGGTTACAGTCGAAAGATCTCTCTTTGTGCCACAGTATGATTCCTCTGGGATCTTGTACAATGAAACTGAACGCAACAACTGAAATGATGCCGGTGACATGGCCTAGCTTCACTGACATTCACCCCTTTGCCCCTGCTGACCAGGCCCAGGGTTACCAGGTAGGCAGTTTCATTTGCCTAGAAACTAAACAGAATGTTGATACATATGTCCAACCACGTTATGTGCAGCCAAATATTGTGATGGCAAGCAAGTTGACACCTGATCCAAATATTGGTGTTCTCTAGGAAATGTTCGATGATTTGGGCAATTTGCTGTGTACTATTACTGGGTTTGACTCTTTCTCATTGCAACCTAATGCCGGTGCTGCTGGGGAGTACGCTGGGCTGATGGTTATTCGTGCATACCATAAGGTATAGTGATGCCAACTTTTTTTATAAACAATTTGCCTACCCTCATTGCCCATAAATTTTCTTCAAGGCAGCCTAGATATTTTTCTTCTGCTTGGGCTTACTTTTATGCAGGGTGTCCTGTCAAGCAAATTTAGTTACCTTTATTAGAAAAATATGATAGAATGCCTCAAGTCAATTGTTCTTCATTTCATCTCGCTCTTTCATTTATTTCCACAGTAGATGGTTTAAGGTTTAAATTTTAGAGCAATTTAGAACTTTTTATACAATTACTAATGATTTGGAAGTTGCAAACTGTAAAAATGGCTGATATATAGTGTTTCCTGAATATGTATTTGAATAGAAGTACATATTTACAGCTTTCGTCTGCCACTATAAGTCTTGCACTTTCTCTTTACACATGTCCAGATGTCCTAGAGCTGTATCGTGCATGACCACCATTCATAAAACTTTTCTGACCTTTTGTGTGGTATTTTTTCTTCAATTGGCCAAGCTATCTTTTCTTACTGTTATAAATTCTGTAGGCAAGAGGAGATCATCATCGCAATGTGTGCATTATTCCTGTTTCGGCACATGGAACAAATCCTGCAAGTGCTGCCATGTGTGGAATGAAGATAGTTGCTGTTGGAACTGATGCCAAGGGAAACATAAACATTGAAGAGCTAAGGAAGGCTGCTGAAGCCAACAGGGACAATCTATCAGCACTAATGGTACAGATTAGTTTCTGAATATGCCAAATATAGAGAGTTTGTCAGAGAAGGTTAGAATTTATATATGTGCTGCCAGCTTTCTGATTGCTATTTAAATCTTAGGTTACATATCCTTCAACTCATGGTGTCTATGAAGAAGGTATTGATGAGATATGCAAGATCATTCATGACAATGGAGGTCAAGTATACATGGATGGGGCAAACATGAATGCACAGGTCTACTTTCCATTTTATTGTTGTATATCAGGATATCACAGGTCTCTTTCACTACTTCAAGATGAGTATTCATGCCAGATACCATATTACCTTCGTAAGCTCATTTTTGTTGGACTATGTAACAGCTTCAACATTGTCCATTTGACATTCTTTTCAGTGGGCATGAGAAATCATGTGGATAAGAAAAAAGATTTGATACATGTAAAATTGGAAGACTTTGCATGGCAATTAATCGTCATGTAAACTAGACTAGCTTTTTTTCTGTTGCCTGGAATGCACATGAAGGTTAGAAGTATAACCTAAACAAAATGTGTGGCTGCACATCCTTCAATATCCCTGTAGATTCATATTATTTACTAAATAATTGATTGGTCATCTGTTTTTTACTTGTGGCATGCACCTGTGCATTACAATTCTGTACACTCTTCAGTTGTGACAGCGAACAAACTATCAACATAATGTTGTGTCTCGGGTCCTTGCAGGTGGGCCTGACTAGCCCAGGATTTATTGGAGCTGATGTTTGCCATTTAAACCTCCATAAAACGTTTTGCATTCCCCATGGAGGAGGTGGACCTGGAATGGGTCCTATTGGTGTGAAAAAACACTTGGCACCATTTCTACCTTCACATCCTGTAGTAAGTACTTCATTTCTGATAACTGCAGGGGTATTTAAACATACTCGTTTAGCTTCTATTAATGTATTATGCAGCCTTGATTCAGCATTTGCTTTCTTAAATTTGTATTGGATTTCCTTTTTCCTCTTCGGAAGATTGTATTATTTGTACTTGCATTGCTCTGTTCTCCAATCAATGGTGGAGGTAATGTGCATGATGCGTTGATTAAGTCATTATCCTTTGATTAAATTGTACGTTCAGTGCTCACACTTTAGCAGAACTTCTACTTTCCCCCTTGTTGAGGTGACTGTTACCTGCTGTCCTCTTTTCTCCATTAATTTCTTTGTCATCATATTCAAGGCACCAACTGGCGGTATACCAGCCCCTGACAAGTCTCAACCACTTGGCACCATTTCAGCAGCACCTTGGGGTTCCGCACTTATCTTGCCAATATCTTACACTTACATCGTGATGATGGGTTCTAAGGGACTAACTGAAGCTTCAAAGATAGCTATCTTGAATGCAAACTACATGGCAAAACGATTGGAGGTTCAGACTTCATATTCTTCATTTCCCATATTTCCTCCTGTAAAGCTATGATAATAAATCCACCCCTTGCACTGGTTATGTCTATTGATCAGGAATAGATACCATCTCTCATTTTCAAACAAGCATCATTAATTTAGTGACCAAAAGTAGGTTAGATACTGCTACAACAAATTTATGATGTATTCGGCATTCATTTTTGTCTCTATACTTTGGAAATAGAGTTGCAGTTTCTGGCGCATACAACGAAATTAAATAATCTACAAGTAGTTTCTTGGTATTTTTAACTATTGTGCCTTTTTCCCTTTGATTCTCAGAATTACTACCCCATTCTTTTCCGGGGTGCCAATGGGACAGTAGCCCATGAATTCATTGTGGACTTGAGAGGATTTAAGGTAGTTCTTCTTACATTAGCCTGAGTTTTTCAGTTTTTGGTCTGCTGCGAGTAATTTCATGTATTCTTGTTACAGAACACTGCTGGGGTTGAAACTGAAGACGTTGCCAAGCGCCTGATGGACTACGGATTCCATGCACCTACAATGTCCTGGCCAGTTCCAGGCACACTTATGATTGAACCCACTGAAAGTGAAAGCAAGGTAAAGTCAGAGAGGATTTCCTCCTCTTTTTGCACCCTCTGGTCTACCAACCCCAACACAACACCCACTCCACCCACAAAAGAATTGAATTTTCATCATATTATTTGTCTTTTGCAGGCAGAGTTAGACAGGTTCTGTGATGCACTGATCTCCATTAGAGAAGAAATTGCAGAAATTGAGAAAGGAAAAGCTGATATCCACAGCAATGTTCTAAAGGTCAGTTGCCTTTTCTTGTTTGGAGTTATGTTAGCATGATTTTCATTTACGAATACAGTTCCTGTTTTAAAGGTTTGGTGCAAGAACCTCTTTTGTGCTTGCCTAAAACGTGCAAATGCAGGGAGCTCCTCATCCGCCCTCTTTGCTCATGGGAGATCAATGGACCAAGCCATATTCCCGGGAATATGCAGCCTTCCCTGCGTCCTGGCTTCAGGTTGCCAAGTTCTGGCCTAGCACTGGTATGAGTGTCAACTTCCTGGACGTTTTCATTTGTGGTTCATAGCAAGCAATTAGCACCTTTCTATTATTGAGACCCGTTGAACTACGGATGAATCTAACCATGTTGGCTTTTCTATTCAGGACGTGTTGACAATGTATACGGCGACCGCAACCTCATCTGCACCCTCCTACCAGCATCCCAGTTTGTGGAAGAACAGGCAGCAGCTACTGCATAATCTCGTCTCTCCCTAGGTGCCTTTGATCACAAGGTTGTGTCGCGTGCACAACAGTTAAAAAAGTCGTCTTCTTCTCTCAGATTCCAGCACATAAAGATTTCCTCATATATTCATATTGTCTATTCATCTGGTTAAAAATTCATTTCTTGATATACTGATGATCAGCTGCTCTATTAAGTGTCTAATTGCAACTCAACTGTTGTATAATCGTTGCATTGCCTCTCTTCCAGTCCCCCACCGGCGCGCCCGGTGACCATTACCGTTATCGATGGCACTTAGCCTAATCAGAAGTCAAATTACAGAAAATATTTTCTTTACCTGGTTTCAGGATGCCGCCTACCCTTTCGAGATGTTGTGGGGCAGGGAAGGAATCAATTCTTTTAATTATCCTATCAATAGAACATTCTAATCACATCTAAATTCTAAACCATCCGCCTATGATCCCTGCGAGTGGAACGTTTATTCCTATGGGCTCTCCGACACATCCTTAAGGAGTCGACGAGGAAAAGTCTGAATTTTTCACTCCATAACGCCGCTGGCTACAGCTGAGTAAGAAAATGACACGTTTTCAACTTCTGAGGTTTGAAAACATCCTAATGCCAATTCATTGCCAGCTTCGAGCGACCCCAGCTGCCTCGGGTCAATTCTCGCTGCCAATGCATGTTCTTGCCGGCCAAATCTACTGCTGCTAGTGAATTTGTTCGTGAAGGTTTTAAAAAGGGTCGTGTCGTAGAGCCACGGCAGTGAGTACCGTGTTAACAATTCGAAATTTGCAAATCCTGATCGCGCTAGCAACTCGAAATCTGTCTGGAACAGGCTTTTATCATCCGGGTTTCAAATTCGGAAGCAAATGATGCGGATCAGCGTCAATAACCAGCGACTTTCGATGGGGATCGGAATGGATTGGGCTGGTAAGTTGGTTGAGCGGAATTGAGGCGACTGGGCATTTGACAAGCACAAGAGTTTTCACGCAGGGACAACCGGACCGGTAGATTGGATCGACAGTGTTGATTTGTGACGTGTCTTTGCGTGATAGTTCAGTCTACGGATGATAACAATCTCGGGCTTCGTTGTATGCACTCGAGTTGCTTGCGTGGGAGAGAGGATGAGGTGGCGTGATGACGTAATGATAATCATTCTATATTTATAATTTTTATTATTAATTATAATTATATATTAATAAATATGTAAACAAAATAATTATAATAGTATAAGGTATTGCTTTTGGTCTGCATCAAGGAACTCGTCCGTGTAATATTTGTGAATAATTGTTTCTTTCTCAATATTTGGTCCAATGATCTTCGCTCAATACGGATTATTAGACTTCTAAGGAGATCCTGAAAAAAGAACCAAAAAGGTCAGCTAGCAAGTTCAGATTTTTGTGTTTTCCCTTTTTCTTGGTCAAAGTAATTTTTCGGATTCTTGCCAATTATCCGGAAACATAACAAAAATTGGGTCGGGTCCATACATTATATACGTGCGCGCAAGTATATATTGTCCAAATTGAAAATTTATTTAAATATTATTTGTGTGATAATTTTTTTTATAAATTTATAAATTAATAATATTAGAATATATATAATAATTACGAAATTTTGACTATAGATAAAACAGAATTTTATGAATTCGTCGATATACATTCAATCATAATTAAATAAAAATTCTTTTGATTCATAATATTTTTTTGTTGTAATTAAATTTTAATAATTATATGATTTTTTAACAAAGATAAAAGGAACAAATTTATTTTCAGATTTTTTAAGAAGTAAAAAGAAAAAAAATTCTTAAATTTATCTATTTTTTATCCTTTTTTTGTTATAATAAAAAAACATCCTCTCAATTTCTTTTAAAAAAATTTAAGAAAAAATACTCTTAAAATTAATTTAATTTAAATTATATTTAATACTTTTAATCAAATAATTAAAACTACATAATATGCATGCTAGATCTAAGATGTATGTGTATATATATATATAGAGATAAGCGGGTTTAATTATCAAAAAAGATTAAAAAGGATATTAGTTTTCTTTTGATTCTACGTGTATAAGTTGGATTTTATCTTTATAATTTTGCAACAAACATATCGAGAAACAATGTGTAATACTTAGAATCTATCTCATCCGTATCCAATCGAGTTCATATTAGAACTTTTAGACAAACATTTAAAACGACGACGAAACTTTGGTATTTTCACAAGAGGCGGACCAGCGAAAAGCGAGGGAACCCGCGAGGCCTCCTTTGAAAGCCAAATACGGACGTGCGCCTCCCGACGCACGCCCGCGAGAAGATTTAATATCTATGCTTCTACGCGTATTGGGTAGCGTAAGTTAAAAGCTTTGTTACTCGCGTCATTCTATTTGTTTTGCTGAAATACAAATTGTTGGTTTCTCAGTTTTAATAGCTCGCAGCTAACTATCGGCTAACTCAGTCACAATCTAAGTTCGGTGATTTCTAAGCGTACGCGATTGCTATTCAATCACGGAGTTAATGAGTAACGGCAAGAATCAGGGAATCCGCTGTTATTAGTAACCTACAAACACTTGAAAAGTAAAATATATTTATTCTGTTAGAGTCGAGATGGAAACTGAGAGGAAGTTTCGAATGATTTTTAAGACTCGCTGTTGTCTTTCTGTACGCGGCAAATCGATGCCGTATTCTCGAGACATTTTATATTCAACCAATTAAGCAACTCAACTGGGCATATCGTGTTTGTGGAACTTTGTTTTCAAATTTTCAATGAGAAAATTTTTCACCTATCTCTATTCGGAACCTATACTTTTATTGACATTAAAAGTGAAATTCACATTTTGTGTGAACTTAAAAGTGTTCTGAAGTTTGAACTTCTATTTTTTTTTATATAAATAAAAATAAATAAATAAGAAATAATGTACTCCCGAGATTAACTAACTTGATCAGTGATAAACTTATACTTTTGAAAAATATTTTACGCATTGGCATGCGTGTCTCGTTCGTGAGATTTGTTAATGAGAAAAACAAACAACCATATCCTCATATTTACAAAACGAGTAATACGACAAAGTGAGCAATATTCAACATTTAACGAGCAGTGCTATTTATGAAAAGTCAAATAAATATGTTGCTTGAACGTGACATCAAACTAACGCATGTAATCGACTTTTTAAACATTTGTTTACAATTGATGGAACACAAAATTGAAAAAATCGGTGGTATCGATCTTACTAAATAAATTTGATGCATCGTCGCAACTGATACCCGTTAAAGATCATTAAACCAATCGCTGCCAAATGCTCCGCACACAAATTCACTCGATATCGTTAAACCGCTATTTACCAAACACCAGTGCACGGCATTTAATCTCGAGGAATCTCGTTACGATCATACGGAGCATTTGGTCAATGAAAACATTCACACCACACTGTCTCTAATTCACCGTCGAGCGAATTCACTCAACTCTAAACAAGCACGAAATCTTCCGATAGTACCCGACGCTTCATCATCTCGATGCAACGACATAAGTCGAATGTGAATCAGAGATGATTCAGAGAATTTTCTCAAGCAAATATATGCATTCTGACATCGACACATTCGTCGGTTTAATTAACTCTGCTATGCCACTAAAATCAATCCAACCGTCTTTAGGAATTAACACGGGATATCCCTAACTTGGGTCCCAATGCCACCATCGAACCTAGCCATATCTACCCATTTATCACACCCTCCAATGCTGCGAATCATGAAACGTGCCGGAAAGACAACTATAAGAGTGGTTGAGATAAAGTGAGGCGCATTGCAAGAGGATGGGGACTCATGTAGGGTGTCCACATGGTGGGGTCCTCCTTTGACTGTTGTAATATAAAGTACGGAATAGCTTTCTTGGGAGGGTTATACTCGTACAGAGTCGGTGCGTTGGAGGGAATGGGTGAGCGGTTGATTTAAGTCTTTCTGTAGCTCGACGGAGAAGGGTGCGCAGGTTAAGCGAATCTTCCTTCCTTGGGAGTGGGCGTAGGTTAATCCAGCCACCGCCGCGCATAGAGGGGGAGAAAAAGGAAAAAGAAGAAAAGAAAAAAAAAAAAAGAAAAAAAAAGCACGAAACTGGTGGTTAATGGTAGATGTCGAAGATGAAGCATCTACTGAGAAAGCTCCACATCGGTGGCGGCGTCCATGGCCACCATCGATTGGCAGAGACCCGACCCGTATCCAATCCGAACGCCAGTTCGAGCGCGTCCGCGTCGTCGGATGGGAGAACCGTGGCCGTTGAAACGACGGCGGTGGATCGGCCGGCAGGGGACGATGCTATCGGCGTGGATTTCAATTTCCTGGAGGAGGAGTTTCAGGTTCAGTTGGCTCTGGCGATCAGCGCGTCGGATCCGGATGGCCGCGAGGATCCAGAGTCCGATCAGATCGATGCAGCCAAGCGGATTAGCCTTGGCTGCCCCGTGGCTTCGGTCACCGTCACCGATACACCCGTTGAGTCTCTCTCGCTTCGCTATTGGGTACGTATCCGTGCGTGCGCGCTGTCTGACGAGTTTGTTCCATTACCTTTTTTTTTTTTTTTTCCTTTTGTCATTCCAGTGGTTTTGAGTCTATCGATTGGGTTTTTGACCTTGTGGATCTCATATTCGATCTGAATCGCGCGTTATCTGTTTTGAATCAGTTTGACAGAGTTGGGGATTTGAGCCCTTTTTTTTTCCCAGGCAATGTTGATCGTGGATTTCCCATTATAAGGCTGCTTGAGATTTTTCCTAATTGGTTATGAGCTTTTGATCATTTTTCCTCAGGGTTTTGATTAGCTTATGCCTTGTTGGTATTTGGTCAAGCAGTATCCTTTAAGGATAGTTGTGTACCTTGTTTATAGATGTTAATTATGTGTTTTCAGCCATTCCTCATGTGGACTGATCATATCCGCTCAGCAATATTATGCAGTATGTATTTGATGAAGAGTGGCTGCGGTAATGCCTTGTTGCCATGTCACTATTTTGATTCATTTTTCTTTTAAAGGAATTGAGTTTAGGTGTTGATTATCAATTAATGCGTGTGCATTATTCTTGTTTCTCTTTTTTAGCTGTCATTGAGTCTGGAGCTTTCTCGGCTTACCATCTTGCATATGTCGTTCTCTAATCTCTATAGGCTGTTTCTTTTTCTTCTTGGTAGATAAGTCTAATGCATGATGGATTGTGATTTTATCTAATAAAATGGAAATAAGGCACTGAATACCTGGATCTGGTAATAGGGTGACTGCAGACTGGTTAAGGAAATTAGGCTTAACTAGTTTAAGACACTTTGCAATTTGTTATGTGGTAATTTCCTTTTATGCTGCATCCAATTAGGAAGCTGTTTGGCTCTGATATTTCTTGTAAAGCTTCTAATAGAAATAAATGGGAATGATTTTTACTTTTTTGTTTCTTGTAGTAATGAAGCAAAATGGATAAATGTTGTCCAATACACATATTAATGTCATCCTAATTTGTTCATATGCTTCTTGCAGAGCTATAATTTTGTAAATTATAACGAAAGAGTTGTAGATGGATTTTATGGTGTACATAGCATTAACTCAAGCTCAGTCGGTCAAGGAAAGATGCCGTCATTAGTGGATCTTCAAGCTATGTCTGTTTCAGATAATGTCAATTATGAAGTAATTTTGGTGAACCGCGATGTTGATTCTGAAGTGCGAGAGTTGGAGAAAAAAGCTTATGCTATGTCCCTGGAATGCCGTGCCTCTGATGGCTTAATCCTAAATGGCTTGATTCAAAGAATTGCGGATATTGTGGTTGATAAAATGGGTGGCCCAGTTGGTGATGCTGATGAGATGTCAAAGAGGTGGACCAAGAGAAGTTGTGAGCTCCAGCATGCTTTGAATACTGTAATCATCCCCCTTGGATGTCTTGACATCGGCCTATCACGCCACCGGGCCTTGCTTTTTAAGGTTTCTTGCGATTCATTTTTGTTCACGAGTTGATAATTAATTTGTGTGAAGTCTTTGCTTGAATTGGGCATGCTGGTTTCTCATAAATTTTAGCATCATATTACTTTTCCCCAATACGTATGAGAATGTCTAAATCATCATTAGGCCTTTCAACACTAATGAAATTCCCTTCTAGAAGTTTTGGCTCACTCACTTGTTTCTTCTGGTGCTAGGTGTTAGCTGATAGGATATATCTTCCATGTATGCTGGTTAAGGGGAGCTACTACACTGGCACTGATGATGGGGCTGTAAACTTGATTAAAATAGATCATGGAAGGTGATGGCGATTTTATTTTTGCTTTTATGTGCAGTAGGGCATTAATGCCAGGTCAATTGTACTGCATTATGGATATTATGGGTTCACACTAAATCATTGTGCTATCATTTGAATTATGGGTCGAAAGGATTCTGGGGATCAGATAAAGTCATCAAGTGATGGATACTGCTTTTGTCAGATATGGACCGTTGTCCTTGTTGCATTTGCTAGTTCAGTTGTCATCATGCATACCTTTTGCAGTCCATTTACTTTCCAATACCCACAGCCCCAAAATTAGTGGAACTCTGTTTCATTCTATCTGATGCCAAGAGATTAATTTCAAAAGGTGGATGCCCTATGGTCGTGATTATACTCCTTCCTCTTTGTTGTTCATGTCTGTTGGCTGTTTAATTAAATAAACACTTACAGGTTTAAAGGTTTCATGAGATGATTTCTGATGATGTGAATATTTTGAACTTGTGCAGTGAGTACATTGTCGATCTGATGGGTGCCCCCGGAACACTTATTCCTACCGAGGTACCCAGCAATCATCTCCTAAATGCTGGAATTGAAATAAGGGGCTTGGTTGGTCCTGCCGAAACATCCAGAGGTTCATCTTTGGTACTGGGGGAAGGACCTGGAGCTCTAGCAGTGTCATCTGTAGGCATTAAAACAAATGATGCTGACAATATGGTAGAGAGAAACGAAACTCAGATGTTTGAACATGAATTTGGGAAACTTAGCACATGTGAAATCTCAGCAGACACTGGAAAATTGTTGGTGGCACAAAAGATTAAAGTCAATGATGTTTCAAAATATGTTATCACTGCGGCAAAGAATCCTGAATTTGCACAGAAGTTACATGATTTCTTGTTAGAGAGTGGTGCATCACCTCCTCAAGATTTGTTTTTGCATATTAATCCACAGGATTTGGGTGAGCAGAAAGTTGTTGAACCAGTTTTTCCAACAAACAGATGCTGTAAATCTGATGAATTATTGCCAATGCCTGGATTGTCACTTGTATCTGTAGCTGGACATGATTCTTCAACTAATTTTAGGTGTGATGATGAACAAGAAAAATATGCTGGGAGAATAGCTGGATACCTAAGAGGAGTGGGTACAAATGTCCTCAAGTCTGAAGTTCCATTTCCCTCTGATACTACATGTGAGGGATTTGCACTTGTTAATTATCAAGCTAATGAGAAGTTGACGGTGATTCCTACATATTTAGATGCAGTTCCTCTTAATCAACATGGACTGTTTGGAACAGCTATCGATGACAATCAAGTTCATGAATCTTCTTTGCAATCTGCAGTGAACACTTACCATTCGCACCCTCAACATGACAATGATAACAATAAAAGCTTCTTTCAGGACAAAGTGGGGATGAGCTCTGACATTGAAATGAGCAGAAAATCTTCTGTCAACTGGTTTGAAATGGCCAGCAACACCATGCAAAACGGTTACAATGATTACAATGACAGAATTGACCCACTTCTCGGGGAGGTTGCTGAATGGGAAATTCCATGGGAGGATCTTCAGATTGGTGAGCGTATTGGTATTGGTAAGTTTCCTTTTTGTAATGTTTTTCAGTGAACAGTGGCAAATAATAAGGTACAAATCATTGTGGCCCTTAAGGCTAGAGGCTAGGAGTTTCATTCCTTTTCTTCTCAGTTTACTTATTTTATGGGTGAATGTCTGGAGGATTCATTTGCACATATAATCTGTACTTTTTTCCTGGAAATGGAAGGCTCCAGCACTGACTGCTGTCTGGTTTATGGTCCTCTCTGTGGTTTGTTTATTGGGAAAAGGATAGTCTGAAGTAAACGTACTCACATTTTTTTATAAAACGGAGGACTTCATTGTTTGTTAATGCTACTGACTTCTGCATTGTTGCTTACCCGCAAAAGAAAAATGATGAGGGATATAATATGGTCATGTCCTGCATAAAAGGTTATAGGATTGCATCATAACATATTAGCTAGTCTTAGTGTAGATTAAATGAAGAAAATGGGCGCATTATGTATTGACAATTTCCCTAACTAGAACAAATGATAGTGAGTTGGCAACCTGCCCAAGCAAAGCCTAGACATACTTTGAAGAATTTCAATGATATTTTTTGTTGTCTTTGTTTGTCATTTTATCTCCCTGGCAAGTGAGAAGGTTAATGATGTTAGTGAAGGATATTTATAATTGGAACCTACAGTAGCCAAAATTTCTGATGAATGTCATGACTTAACCCTGTAAGCCTGTGAATCTGTTCGACGACATTTCAAATCAAATCTTATTAAAGATTGCATAAGATGACACATACCTCCATACATTAGGCTTGATTAGTAATGGGCTCATGTCACCCATTTCCTGTTTACAGGTTCTTATGGTGAAGTTTACCACGCAGATTGGAATGGCACTGTAAGTCATGCCTGTGGTTGTTTTTTTTTTAAAGTACTTCATATGCTTCTTGTAGGCCACGATGAGTTCAATTGTTTTAAAATCATTGGTATTAAATGATGATGGCATCAGACTTGGTGCTGAAATTTATAGACAGCAAGTCTTGTTGGTTTATCAATTATGTAACTTAGGTTCATTGGCCTCATCTGACATGATACAATTGGTTCTGCAAGACAGGAAGTTGCTGTGAAGAAATTCTTGGACCAGGACTTCTCTGGCGATGCATTGGTCCAGTTCAAATGTGAAGTAAGCCATAGTTATATGCTTCCCACATCATCAGTAATGACTCTGACACAATTGGGTTAATATTATCTTGCTCTGGTTGCTTCATGCAGGCTGAAATTATGTTAAGATTAAGGCATCCCAATGTGGTTCTTTTCATGGGAGCTGTTACTCGCCCACCTCACTTGTCAATATTGACAGAGTTCTTGCCCAGGTTTCCTTTTTTTTTTTTTGTCTCTTTTTTTAAACCACAGAGCTTGTGTTAGAGCTATTTGACCTTGGTTTCTCTTTTACATTAGAAAGGATCAGGTTAAGGTTAATTTGTAAGGTCTTCCCACTGTTTCCATACCTCATGTCTTCAGTTATTTAGTGAATGTTTTTATTTTTAGTTTGGGGTCCCCAGATGCCTGCATGTTTAATTGTAATGTTGTTTTTCTGTTTAATAGTGATGATGGGCAAATCACTGTTTCTGTGCCTCACCTTCATGATGCCCTTACCATCGTGTTTTCTGGACACATGCTAATCCCTGGAAGGGATACAATAGAACAAAGGGTCTGATCAGGAAATTAAACAAAACAATGGCTGGTGGGTCCTGTTTAATTCTCCTTTTTCTCCTCTGTGATGCGCAGGGGCAGTTTGTATAAATTACTCCATCGTCCTAATCCTCTGCTTGATGAGAAAAGGCGAATGAAAATGGCTCTTGATGTGGTATGAGTTGATCTCCTCTGGTTCTTGCTTTAGTGTTTTCATCTCTATTGTTTCCACGTTTTATTTCCCTTTTGTTTTGATTGAGTAGCACTACCTCCGTTTCTGCAGGCCAAGGGAATGAATTACTTGCACACAAGCCATCCTACTATCGTCCATCGAGATCTAAAATCTCCAAATCTCCTTGTTGACAAAAATTGGGTTGTCAAGGTTGACGAAGCTAAAGACTGGCTTTTAAATATTTCACTTAAGAGCATTGTTTGACATGGAAATTAGGCTAATTGCTTTATCTTTTTGCCGTCAGGAATAATTCAACTATGTACTTAGTGAATTTTTATCTACAGGTGTGTGATTTTGGATTATCACGCATGAAGCACCACACTTTTTTGTCGTCAAAGTCTACTGCAGGAACGGTATGACTTTGTCGTTCACAGCACTGCTGCTTTCTGCAATTCCATTTTACCATTCTTTTTAACCAATTAACTTGTTAGGGGTTTGCTTCTGCATTGCAGCCTGAGTGGATGGCACCTGAAATCCTAAGGAATGAACCAGCAAATGAGAAGTAAGTGAATTTTTAATTCATTCCCATTTAAAATGCACATTATCATTCTCCAGTGGAGGAGATTGCATCACTGGAAGATTTTTTTAGGTGTTTCTCTTGCAACTTAGTTCGCTTGCATGCAGATGTGATGTGTTCAGCTTTGGCGTGATATTATGGGAGTTGTCTACCTGTGAAATCCCCTGGAAAGGCATGAACCCCATGCAAGTTGTGGGAGCGGTGGGATTCCAGAACAGGCGTCTCGATATTCCAGGTCACATTGACCCAGCAACTGGCCAAATAATACGTGAATGTTGGCAAAGGTAAGTTTTTGACCCTATAACTTTCTTTAATCTAGACTTTCCAGTGAACTACAGTTCAGACTCCTTGTTGCTGTATTGCAGGGAGCCACATTTGCGGCCATCTTTTGCTCAGATTATATCCCGTCTTCGTCGCATTCAATGCCTACCTCTAGAAAGAGCAAAACAAACAAATCAAACAGCAGCGACTGGAAAAGTGCTAATGTAACGGTAGTTTAAGCTTTTTCTGGGCTCAAAGAGTTGGAGCAGCTATAAGTGTTTTCCCATTCGATGGCAAAGTAAGGATACTGAACTGGAAGTGTTGGTTCATTCGAAGTGGGAACTCAACACAAACCCGTTCAAAATTCTTCGCAGAGTGGAGATCCTCCAAGTTTGAACAACTGCGCAAGTGCAGTGGAGGATAGCCGCTTGGAAAAGTTGCTTTTTAGCAGTAATGGTAGCCTATAGGCGGTTTCAGCAGTCTACCCCCCCTTACACGGAAAAGTCCACGAAAGTTAAAAAAAAAAAAAAGAAAAAAGAAAAAAATAACAATATGAATCTTTGAATTTGAAACCTTTTCGCCTGTGGAGGTCTTCGTGTGGGTAAGCAAATCCCAACTCTGCAAGTGTAATCATGTGATCTACACAGGTTCATTTGTTCTTTGTGGAAAGCCAACTCAATAGTAACAGTAATAATAGTGAAAAAAGGTGAAGTGGAGAATTACCTGTGTGATACTTCTGTTTTTTATTCTATTTTATTTATAATTGTGCATTTCACTTTTTCATGGAACATTCTTATTTCGCTAATGCACTCACAATCGCAATCATCATATTCTGTGTATGAAGGTCCGAGATCCTCAATATCTTTTTCTAGCAGACGATGTAGGGCTAAGAAATCAACTCTATCTTTTTAGTAGCGTCTTGAGTTTCCCAGTATATTATATGAATTAAGAAGATGAATTTAACGAGATGCATGTAAGTTAAAAATCAATATCATATGAACAGCTACTATTTAAGAATTGATATGTTTCTACAAACTAATATTTACGTAAAAAGACGGGGAAATTGCATAGGATAATAACGGGAAAACAAACGATGATATGTCGTATTACTACCGGAGTGTAAGAAAGTGTGGGGAAAATTGAGGATGGATGGATACACCTAGTTAGGCGTCGGTTTGTGGGGGCACACGAGACTTGAGAAAAAGGGTTCTCGACGAAATTCAGGAATGGTGCAATGCACCTCTGTACTTTTCGCCCGACGTATCTTTTCCCATGAATTCTAGAAGAAGAAGAAAGCAGCAAGATCTCAACAACTATGCTTAATTTACATTAAAAGAAACGCTTCGTCTTCGTCGTCGTCTTCTTCTTCTTCTTCTTCTTCTTCTTCCTCGTCTTCGTCTTCTTCTTTATACCGAACATTTTTGGCTATCTCTGCCTCCCTCACTTTACTCTTCGTAGGAGGTTAGTGACCCGCAACCCCAACCGCTTCTCTCACGGTAGTTGCAGAGTACAATTAGGGGGCGGGCTATTTAATCCACAACTTCCGTCTATCTCGATATCTTGAGCGTTGGCTAAATAAGATGACATGACGGAGTAGAAAGTTCAGAATCTATGATTCAAGGTCTCAATTTTTAGTCAGTTCAGAATCGCCCTCGGAAAGCCAGAGGGAGGGGGGGCTACTAGATGTAGCAAGGATTTTTAAGATGCCCACAGATTGGTTTAGGGCATCTCTTAGAAAGCTGCGGTTGCTTGTCATGATAGGCTTTCCTGGCCTGATGAACGATCTTAGTAGCAATGATACCTGAAAATGATTCAGTGAACTAGGCAGAAGTTGATTAAGCTTGTCCGTCGTACCATCCAAAAAAAAAAAAAAACAAGAAAAAAAAAGAAGAAGAATTGTAGTTGGCAAGTCTGATTAGTCGGTTTTGTGGTCACTCACTCACCGTACTTGGATTTCTCTATTGCCATCATGAAATATCGGATATTGGAAGAATCACACGCACATATTCATGGCTTTTTGTTGCACAGCTTGTTCTGCTATCATAATTAGTGCCAATCGTTGTAGGATGTTAAATTCTTTTATCGTTTTATCCTCGAGAAGGCGTAACATCGTTAGCTTCCTGCATGATTCAAAAAGTTTCACAATTAATTGGGCAATAGTGTCCAACAATGAATATAAGTATTCCCCCTCCACCCGCTTGAGCATCCCCGCTGACATGTCGGTCCTGAATGTGGATCGTCCTGTTTAGAAGTTTGGGGCCGTGCGATCGAATCGGATCCAATATATATAGTATGAGTAGCAAAATGGTTTACCTTCGGCAAGTGGGAAGCTCCGTGTGCACGAGCCTGTGCACTTCACAGAAATGTCGCCCGCTACATTGTTGAGGATTCAATCTTCACATTTCATGCATTTTCTTCCTCTTGAGGAAGTGTGTTTTCAGATTTGTTGTCCAGAATGATGTCTGTTTGTATGCTCTATTGGTGCGCGTTGTCTTTATGTTTCTGGAAGGGATACCACACCGTTGGATTTTTGAGTGAGACTTTTTGATTGCTCATACCGACCATTGTTTTGCTTAATTGCGTTGTAACAGGTCGATCGCGTCTGAGGGTGTTGCTTGACGTATTGATATTCAGCACTGAGAGGTGTGCAAAGGCATATTTCGCGCGGAAGATTTCCGCCGACGGCCATGAAAGGAGTTCACGATGTTAAGCATGAGATTTCTACATCACGTCTGCACGAGTTGTGGCCTTTAGATGAAATTGATCCAAAACAGGCAAAGTTTCCCTGTTGTTTGGTTTGGGCTCCACTCCCAATTGTCTCGTGGTTGGCACCTTTCATCGGACACGTTGGCATTTGCAGGGAAGATGGAGTTGTTCTAGACTTCTCAGGATCCAATTTTGTGAATATTGACAACTTTGCATTCAGTGCCGCTGCTAGATATCTTCAACTGGATAGGAAGCAGGTACGTGATCATGACTGGGAGAAAGGCCTTCGAGTTTTGCATGTGCACACACACGACTACAAATTTGCACGCCACCGATACCGTGAACGCGGTGATTTTTCTACTGTTATGATTATTTTCTTGATGTGGGGATTCCAGTCAGTTTTTCAACATAGGAAGGCAATTCTCAATAATTCCTGCTTTGTGAAGCAAGATGGCAACTCAATTAAGATTATTAGTTTTTATTATTATTATTATTATTATTTTTTTTTTTTTTGGGTACGTTGGAAGATGATTGGAATTGTTAGTTTCCTCTCATCATTTTTTAGATGTTCTCTTTTATATATATTTACACAAAAGAGATTCTACCAGTTGATCGACTGACAATTTTGTTTGTGGCGTCTGATTTGTTGAACCAGTGTTGCTTTCCTCCAAACCTCTCTGGGCACACATGCGAGCATGGCTATATGCATTCAGAATTTGGAGCTGCCGTCACATGGGATGATGCTTTAAGGTCAAGTGTACGTCGCTTCGACCACAAAACTTACAACATATTCACGTGCAATTGTCATTCTTTTGTTGCCAACTGTTTGAATCGGCTCTGTTATCGTGGGTCAATGAGTTGGAACATGATAAATGTGGCTGCTCTTGTTCTCTTTAAGGGGCATTGGGTCGATATTAAGTCGATCATCCGATCGTTCATTCCATTTTCAGTGGTGCTCTGCATGGGTGTGCTCTCTGTCGGCTGGCTGTTCCTACTTGGGCTGTTTTCATTTTCTCTCCTCCTCATGGTGTGGTTCCTCTTGGGTACTTATTGCATCAAGGACCTGTTAGAGTGCTAAACCATTTGAGTTTGATGTTGAAGTCCGTCCTGTTTTTTTATTAAGCGTTTTTCAGAACGGGCTGAGTTACAATGAAACTAGTGTTACGGGCGAAGAGATAATATATAAATGGGCATCGTGGAAACAGAAGCAATCGGAAAATTGTTCTCGAAAGGAAATTGAATGATCGATTACTTTCGGTTTCCATCTTCTGGAATTACTGTCGTAATGCTACTATTTTGTTGGCATTTTGAATTCTAAACTTCTTCCTCTTCCGGGGCGTGCTTTGAGGCCTCGTGCCCCGAGCTCTTGTCATATTTTAATGGGACGCAATGCTGCCAGACTTGTTTGAAAGTGGGATCCGACAGTGACTCCATAATCTTCTTGTGGTTGATTCTAAAATTTGACCATGACTCGAGATTTAAACCATTGGTCTCCATTGTGTGACCGTTTAAAAAATACGTCCGTCCTTGATAAATTAGATGGGGCCGGGACAGGGTCATCACTTACAGGAATCCTACGTGGTATCTTACTTTACCTACTCGTATGGGCTGAGAAGCCTGTGCTTCTATTGCTTATGTTGCCAATGCGATAAATAAAAAATATATACATATGTACATGAAAAGGTCTGCTCTTCGTCGAGCCATCACACCCCAGAACTGCGAGTTTTCCCGTCGATTTAACAAGAAGATAAAGCGACACATTATTTTTGCGGGCTGGGGGAGGGCGTGTTGTTAGAAGTTACGAGGAGTTGGATCACTGGAGCCCCCCAGTGTGGAGAAATGGGAGAAGCATTGAGCCATTGACATTTGAAAGACTACAATCTTGATAATAAAACTAAATGAAAATACAATGGCGTCAAAAGCAAAACCAGTCTTTTAGTACAATGACGATGATGAACCATCCGAAAATCGACCGACGAAGCAGGAGTGGTGTCCTGGTGTTTCCCGTCGGCTCATAACCAAATGATCCAAAATTGGATGAAAGAATACCATATACCACACAGAGTTACCCACTACAAAAATGCTCACACTATACAGCCAGTTGCAAGACTAAATCACGTGAAATATGATGCCAACCCCTCTGTATCTTTGCTTCTGGCCAATGAAAGCCCGTATTTTGAAGTGTCTTCTTCCTCATCGCTCATAAAATGAATGAAATTTCCAAGATTAATGGAGCCACATGCGAACCAAGTTCTAGAATCTGCCCGCAGAAGCAGTTTTCATGCATGTAACTGAAGCCACGAAGGGGGTAACACTTGATATTCAGTCTTCAATGTCAGAATTGAAAATAAAACTTGGATACGCAGCTGCTATATCCCTGAGGGATAATTACGTCGATAAGACACGGTCAGTTGCATTTATGAGGTTTACGGATCAAGCAAACCGTAAAGTGCAGTTTCAATGAAATAGAACTTAATAGCATGCATGCAAATTGGATGAAATTAAGAGAGAAAAAGGCAACCGTTAGCAATTTCATAAAGCCACTTACTTCAGGTAAGGAAGAGTCATGTTCCTCAACAAAGTCGGATGTTGAACAACAAAATTGTTCCATTCTTCTTTACTTATTTTACCATCCTTGTCGGCATCAGCATCACCAAATGTCTGACAGAAGATTGGAGGCGTTATGAGCATCTGATTGCATAAAGCGTGTTGCAAGTAGAAGAAAATAATGCATATAAATATGCAACTTCTTGCCTTGTCTAAAATACCCTCAAGAAGTTCATTAGGCAAGTACACACCAGATTCCATCAAAATTGCAACAACCATTTGTTTTACCTGAAATCATGTAGAAGCAAGCCAGTGAGACAAAATTCAATCAACTACCAGTAGATTTTAATTAAAAAATTGGCTCCCAATCCACAACAATAGTAGTCTACTCACTTCTTCTCGCTCGATGAACCCAGTTTGTCTCAAATCATACAGTTTAAATGCAACTGCAAGAAAATTAAGAGAACATAAATGGACATTCACAACTACCTCAAGTTATATGAATCAATAGACAATCTCTAGAGTCTTACATTCTATTTTATCTTCCATGGGAGCACAGGGATGAAAGACGCTAAGTGCATGGACAAATTCGTCAAATTCAATGACGCCATTTTGCTTTGCATCGAAAAGATCAAAAACCTAGAGGGAGGGGAAGGAAAGTAGCTTATCAACAACTGCTATTGGATGGATCCCAGTAATCTAATTTTAAGTCTCCAGCCATACTACATGGTAACTAGCTAAAAACTCCCTCCAAAAGGGAATAGCAACTGCCAGAAGGTGAACAAATATTGTTTTCCTCTCCATATTTTTGTCATAAAAAAATGGCAATGTCCTCTTTCGTGAGCACAGGATTTGGTGAACCATGGCCCTTACAATGCATGCTTCATTTATTTTCCATTAAATGGACTATCAAAACATATCCCCTTGTTTGTCTCCACTACACATCAAGGTTCACCTTAAAACAAATATGAATACATAGATACTGCAGCAAATCTATGTTGTATCTTTGATATGAGGGATAACTGACTCTGATGGTTGCAATTCACCAAATGCCAGTTCAGTCTTTTTATGTGTTGTTTCTACTATATTTTGATCTCATCACATTAGATGATCAGTTCAATCAATGCCGTGTCATTTCTATCATAATAGGTGCAGGACAAAAGGCTGGTACAACACATTACCCGGTCCAAAAAGAGATTCTCCCCATGGGGAGTTTGGAACAGCGCTAACTGGAGTTCTTCCTACAAGGAAAGAAAATGCACAATGATTATAAGAACATGAATTATATAAATAAATAAATACACACGCATGTGCGCGCCCGGATATAACTAGCTTGTCAGTATGCAACAATGGTTACAACTGGTATGCATCAGTGTCCAGTAATCAGTAACACCAGCGCATAAAGACAATTAAGCATTTAATCTCAAAAAGTAAGGACATGCTTCTGAGTTTTTTCTTTGATAATCTCCAGATCATCAGCTATACCATCATTTTCATGTATAAGCTTCAGAAACAGTTGAAAAGGCCTCCATGCAACAATTGCAATACAAGGTGGGTGCTATCCACTACAGGCATCTTAAGAAACACCAAATACTGGAGATTAGTTTTAGCAGTAAAATTACTGGTTGCACCCTCGCTGGTGTTGTGAGAATTGGGCCGGACTGGCCAGTCAAACCTTCGTTTTGGTTCAACCATATAATGTGAAAAGTTAAACCTGGTTAAAAACTAGTCAAAACCCAGGTTGATCTAAGAAAACTATGGAAATTTAAGAAAAAACAGCCCAGTCAGTAGTCTAACAATTTTAACTTATAACTATGCCGAGATTTATGATTTGACTCATAAATTTTTATCTAACTTATAATTAAATTTTAAATTTATTCAAACTTACAATTAACTTGTAAACTTTTTCAAAACTTGTAATTTATTCATTAAAATTCAAATTTAATATATAATTAATTTTTTATTAATAAATTTAAATTTTAATTAATAAAAATAAATTTTAATTCAAATATATCATATAATTACTTTTTTTAATTATTAGTGAATAAATATATATTTATTATTAACTATTAATTCAATTATTAAATATCAATAAAATTGATTAAATTTCTAATTTTTATAATTTAATAATTAATTTAATTTTGATAATATTAAATTATATTATTTTTTAATAAAATTAATTTAATTTTTTTTTTATATAAAACATATTTTAAAGAAGAGTAGAAGACAATGAGATAGTGAGTTGGTTTGGTAAAGTATATGAAATTTTTACTGGAAGCCCACGCATACACTCTTGCATTTTAGAAGACAAATCTTTGTCAATCTTATGCGAAGTACCTTAAAACATCTAAATTAGTTAAACAACTCTGTCAATCTTATGCTAAGTACCTTGAAACATCTAAATTAGTTAACACAATTTGCAAGCAATTCAAAACTCAGTTGAATGGTTGCAACCTCCATGTGATAACCCTGTCCAACAGATGAAAGTTGAAACAGAAATCTTCGCATTCTAGCATCTACTGAAATCCTCGATTGTCCAGTGCCCCTCTTAAGGAAAGGGAAGGGTCGAGGCTTTCATGCTCTCTTACAAAAAAACAAAAATATCCCACACATTCAAAAACCTAGAGCTGAAAAACAAGATAGTCAATCTCCCTCAAGAATCAGAATACCCACCTTATGAATCAACCCATCATCAATAATTGAACTGCTCAACTTCTTAAACAGCTCATACAGCGCCTGGACTTCATTGACAGAAACTGCATAATCAGCATCAAACCAAGAATACTCAAATTAGCTACTCCGCGTAAACAAAGCAGTCAGAATATCACATTTAAATGCACAAGCATTCCTGCCCGAAACAAGAAGCCGCTCCCCAACATCAGAAACCAAAACCCTTCAGACAACTGCCAAATCAAACACTTCTACAACAACATAATTCTCTTAGTCTCCACGCAGAAACAAGCATGTCAAAAGCTGGAGATAGAGAGAAGAGAGTTACATCGGGTTTCGTTGGCGAGGCGAGCTAGATATTTGGAATTGTAGGAAATTATCTTCCGATGACGAGGCCGATACTCGAAGCAATCGACCACGGCCAATATGAAAACGTCGAATATTGCTACGAACGGTATAAACACCGCACAGATCCGCTCTCCGAGCGTCAAAGAACTCGATCTCTGCTCCCCACCCCAACAACAATGCACCCAAAATTAAACAACCCCAAATCCAATTATCACCAAACCAACCCAGAAAAATGAACAAAATGCCAATTAATTCAAAACAGTCATTTACATATCCAAGGATTGCGGTTTCATTAAACCCCGAATAATATTATTTCATAGCAATACAAACGCACGGCATTAGAAATTAGAGGAAAAAAAAAAACACAAGAGGAAGAAGAAGAAGAGAAAGAAAGAGAGAGAATACAGAGATACTCATGATGGCTTGAAGAGGTCACCATTCGTCGAGAACTACTTCGTTTTCTCTCTGTTCTTCTTCGCTCTATGTCACAGAAAAAAAAAAAAAAACCAAAGAAAGAAAGGACCAAAAAACAAAACAAAAAAAAAAAAAATCAAAAGAACGCAGGGGGGTGGCTCTGCAAGCTGGATTTTGGACGCAGAGGCCTTTCTTTTTATTTATTCTGGTGGTGCATAACGGAGAGGGAAATTTTCTGGAAAAAGACAGAGAGACGTAGGGCGAGAAAAGGGCGCGTGGCGATGGTTTATGGTGGTAATGGCAGCTCTACCATAACGTTAGTGCCGTTTTAATCCAAGTGGGCCCCGCTAGATTCTGTCACCTGTTTGCGTGGCCGGGGATGCGATAATGGACCCGTCCCCGGCTAAGAGAAAATCTGAGCATCATTTATGTGGCAACTTTCTATCATCGTTGGACAAATTAATGATATTAAAAATTTTATTTTTTTAACCTGAATTATATCATTAAATTATTATATTTATAAAATTATTTAACAAATTAAATTAAATTAAATATTTATTTTTAAAAACATAAATTAATTATATAAGTAAATTTAACTTAAATTAAATTTAATATTTTTAATTAAATATTTAAAAATTATATAATACATAGGTTTAAAATTAATATATAATCAAAGTCGATAAAAAATTAGTAATTTATTTATGTTGGGATACTTAATTAATTTTAAATATATTTAAATATTTCATTAAAATTTTAATATTTTAAAGAAATTTTTACAACATATAATTTTTGATGTTAATTTTGTACTTTTAATATTTTAATAAAATTAAAATTTTAACATATACTTAATTTAATTAATTATAATTAAATATATTTTTTAATTTATTTAATTCATATCAATAAGTATTCACATATTTTTAAAATTTATTCAATACACATATTTATAACTAACAAATAAAATAATAATTTTAATTTTTTTAAAAATAAAATATTCATAATTTATAATTTTTATATTTGTTTTTATTTTCTTAAAAGGAGAAAACAGTCCTACTCTTACCATAATTATTATTTTATCTTTTCATTTATTGAGGGAGAGACAAAAGGTATAGTTGACAGAGGGCTATTTCGTCCCTGTGTTCTATAAACCCGCCACAACGTGAGTTGTCTTTAGGTTTCCCATAAAAGACGTGGGAAAAAGGCTTTGCATGGGCTCCACACAAAGACGTTTAGATCATTTTCTCACTCTTTCCTTTCTGATTCTTTTCCAAACAAAGATTATTCTTTATTCTTATCATTTTCTTTCCTAACGTTTTCTTTCTCATTGATTTCTATCAATCCAAACAAACTATAAATATACCATATGAAAACTCTTTGTCGATTGATATTATCCTAATGAGATGTCATCTTTTTGTGTTTTGAACGCGATATGTCATCTTTGTATACATATTGTAGAAGGGCTTTTTTTTTTTTGTTTTTTGTCCACACAAAAAAAAAAGGAACTAAAAGTTTTACATAAAGCTATTGTTCAAAAGTAACAGCAAAGGGGTTTTTATAATATATATAAAAGATATTATATACTATATATATAATAGTAATTTAGTATATAATATTTTATGTCTAATATAAAATTTTTTATAATTATTTTATGCTTAAATTTTTTAAAAACGTATTATAAAAATGGAAAATTTATTTATAACTATAATGATTTATTTTTTTATAGAAAAAAACTCATTGTGTCTTTATTTTCTTTTAATTAGGAAAAAAATTGTATTGGGAGATTCAATCATAAATTAGAAAAAATCTCTTCTTATCATTCTAATAAAAAAAATTTAAATAAATATATTAACTTATAAATAAATAAGTAAACATTATAAATATTTTATAAGATATTAGCGAATGATAAGCTACATAACATCTCGAAAAAAATTTCCACGCAACAAATTGGACATACTCATAGACACGGTGATAAAAATATTAAATAAAATACAATTAACATTTAGTTTAATTTATAATAAACTTTAATTTTAAGTTTTTTATTTTTATGTTTTGCTGAGGAAAATCATTAGAATCAACGGGAAAAAATATAAAAAAGCAACAAACCGAAAAGAAAAGAAAGAAAGAAAGAAAAGAAAAGAAAAAAAGAGGTCAAAAGATAGCAACATTTTTGCCCTCTCAAGCCCACCAGCAAACAGTTACTCTGTCGTTTTCTCTCCTTTCCCGGAAACAAGTGGACACACAAGCAGAGAATCAGCGCCGTCCACGCCGCGAGAGTCCGTTTTTGCAAGTGGCTCGTAGATGACACCGAAACTCCGCGCACACGCGCGCCTGGCATGTGTTGGCAACGATTCACAATCTTTCCACGCGCTGTAACGATGTGCCGCAGCCCACTATAGAATGAAATGCGCGCGATCCTGTTTTTACATGTTACGAGTGTATAATTCTTGCTAGTAAAACCGTAGAGTAGCATTCTTAATTTTCGATTTATTCTCGTTATTTTTTGGTTTAACTTTATATTTATTTTCACCCAAATGTCTAAATTCGAATCCGAGATTTTTCGTTGGAATGCCGTTGTTCGGTGCCATTTTGATTGTAATTGTGGTGAAACTTGATACGTAATGTCAACGAAGATAATCGAAATCGGGAATTGGAAGATAACATCGCACGATGAAATCGGGGAAGCTTTTCATTTTCATGATATGCACAGAACAACAAAGAATGAGTTATCCTTTTTAATACCAGAAACAAAAAAGTAAGGATTATAAGTAATCTCGCGGATATGTTGAGTTGCAGCTTTCGTGCGTGCATAATTCCCAATCAACAATTAACGTCCGTTGAACAAATCCATGTATTAGACGTAGAAGTTGACAAACGGTGTGCCCTGAGCATAACCATTTAGATATTAGTCTCAACTTAAAAAAAAAAATAAAAAGAAAAAAATTATATATATATATATATATAGAGGTAAAAACGGAAACGTGCTATATTATTTGGTATAAATTTTGTGGCTAACAAATTTATTATTTTTTTGTTTTTTGTTTTTTGTTTGGGGGGTGGAAATATCCCAAGGAAAGGCATGAAGGGGCAAATAAAAAGAACAAAAGGAAAATTTTAAAATTGAAATGAACTACGAGTACTTACTTTTCAGCGAAATGAATTATTGTTCCATGATGCCATCGCAACAACATGTTATATATCATTTTACCAAATGCTAATAAAATCAGGACTCGGCAGGAATATTTTCAGAGACAGACGGATGGACCTTGGTTTGGTTTTTGGTAAGACCGCAGCACATCTTCATTTATATTTTCTAGAAAGAGAAAACGGCCGCACGTGGTGGATTTTGATCACGCAGATTAATTAATACGGACAGAGGTTGGAAATTATAGCCAACCAATCTCTGCATTCCCTTGGTTTTTCATTAATTTTTTTTAAAAAATAAATCGTTATATAATAAATAAATAAATAAATAAATATTATTTTCTCAAGTCATATCATTTTAAATAAGGATAAAAAAAATTTAAATTATAGAGCTGTTTGGACATCACAATCTCTGCGGTCATTAAACGCGAAGCAGGAGTAAAGGACCAGATATGGTCTAATCAAAAGACCGAATTTTAGATTCATTTTGCTTTAATTAATTTTATCACGACTACAAGTTGACCTCTCCTTCTCCCGGGGACCTATTTCGCTCTCTCTCTCTCTCTCTCTCTCTCTCTCTCTTTCAACTGCTGCACTTTAAAATCAAACAGAATCTCTCTCTCTCTGTATCTCTCTGCTTCTCGCGACCTCTTGTTCTCTCTCTCTCTCTCTCTCTCGGGGGCAATGTTGACCAGAGCTGTGTTTCTCTACGAGCTCGTTCTGGTAATCACTTGCTTCTCCTGGAGATCGTACGGGCTCGAAGTAGTCGGGCCGGATCGGCCCGCCCTCGGCGGTAACACGTCCGCCACCAACACGTCTCTCACTAAGCCTAGCAGCTTTGCCGACATCATCGATAAAGCTCTGGAGAAGGAGTTCACCGAGAACGACCAAAATGAAGGTTCGTTTCTCGCTCTGCTCATTCCTCAATTTTTAGGGTTATATCACCGAGTTGAACGTTTAATGTGTATGGTTTAGGCCGAGAATTGCTTGTGCTCGGGCAGGGAGGGCGATTAGGTTTTGCTGGTTAAATCCCGGTGATGTCACTTTTCCACTTTGGTTTGCTCTTAGTAATAACTGAGGTGTATTTAGGTTGGATCTTCATTTTTGGGAAATCTTTTTTGCTTTTGTCTTACTTGATTTACAACTGTCGGGACCTTGGCTTTAAGATCCGGGAGACTCAGGAGGATGCCATTAAGCAGATTTATACTATTGGAGTACTCTGTGCTAATCCTTTGTAGCCGCCAAGCAAATCCTCATAAGTCTGTTGATTATGCGAAACGAAGCATTAGTTCTGTTTTGGAATTAAGCCTTCACCGCATGGATCGCTTGCTTTATTAGAAGCACTAGGTCTGGTTCGTAGTGGCTAAGGTAGGGTATGATGCATTAGTTGTAAATCTTGATTGCCCTTTCATTCACCGCCTCACCACTGAGCCGGAGGTAGTTGGGTAGATAACAGCGAAATTCTTTTGATTTGTACTCACGATGAGTTACTCATGCTACCATTGATTTCTGTATATCATTTAACTTACGAACCTCAGTGTCATCACATCTTTCCAAATTCTGAGTATTGACTGATTCTTTTTCTTCCCTGCTTTTGCCCTGAATAACCCAAATTTGGCAGCAACTGATGCTGGGAGCTTCAACAATAGCGTAGCAGAACAGCAGGTTGGCTTCCATATCTTTCTGAAATATAGAAATTAGTGTAGTGGGTTACTAATTTATACTTTATTGTTATGCAATGAGTGTGACGGGATGCTTAGCAATGGTGACAGAGTAAGACTGTAAGTTGATCAGGTTGAATACATTTATTGTGTTTAATTGATTTTGTATGATAAATGTATTTGTCTTTGAGTGTAGTGAAGCTACATCATCATTTTGTAGGTTTTTTGATATGTGTTTTTGTGTTTCATTTATAGTTTCCTGTTTCCTATCTGGGATCCACGTAAGTTCTATACTGATGAGACATGCTGGCAATGGTGCCACCTTTGTCACTTGTATTTGTATTTCCATTCTTTGCTGACTGCAAATTTTATCTGCTTGCACTAATGGAAAAGTATGCTTGAATTTAATTTTGTTGTTTTTCTCCATGTTTGGGTGAATTAAAGTGTCAAACTTTCTTTTTAGCCCAAAGTTTTTTCTGAACAAATCTTGTTACACCGTCTCATTGCTCAGGCAGTTCTGGAAACTGTTGCTAGAGTGAAACCAAAGAAAAATGACACCAAAGAGGAAAAGTAAGCTTCTATCTTTTAAGTTATTATATTTCTGGTTTGTTTTCTTGGTATGTAACTCTCTTTTGCGGCTGTAATTTTGGCTGACAAGTCCACTTCATCCTTCGATGCGTTTCTTTTTCGATTTATCGTTTGAGGTCATTTCAAATTCATGACGTTCTCTATTTGGACAATGACAATAGAGTTGAAGAAACCCCAATGCTGATAGATCGCAAGGTATGGTTGCTTTATACGGAGCTTGTCTATTTTGAGGGATGTAGCAGTAGTAATAATTGTAAAATTTGTCTTTTTTTTTTTTTCAGGACAATGTCTTTATCATTTCTAATTTTAAATCAAAATATCCTGTGCTGCAGCTGGACCTAAGGTGATCTCACTACTTTTCTATTTCTTTAATTGAATATTTCTGTGTACTCAGCTGTTAAGCTGATCTGAGATTATTCATTTATTGCTTTGTAGATTGATATCAGATTTGGTTGTCGTCATTGTGTCTGCAACTTGCGGTGGCATTGCGTTTGCTTGTGCTGGACAACCGGTCTGGTTTTAAGCTTAGTTTATGGCAAAATGCAATGTTAGAATGTGGTTTATTATCTGAGTGTACTAAATCCCTAATGGATATGTTTACATACCTCTTTTTCACGTGTTGCAATTTCCTACTGTAAAATTTGTAGGTAATTACTGGCTATTTGCTAGCTGGATCTGTTATTGGACCTGGAGGGTTCAGTTTTGTAAGTGAGATGGTGCAAGTAAGTGGATTTGTTCATTATGAAGTATTCAAATGTCGTTCTTTTTTAAATTCTTAATTCTTCTGGAGACTTCCTAGAGATTACTTTGTTTGCCTAGGTGCTCTTGAAAATTTACCAAATAAGCACTCAATGAATCCTGCTAATGAAGTCTTTTGTTTAAATATAATTAATTGTTGATGTTTAGTACAGTATTAGTACTTTTAGAGATAAGTTAATTTCTACACATTTATTCTATTTATTTATATTTGGCTTAATGAAAGGTGAACCGTAGTGTAATAGTATGGTTATTCCATTGTGATCTAGAGGTCCCAGGTCTAAGTTATGGAAACTATCTCTTTATGAGAACAAGGGTAAGCTACAAATGTCTCACCCTTCCCCATGACCCATAGTTGGGAGCCTCATGCACTTGAACATCCTTTTTTATTTGTATTAGGCTTAATGTTATAAAAATATAGTGCCCCTAAATGCAATAATTGGGAGCATCAAATGGTTAACTTTTGTTATAATAGGAACTTAAAATAATATTATATTACTTGTAATTTTTGCAAGGTCCTGAACATGGAGATGATAATTTTCTCCACCATATTGGCAAATTCATAGTGTGATACCCTTTCATACTTGCTGATAAAGCATACCATTCATTAGTTTTGTATGCATGTTGCAATTTTTCTTTCACCTGCTTATTTGACTAGGTGGAGACAGTGGCTCAGTTTGGTGTTATTTTTCTTCTTTTTGCATTGGGCCTGGAGTTCTCAATGACAAAAGTCCGTTCCCTCTTCTCTTCTTCTTAGGTTTTCCTACAAATTTTACTTGTTAAAATAACAAATCTAATTCCATTCCTCAATTTCAGCTGCGTGTTGTTCGAGCAGTTGCTGTTCTTGGAGGCCTGCTCCAAATATTTTTGTTCATGTTTCTATGTGGAGTTACTGTCATGGTATGTTTATTAATGCTTTCAGAAATTTTATATACAGGTCATATTTGTTAAGTTTTCCATTGACATGCGGAAACACATTTAGGTGCATAGAGTAGTCATGTTTTTATTGAAGTGCGAGGATGAAATACTGGTGAAGTAAAAGTTAGAAGCAGACTGGATAGGATATTAAGATTAGGTTTTCTTATTACTTAGACCAGTTATTTTAAGTGTATGACAGTTTTAAGGTTTTCAGATTCCCTCAACAAAGTAACTTAGTTCTCTCTTTTTGGAATTTTATGCCTATTGGATTGCATGGTCAATCTGGACTTTGTTTATTATATGATAGGCTGTAAGATTTCCGTTTTTCATCTGTTGTTTGCTTAATGTTGGGATAATGAGTCAAGACAGATTGTTAATTCTTACTAGTAATTACATACTATTTGCAACTTGATATCAATAATGTTGGTGTTGTTCTTTTACTCTCCATTACAGTGGCTTGGCTTTAAACTAAATTGTGATTTATACGTGCTGTGCAATTATGTAGCTGCTAAAACATGGGTCTCATGCAAAGCAAATTGTATTTGAATTTTCCTAGAATGTACAAATGTATATTATGTTTTGCAACTCTTATTTCTAGGGTTCTGATAATCTGTATTTGTAGTTATGTGGTGGTAAGCCATCAGAGGGAGTATTTGTCGGTGCATTCCTGTCAATGTCTTCTACAGCTGTGGTAAGACCCTGTAAAAAATTGTGTGGACTCCTGCCTCTCTGTATGTGTGTGTGCATGTTTAGAAAATGCTCATCATGTTAAAGGCCTATCATTTGGTGGCAGGTCCTGAAGTTTCTAATGGAAAAGAATTCAACTAATGCCTTTCATGGACAAGTTACCATTGGCACTCTTATTTTGCAGGTATGTAGTCACCTTAACTTATTCTTGTCTATTGATTCCCAACTATATATGTTCAAATCCTACAGTTTCTTGAGAAAGTTTTACCTTTTAGGACTGTGCTGTTGGTTTGCTGTTTGCTTTGCTTCCAGTTCTTGGTGGAACTTCTGGTGTTCTGCAAGGAGTAATATCCATGACTAAACTGTAAGTAAAGATCTTTGGAATGACTATTTTCAGAGGAAAAAATTCTCATCATCTGGTGACAATGTCACCACCTAGAATTAGCATCTAACTTGTAATAATTATATGCAGGCCTTTATCTTTTATGCATTTTAGGCTTTCCTTCCAGAGACGTATAGTCCTACTAATGCTTATTATGTATAATGAGCTAAATATTCTTTCCGCCAGGTTGGTGGTGTTGATAGCTTTTTTGGCTGTTTTGTCAATATTATCTCGCACTTGGATTCCTTGGTTCCTCAAACTGATGATGAGCTTATCATCACAGGTACACATTTGTTTTTGGTTTCTATGTCACCTTCTGTTGAAGAATTTTTCCTTCTGTGGCCTTGTAAGGTGTTAGTCTGAGTAACGCTAGATTATTTCTTCATTTCATGATGATTTTATTTGTGCAGACTAATGAGCTCTATCAATTGGCATCTGTTGCCTTCTGCTTATTGGTAGCCTGGGTTTGTTTCAGTTCCATCTTCTTGATCTCTATGAAATTTCTTATTTCAATTTGACATGCAATTTTAGAATTACTGATACTAATTTTTATGCTTGCTAACTATGCTGCAATTTGGTCCATACATATGCAGAAAAGTCAAGTCATGATTGTTGCGCATCCCTTTTACTCAGTCATATCAAAGTGCATTCAAACCTGTGAATTGCAAGGTTCTCTTAGGATATTTAGTTCTAGTCAGCTACTCTACAGTCATGCAGTTGGTTGGCTATGGATCATTCAAAATGTCATCTGTCCCAACACACTGCATGGTGTTTCACCAAACTATTGAAAGTGTTGATCCATCCATCATGGAATTTTACAAGATGCTCTTGAATGTGGTTCTTTTTCTTATTCAACATATGTCCTAACTGGACAGTTCGCATTCTTAGGTATCATCTGGGGCTGAAAATATTTCTTTATTTGGCCTGTCACCTTCTTAAGAGGTGAAATGGTCTTGTGTGTTTTGCATCATATAGTTGATTGATTAAAGGTCCTTAAGATAGTTCATAGTTCAGGTTGATTACTTTTCCTTTGCACTAAATTGCATGTCATGCGGCAAACATTTACCTAACATTTGCTATTATTACAGTGTAGTGATAAGCTGGGCCTCAGTCTGGAATTGGGATCCTTTGCTGCTGGGGTGATGATATCAACAACAGATCTTGCTCAACATACATTAGAACAAGTAAATTTCTATGTTCCATTGGGAGAAAAAGCAAGTTTATGTATAGCTTGCTTCTGTCTTTCAAAGTTTTAGATCTGTTTTATTTGTATATCTGCATCTATGCAACAGTTTGGGTAATGCATACAGTTATAAAAAGACAGAAGTGGGTTTCTTCTCACTACGAAACTCATGTTTGGGTTGTCTTTGCATATGCATTACTGTTTACCACTATTGATACTGTTAGAGAAATGGATGCACAAATTGTGTTAGATTTGTAGAACATGTTTGTTCTGTTTCTGCCAATGACTATGCAATTGTTAGCAATGATGCATCTTATCTGGCCAAAGAGAACACACTTTAAATCCTCAACTGTATTTTTATCTGTTTGTAGTCATCACAGAATACATTTCAAAATATATATTTAAAAAGGCCTTAAAGCATTATCCACCCCCATTCTGTTGGTCGATCCCTTTCTGTTATTCTGTTTCTCACTAGGGTTGAAATGATCCATGATCATGGAGGACATTTGAAAGCTATATGTTCATGTCTAGTAGAAACTACTGATGGGCAGTATTGATTTTGGATTTTCCTTGTTTTGCTCAACTTTTTTCTTTCTCATTTGTTCAGGCTTTTGTCATTAACATTTGATGCTGGTATTAGTGTGCTTTCCCTGACAGCTGAATCTCATTTCTTGTGCAGATTGAGCCCATTCGGAATTTTTTTGCTGCTCTTTTCCTTGCCAGCATTGGGATGCTGATCCATGTTCACTTTCTGTGGAGTCACATTGACATTTTACTGGCATCTGTCATATTAGTCATCATCATAAAGACAGTCATAATCACAACAGTTGTTAAGGGATTTGGTTACAACAACAAAACTGCACTTCTTGTATGATTTTATTTGATGACTTGCTCTGGTTGTGTTTATGCTGTCTTTCCTGATTTCTCCCTAATAGAGGAACCATGTAGGTCGGAATGTCTTTGGCACAAATAGGGGAATTTGCTTTTGTTCTTCTCAGCCGTGCTTCCAATCTTCACTTAGTTGAGGTTGGTACTAGCATTACAGTTCATCCTGATGAGGAAACTTCTTGTTTAAGAGTTTTAAGATATTAAACTTTTTTAATGCCCTCAACATCTTTCAACAACAGTAGTATATGTCTATGCTCTTTTTTTTTTTCAAATATATTTCCTTTATCTCTTAGCCAGAAAATTTCTGGAATTCATTAGTCGTCATATAACTAATGCTTTTACCATTTTCAGGGGAAACTTTATCTCCTGCTGCTTGGGACAACAGCTCTTAGCCTGGTAAGTCATTTCAATCAACAGGGGATAGAGTTGTGGGTTTTACACTTGCAGTGCTTTTTTTTTCTTTTTTTGGGTGTAATTTTCCGAGGCATCTAGTGGCTGTTGGTTTAAGAAAGTTGTTGCTTGGCACAGAACGTTGTAATTGCAACTGCTTGTTGAATTTCTCCTTTTATAGGTGCTCCCTTTCCATCCAAGTTTCAAGTTCGTAGATTTTGCTTTTCAGCCATGAATAACATGAAAACTGCAATTGAAATGCCTAATTTTTTCTTGAAAAGCGTCAAAACTACATTTCAAATACATAATTGTACTTAAGGCTTTGTTTTCCAGGGTTAATGTATACGGACAGGAGTCACCACATTTGTTTTAATAAGGACACAGAATGTGACTGGTTTTTAAGTCTTGAGTGAGGAGCCCCCTTTAATAGAGTTCATGTTTTCTGCTGAAACAGTTCTCCCTCAGCATTGTAGAGATAGAATGTCAAATGCTTGTTAACTTGTGGCCTGCATGCGGCATGTGCATCTTAAATCTGATTTGGAACATGGAGAAAATGGAATTTGATTAAAGATATTTGGACTTCCTTTAGTACACATGGTATTGAGAGGCATAATTGCAGACATTGAAGTGATCCCAAATAATTTTGTGTCCCTATTTCTTTTCAACAAAATGGAGAGGAAATCTTGAGCCACGATGCAATTGTAAGAAAATAAAGAATTGAGCAATTGAAATTTGGTCTAATCAATCTTTGTGATCTAATGTGTTTTATAATTGAAATAATTCAAATACAGAAATCTTTTTGCTGCAACCCCTCAATGTGCTTATACATTTGGACACTTTGAAATAATGTGACTATCTTGGGTGTTTTCTTGTACAAAATACCTGTAGGTGACGACAACTCTGCTTTTTAAGCTAATTCCGGCAGTTGTGCATCTTGGTGTGCTGTTACGGTGGTTTCCCCCTGATAGCTCTGTTGAGGTAAGTGCAGGATATCAGTAGGAAATTCTATACTTCATTTGGTCGTTTTCTCTTGAAAATATAACTTTTTGTGGTTCTTTATCTTCTCTATTCAGTTTACTGAGATTATCCTTGTTTATACCTTCTAGATTGGATTCAAAGGTGAAAATTTTCGATCAGACAGCGGTAAACAGTGGATTCCTTTAGTGGTCCAAGGACATCATGACTCATGAAAACTGTGTACAGATGTGAAGGATTATATTTCAAATTTATTTGACAACAATATGGTATGGTGAATTTGCCATTGGGACAGATGAAGATGAGAGTATTTCTCATGCAAATCCTCTTAGGGGGATATTTCAGTCCTCTGTTACTAAATCAAGCGCATCTCTTCAGACCTTGGAATTGCAACAACAAAAATGAGGTAATCTAACTGCCGTAAGGACTAACATTTGACAGTTTGCAGCTAAGTCAGATAATTTTTCGTTGTTGGTTTTCTTCTTCTCTTTCCACTGTATCATAGATAAATCCAGCTTGTAATTAGAATGATAGCTGATAACAACTCCAATGTGATATTTCATTGTGTTCTAAACTGCACAGAATTCTATCTTTTTCCTCTGTAGTTTCCCTCCGGTTGTTTTTTTATTTTTTCTATCATGTCGGAGAAAGCCCTGTATCAAATAAGTTTTGGTTTCATATTTTTGTTTGGCAGAATGCAGTATATTGTGGTCTCCCTTCTGATTTTCTCTTTTGACCATGGGTGAGCTTTTGCGCAAATTTTTATGATGAGAATACCGAGATTTGTTCTTGTTCCTCTTTTGTTTTTTGTTTTTTATTTTTTCCAAATTTTAACCGTATCTACATGGATTTTCTTTTTGTTAGATACCCATTTTTTTCAGTTCAATGCACTTAAGTTTTAGGAATCCTCGAGCACCATACGCCATTTTCATGATATACATTGACGTGAAATTACAACTCTCTCTTGTTCCGGAAGGATCAATTTCATGACAGATAAGATGGAATTCAAACCAAATGTTTTCACGCTTTGTGACCCAACATCATTCGAGTGGGTGGATAATTTCTCAGTAAGTTGTTAATGTCATATACTGGAGTTAGGATTACCACCCTCCCATTGCCCCGATGGTAATGCATTGATCGTGGTTGCCTATGTCAGGGGTGCGAGGGGTTGTTTCGAGCCCGTGAAGTGAGGCACGGTAGTCCTTAATGTGGTTTAGAATTGCGAGGGGAGTTTTGAGGACTTTACAAAGGCAAACCCAATCAAACATAAAATTATTGGCTTGTGTTGGGTGGTCAAATATTATTATTGTTAAGTATTCTTAAAACGACAGACACAGACAATTATTCTACGTTTGACTTCGAAATCCATTATTTATCTGTTAAAGTATTAAACAAGGGGAGAGAGAAAGGTCGCGAGCGGTTGTTAAAAAAACACTTTTAAGTGGTAGAAAATTTAAATTTGTACCTTTTAAGTTTATAAAGATGAGGAGGAGACATACTTGTGGTGTAAATGATGGTTTAATAAGCCTGTTAACGAAGAAAATAAAATAAAACTCGAGTGACTCTATCGACGTACGTGTGCTCAGCCTTACGAGGAGCTTACAAAGGTGGCCTTCCATTCCGAGCTCACGAGAAGGGGAGAGGGGGAAGAAGAAGAAGAGGCGCGTAGACGCCATTATAAGTTCTGAAAATTCCTTCCTAAAAATCATCAAACCTTAACAACAACTCGTAACAAAATCTGGAAGTTCTCTGTCCTTGATGTAGAAAAAGAAAAACACAAAGAGCCATTTGGGCTTGGTGCACGTCGTGTGTATTTTCCAAAAAGCCTTCAATCGATCACAAGCACTAAATCACAAAGATAGCTCCCCCTTTTTCCCCACCGCTTCGCTGACTGTAGTTTATATAATACGCTCCGTTATGCCGCATCTGATTCGGATATACAGTTCATCTGTTCCCGCTAGGTACTCACCAAAAGGAACTGAAAATTGGCAAATATAGCGAGCCTTCATTTCACATCATTTCTTCTTTGCTAGAGTGAGCTAATATTCCTAATTCTGATTGGGTGGTGCGAAGGGTGTTGCATATATATATATATATATATCAGATTATTTAAAAACTAAGACTCAAGATTGATACGACCAGTTAATCGGCCCACAATTATATCGTAAATTCAATCTGCCTAATGATTACCCAAATATAGCTTTCTGTCTTTTTTTTTTTTTTTTTCCGAATAGTTATTTTGTATGCATTAGAGAGCCCCCGCCCCCCAAAAAGCAAGTTTTAAGAAGTCCTTTTTTTATAAAAATAAAAAATAAAAAATTGTCAACTCTGCTTGCTTTTGTTTGTCAGAATGAAACGACCTTAGCATTTGGCTCTGTATTGTTATGCTCCGTGACTTTATACCCAAAAGCTGTTGGCTCCACACACCACAAACTGTACCAAAAGCTTTTTTTTTTTCATTTTTGGCCGGCGACTAGCGACTGTAAAAATGCGAACTGAGTATATGATTTTATTTTATTTTTTTTAAAATGAATTTTCGAATCTGGCTGGTGGAAAATTATCCAGAGCACCAAATTATTGTTAATTAATAATCAGCTTAGTGCCTTTGTTACTTGTGGCTCCATACCGGTATATCTACTTTTTGCAAAATTTTCTTTCTGAATCGTCCAACCCATGTGGAGTCGTTCGGATTAATGCATGGTTGGCAGGCTCCCTTCTTTTTTTTTTCTTTCTTTCTGGTTTTGAAGAAATTCATATGCATAAAAAGGCACCTCTGTCGTTTATATCATTATACATGCATACAGCATTATATATTATTATATATGTATCAATGTATGTATGGTTGTACGAACTTCCAAGCCTCTAGTACCATAATTCTGCATACAGCTAGCTGTATTACATCGGTACTATATATATATATATATATATATATATATATATATATATATGAATAAATTTGTATAGGGAATTGGCAGAGAAGATGGTTCAAGAAGAATGCAGATTGAAGCCAAAAGTGCAGTGCTTGTTCATTTCGTCAGTGAGACGGAAGCCGCCAATTAACCTTTCTTTTCATTTTATCTGGTCACAAGCATTTATTAACTTTTTGTTTTCCTTCGTCGTCGATTCATCCCCTTTTCTCATTTTTGACCATTCATTTCTTCCACTTCCATATATGTCCTGTTCTTTCTTTGGACAAATACACCCCTTATTGGTCCAAGGTGAGCCATTAATTATTCGATTTTGTTAAGGCGTGTTAGTAACTTTGTGGCTGAGTTATTTTATAAAGGCATGCAAAATAAATATAAATGAATATTAATTTATTATATTTATTTTATGTTTATTATATATATATATATATAATTTTTTTTTTGGCTTTTAATTTGTGTCTTGTACCTTTGAGATACCCTTATGAAAAAACTTATTGTTTGTGTGTTCGAGTCTTCCTCTCTCTCTCTCTCTCTCTCTCTCTCTCTCCTCCCTTCTATCTCTAGTTGTTTCCACGAGTAACAAGCCTCACGTTTGGACAAAATTGCTGCTTTGCTGCCTCTGTTTCTCTGGCTGCGCATTCAGTTCTTACTTCTTTCTGGTTGCGTTGCTTAATTTCTATGCAAATGCACATTTTTAATTTTTCTTGAACGGCAAAAAATGAGTATTTCATAAAATTTAGTAATTATTTTTATAAATCGGAGTTACTCATAAATGTCCTAATTCAGCCGCACCTATAAAAAAAAAAAAATTATTGACTAAGTAATGTTTCGGAACAAAAGTTCTCATACTCAACTGCACGGTATCGAATTTAGAATTTAACGCCACAAGTTATCATAAATTTTCTTTCTTTCTCAGGATAACCGTTAACCCAAAAAAAAAAAAAAAAAAGAATCTGAATCAACGAGAGACAAAACGCTCTGAATTCTTACCAAATTCCAATATCGGGCGGCCATTTTTAATATTGTCGAAGGAATATAGTTACACTATTTCATGTAGTGTTTCGGTACAATTTGAAAGTAGATGAGGAAGACAGAAAAACCAGAGAGTCAAACACTACAATTATGCATAATTCCAATGCCGAAATATGCATCTTTTGATGCTCATTTCTTTTCTTTTTTCTTTTCTTTTTTAACTTGCATCTGCCTTTTTCAAAATAAGTTATTTTTTATTTCAGGTTTTTTTTTTTTTTAATTTTTAAGAAAAAGAAGAGTTCTTCGGGACCGTAGGCCAGTGCAAGAAGACGCACTTTATTTGGTTGTCGTCCGTCGATTCTTGAATTGGTTGACTTGTCTTCAATTTTGCCGTCACCGCTTGCCAAATTCAGTCCCGACTGGACAATGCTTCCCTGTATAAAAGTCAATGATGCATGACCCGAGCTCAAATTAATAATATTCAACAGCAATTTAATTAATATTTTAATATAATTTTTTTATTAATTTAAATTTAAATTTATTAATATTAGTAATTTTCAAATATAAAATAAAAATTTATACGTAATATTAAAATTTAAATTTATTAATATTATGATTACACGTAAATAAAGTTATTTTAACTCATTGTTATTCAGATAATAAGTTATTTTTATAAAAAAAAATTAGATAATAATATAAATAATTAATTTTAATCTTAGTTAATAAATAAATATAATAAATGGCATATATACTAAGTATTTATTTAAATTTATTTATTTACTTTTTAAAAATCCAGCTTAATACGGAACTCGAGTTTGACACCGAGCCTGAGCTACAGCTGGTGGTATGAAGCTTGGCTCGTTTAATGTCAAGACAAAATTCGAGTCGAAGCGAAGTCGAGCTCGAACTTTCAAAAAACTCCACCGACCCAAGCTTGAGCCTCGCATCCGAAGCTCGTTTTGATCTCGCTCTCGAATAAAATTGAACCTTTTTTTTGTTTGTTTTTTTAGTTTTGGGTCTTGTTGAAATCTGCATAATAATAAAATTGAAAAAAAACTGAATTTGAATATCTTGAAATCCGGCTCGGCTCAAGCTGAGGCTAAAGGCGTTGGCAGCCTTTCAATTTCAACGAGCGAGGCGAGAGATCCAAGGGCATATTAGTAAAAAGAGGTTGTGGGGGGGGGGGGGAGCACTGCGGTGTCTTATAAAATATGTCGAGTCTGCGGATAATCTTCTTCGGCTTACAATTCTCGTCGCCTCTTCATATTGCACGAGCTCACAGACCAAATAATTAAGACCGACCCGATTAATGGAACCAAACCAGGCACCCGGGCTGACCCAAGAGGAGTATTCGAATCTGAAGCACTTGGTGGACGCGTACCACAAGTTTGAGACGGCGCCCAACACATGCACATCCCTCATCACGCAGCGCATTGAGGCGCCGGCCGGTGCGGTCTGGCCTTTGGTCCGGAGATTCGACAATCCGCAGAAGTACAAGCACTTCATCAAGAGCTGCAACGTGACGGCCGGCGACGGTGGAGTGGGCAGCGTAAGGGAGCTCACCGTCGTTTCGGGGTTGCCGGCCTCCGCCAGCACCGAGAGGCTAGAGATTCTGGACGATGAGAAGCACATACTCAGCTTTAGGGTTGTTGGGGGGGAGCATAGGCTGAATAACTATCGCTCTGTTACGTCGGTCAATGAGTTTAACAAGGAAGGGAAGGTCTACACGGTGGTGCTTGAGTCTTACATTGTGGACATACCGGAGGGGAACACGGCGGAGGACACCAAGAGGTTCGTGGACACAGTCGTCAAGTTGAACCTTCAGAAGCTGGGGGCCGTATCTGTGGCTTCTATGCATGGACACGATTAATTGGTCGCCTTCACGATGAGCCTGCTTTGGCCGTGGTTGGCGGCGGGCGGCGCTGGCGTTGAGATTCTCCTTTATCTGACAACTTGTTGGCAAGTTGGTCGGTGTGGCATTTGCAACTTGCATTAAATTTTTTTTTTTTCTTCTTCTTCTTCTTTTCTCGCTTCTTTGTTGGTTTTAAATTACTGGGAGTTTCTCCTTTTGTAATTGAGTTAGGTGGTTAATTGTCGTTGGCTTGTAGTATTTCAGCGCGGCAAATGGTTCGTAATTTTCTGTTACCTTGTTGCGGGCATGGCCTACAATCAAAATTGTCAACGTGAATAAAGAAGTCTGGGAAAAGTTTCACATCGAATGATGAAGCAGTTCTAGCACAGTAACCCCCCCTCTCTCTCTCTCACGCTCGCTCTCGCTCTGTGACATCAACTAAGAAATGGAAGTTAATATAACGGAAATGATATAACAATGTTTGATTAGCTTACAAAACTTGTCTTAGTCATCGACTGGATTAAAATATCCGGCCTTTCATTGATGAAGTATTCGAACAAAAAAACCACAAAGGGTTTCAAGTTGGGACAGCTCCGAGAGTATAAAGACAGGTCGGAAACCTCTCCGGGGGACACTTCGTTTGTTGATAACTTCTTTCAAATTAGAAGTCTCAATTTGTGAATATACCCAAAAGAAAAGAAACGGAAGCCCTGAAGATTCCATGCACTCCTTTCACCTATATATGTTGATATATATATATATATATATGTCAAAAGAATTACTAGGCCACAAGATTCCAACAGATTTTGGATACAGGTGATGTTATCGATGCGCATGAAAGCTGAAAAAAAAAAAAAAGAAGGTACAGAGTAACTGAATAAAATGTATAGAAAATTGGTGAAAAGTGTAAAATTATGAAATAATACTTTTGTTTTTTTTTTTCCATATTATGTTCAGATTACTTGCAGATTTATAATTTTTCATAAAAAAAACTTAAAATTTAAAATAATAATAATAATATTTTATTACGGATGACATAGCCCCGTTGAGTCCCAACTAAAAGTAGGAAGTATTTTTCCTTATCTGATTTCATGCGCTCCTAGCATTAAAAGAAAGATACCCCGGAGGGGACGGCTGGCAATTTTCTGCCTTTGTGAAACAAGGACTCCACCATACTCGAATGGTGGGCAGGCAGGAGGGAAAGATGGTATTACGAGTGTAGGCAAACAGCTTTGTGAAAACAGTATTTCATGTGGCTTCAATGTCAACCCCGAATTCAACGGCGTGGACAACCCGACAAAGACATGCAATTTTATTAGACTTTGTGAGCATCTTCTGGGGGGCCAGGTTACCAAAAAAGTCTCATTTTCTATTTCTCTTAGCTTAGATGGGTGGTCTCTTTATTTTTTTCATACTTTTAACTAGCTTTTTTTTTTAATTAATTATTATATATGCAATGCAGTTTATATAGTTTTGTTTTCTTTTCTTTTATCTGCGGCGCACTCATACTCATTTGTGACAAAGAGAGTCACCAACTATTTTCCTTCCTCTTAAGCAACGCACCATTATTTGGCCATTTGTTAAACTTTTTTTTTTTTTTTTTTGGGGGTGCAAAAAGGCGTCAAAAGCAAGCATCGCCATCGCCGCCCGAGGGTAATTACATTACCTACAGAACATTTGAAACGATTCCAAAGGACCCCTTTTCTTTCATGGCCAAGAAAATGATAGCAGGGGGGCTTAGGTACTCTCCGTGATATTTATCCAATTTCACAGCTAGACTTAATGGTAACTTAGAAAAGGAAGTGCTTCTCACAAGAAATGCATCTATCTATCACATGCATTCACACCATTGTTTCTCTTTTGACAAAGCAAGGATAGATACTGCAACTTGGAGGTCTAATTCCATAAATGAAATTGGGCCGTGTTGTTCGGTTAAACTTTTGTTTTATAAGCGAGTTGGATTCATTGAAGTGACATGGCCCTTAGAGATCAAGAGGAGAAAGATTTACGGCCGTAAGAGTTCAACACGCTCAATGATACATGAATAAAAAAATATTAAACAAAATAAAAATAATCTTTGATTTGATATATAAACCATACAATTCAAATATAATTTAATAAATTTATTTTTAATCTTTTTCCATTATTCTTTCAATCGAGTCAACCCTGCCCATATATATATATATATATATATATATATATATATAATTTTTTATTTCAACTAAATTTTATTTAATTTTTTTACTTATATTTAAAAATAAATTAATTTAACTTATATTTTAAATAAATTAAATTAAAAATTCTTGATAAGAGTATTAAAAAATCACTATGTATTTTAATAACCACAAAATTTAAAGTTTGGAGTAAAATATGAGACTCTAATTTTAAATTACACTCACAAAAAACTTCTCCCTCCTTAACTCAACCGGACAATAAATAAATAATATTAAAAAAGAGCTAAAACATTAAGAGTAGAAGACTGAGTGTTACAATTTTTCCTGTTTCAAAAGGAAAGAGAGAGAGAGAGAGAGAGAGAGGAGAAGAAGAAGAAGTCTGAGCTGCAAGAAAATTATTAAATGTTATTGTTGATGAACGGATTTTTCCTACAAGGTGTTAGAGAACCCCAAAGATTCAATGAAGAAAATGCAATCTACAAAAGGAAAAAATAAAAAATGAAGAGGAGTTTTGTCATATTCTCTAAACAGAGTATTTTGTAATTTGGTTTAAATAAAAAAGAGGGAAACCATAACAGCAGCAGCAACGACACGGAAAAAGGGTTAATGAAGCACAATGCATGCAGCTGTGTGCAGTCTTTTAGCCAACCATTATTAATATTACTACAGTCACAACAAACAAACGCCATAGGCTTTTACAGGAGGATTGGTAATGAATCATCACATCAGATCCTATGAAACTAAACGCCAACCATTCGGGGATTTGAAGAATCTTGTCGTATCAAATATTATTTACAGCAAAACCATCATGATGAATGGTCCTCCGAGGTCCAAAGAGCAGATATGTACACATAGAACATACAGAGAAAACAAAAAAAAAAAAAAAGGATCACCTGATGATGCCAGTGTCAACTTACATCATTGTTCATTACTGCATCATATGTATGTATAGTAAATATGCTCATAATAAAGGGTCTACTACCATATAGACCACGTATCCTAGCAATCTCCTTCCCCAACCCCAACCGCAACCACAAACCCAACCTCCAAGTTGCAAGAGCATTGGCCCATAGGCAGCCAAAAGGAGTAAGGAAAGTAGACAGGCTCTGTAATTGCTTCAATAAATTCGTCAAAGATCTGCCCACAAGATTTTCTCATCATCTTTTGGCTTTTGCTTGCATCACCCTCCCTTCTTTTGGTTTTGGAAGTACACTGCCAAAACAGTGCTTTGTTTTGGTTTTCTTCCTGTTCTTTTAGCCAATATGTGTTTCCAATTTGCCTTGAGCCTTTGACTGTTGGATACAGTGAAGAGAAAAGAATGAAACTTTCTTACCCCATTTACTCTTCCATCTCATCACATTCACGCACAGAGCTAGCTTGTTGTCTTCAAACAGCTAAAAAAGAAGGGAAAAAAAATTAAAACTTTTTGCTGAAAAATGCTGTGAGAAGACCTGCCATGAACAGAAGTTTCAACAGATAGAATCTAGATATTTTGATTGTGATGATTGCAGAGAAGCAGATAATGAGAGGTGGTGAGGAGGACAGTGACGGGGAAAGGATGGTCCTTTAAAGCCTGCAAAGCAAATGAGTGCCACTGCACCAAAGATTAATTTCCTGCCCTCTCTCTCTCCCTCTCTCTCTCTTTTGGACTTCCTTGTTCTTTTTACTCATGTGGGGTTCTTCTCTCTCTCTCTTAATGGGTCCATTTCATGCATCCCCCACTTGACTGCCGAAGGTTTTTTGGGTTTTTTTTTTTGGGCACTCTTTCTCTTTCTTTTAGTGAGATTTTACTTAAAGTATTGTCCTTTATTTTGAAAACTTATTTGTGCGTTTCTGAGCTTTATATTCCGAGGAGAGAGGGAGAGATGATGAATATTGTTGGAGTATGAGAATCTGAATAAATCTGAGCTTCTTGGGGTTTGGGTTCTTGAAGTAATACAACATTTCTGATCATGGAAAGACATTAACCTGCCTTTTTTTTATTTTTCATATTTGCATTTTCCTTTCCCCCTTTTTCTCTTTTGGTGCTTAGAGAATGATGGGGCTAATGCAGGAGTCCTAGTTTGCGTTTTCACCTCGTTCTTTCTTTAAAAGAAGGGGAAAAAAAAAAAAAAAGTCACCACCGTTTTCTGCGTTTCGACTGTACTCTATCAAGAAGAAAGAAAGAACCATGATTTCAGGTATTTGCTAGCAAGGGAGATTGTCCATGGTTTTCCGAGTAACCCGACGTTTGGTTTCAATCAGTTTGGAGACAGACCAATAAAATGTCTTGTAACTCTTAAGTACACAGTCTCATGTCTATTTTTAATGAACCCCACTGGTCTCCCTCATTACAGTGTCCTTTGAGAGAGCTGTGTTCCCAATGTTTTCGGTCTCTTGGGGGGTCATAGCTCCTCAGCAAACGAGTGGCAGGTTGGTCTAGTTCACAATGCTTCCCTTCTTGTATGTCTTATACTTTGGTTCCAATTTGAATTTCTTCGCTGCAATATGATGTATTGCATTTGTTTGCTTACTTTTTAAGCATGATTATGCGTTGTCCTTCAGGCCTATTCTTGCTTTCCTAGAGCATTATTCAGTTGGATTTTCAATATGGGAATGTGGCTTCGCAGTTCTCATGCTACATCCACTTACATATGCTTCTTCTTCTTCTTTATGTCTTAAGAATCAGAGATCTCATCTGGGAAGGTGTTTTTGGAAGCAGTTAGGATTGATGTTTAGTTATTTAGCTAAAACTATAGCCGAAAATTGTTATAGGCATTTGTCTCGGCATAAGAAAGAGGAGTGATTTCCATTGCATTCTTCCAATAAGATATATCTTCTCTTTCACTGCTGTAGGTTGAACTATGTCGTCCATCCTTTGCACTGATTCCACAGCAGAATAGCAATTTTACTCTGGCTTTTTAAAACTTTAGTCATAGCTACTTGTTCCCTTTTTATTTGGCATCTGTATGTCCATCCACTTTCATGTCTCTTACCTTTTGGTTCATACTTTTTCGAAGTCGCTCAAACGGGTGTTGACCGAGCATAATCTCAGCCTAGATATGCCTTTTCCTTTATGATTCGATGTCCATAGCCTTTCAAGCGCGTGCATTCTACATTTTTGCCCTTCCACAAAACATTTGTAGAGCCTAATGTCCTGTAAGGTCGAACCTTCACGAACTGAACAGAAGGAGACATGCATGCTGCATCTCAAAAGATCAGAAGGAAGCTTGCCTTTCACAACCAGGGTTTGTTTTTATGTTTAATTCAAGCATTATTGACTGAAAAACATTCCAAATTTTAGCAACGGTAGTCTAACTTTGAATCACATGTGCATATTATATAAGCTAGTTAATGGAGTTTTAGAGTGAAAACAGTTTGGAAGTCCACTTCATAAGTTAAAGTTTTTGCTAAATTTAAATAGTTTTGTAAAGTTCCCGGGACTTTTGGTTCTTTAACTCATAATTTAATTTCTTATTTTATAGGGGTGACTAAGAGAATTTTTAATCTGCCCTCTTGAATGAGATTTTGCAGGTGAATGCTGCTTGACATTAAGATCAGTCGGCTCCTGCAATCCACTTAGGATGTTTTATTGTTTCTATTTTCTACTGAGAAGGTTTGCCACAATTGTAGAGGGTTCAATTCTAGAATGGATCCAGCCTAGCATGAAATGAAGAATGAGAACTTCAGAGGAGTTATAACCTATCTACGCCTTTTATAATGTGATTTATTGGTTGTATAATAATATGGAAAATGGTATGCCTAGTGTTTCAACCAATATGGTTAGCAGAAATCCTACTGTCATGGATGGAATTGCTTTGCAAACAGCCCCAAACTCAATAATGCAGTATGGTTCCTTCCATCAAAATCAGACATTGGGCCGATATATGGCACTTTCAACCTTGCAAGGACAACCAACCAGTGGCAACCTTACTAGCGGCCAGTTAGCAAATCAAACTGCAGCTATTGATTCAGATATGTTAGTCACATCTCTTGAAAGAGATGCCACGAGATACGCGATGCCTGGCAGCTTGCCACCAGTTGCTAACTCTGAGTTGCAAGATCATTTTGTGGGTGGAACACCCATTTCTGGTGCTGCACTTGCTCCTCTATTGGCCACAGGAAGCAGTCTTCAAGAAAATTTAAATAACTTAGCTTTGGCAGGATCTACGGTCTCTCCTTCCGAAGTTTTAAGACCTTATGATTGGAGGGATTCATTTGCATCAACTGTTAATTATGGTTGTTACGAAGTGTTTGGCAATTTGAATGGAAAAGAGGATTCTGACAGGTTTCCTGCTCCTGTAGAGATTGGTGGAAAAGTTCCAGCAAGCACAGCATTCCAACTTTATTCATCAATAGGAAATCTGGAACCAAATGGCTGGATATCGTTGAATGGTGTGAATGTGAGTGCAGAAAACACCAGTAATTCCTCTAGGTTTAGTAACGAGCTCTCATTGAGCCTCGCCACATCTCAACCTTCTGTCATAAATGGGACAAGCATCACAGATCAGTGCTCAGAAATAAGTAGCTCCGATGTGGCACACCATTGCTTGAAAGGAACGGGCCTATGCTCAGAACAGGGTTCCTACAACTATAAGGAGCTTTCTCTAAGCTGTGATTCCTCCAAAGCTGGCCAATTCTCACAAGTGATATCAGAATCCCAATACCTTCATATAATACAGGACATACTCTCTCAAATTGCAAGGTATTCACTTGAGAATCTAGACCAGATGAGTTTTTCAAGCAGTGGATTCAAAACTGCGACAAGTTTACCATTCTCTCTAGATTGCCCAATTGGGGGAAGGTCGGCATCAATGGGTTCTAAAGATTCTCCTACAGAAGGTAGTATGTTCCATTTTCAAATGGATCGAGCACTTCAAAAGCGGGGACTGGAAGCAAAGAAAACACAATTGCTAACCCTGCTGAGACTGGTATCCTGAAATTTCCTGTATTTGTAAAACGCAGTCATTATCTGTTAAATTTTAGATTAAAATGGAGATATTTTTCATAGTCAATGTGGCATGCACATGGTGCAGTGCCAAACTGGCTCTAACTGATCAAAATGGAGCCTGGTTTTAAATTTATCAACCATTTCTCCAACACATAAATTTGTTGAGTTGGCTTGCGGTCACAGAACACCATTGCTGATCTAGAACTGCCTTCACTTTATGAGTTGTCACTGTCTATTGGACATGAACAATTGTGTTTACTAACGAGTGTCTCTGTGATACTTATATTCTCTCAGGTTGATGACCAGTATAACCAATGCTTGGATGAGATACACACAGTTATATCTGCATTCCATGCTGCAACTGAGTTGGACCCCCAGATTCATACCCGTTTTGCTCTTCAAACAATAACTTTCTTGTACAAAAGCCTCAGGGAGAGGATCAGCAACCAAATTCTGTCAATAGGAGCACATTCTGACACTGGATTTTCACCAGAGACAGAAGGATGTTTTGATTCCTATTTCCAGAAGCAATGGACCCTGCAGCAGCTGAAGAAAAAAGATCATCAACTTTGGAGACCTCAGAGAGGTTTACCAGAAAGATCTGTCTCTGTTCTGCGTGCATGGATGTTTCAAAACTTCCTTCACCCGTAAGCTCTCACCTTGACAACATCTTCCAAACCCCCTCATTACTAGTCCGGAGGCATCTGAGGATTGCATTACTTGTGAAGTGCAGTTGCCAGGTGCAACGATTATCCACTAAGATGTTGATCCTCACGGCTTTGATGTATCTCAGGTACCCTAAAGATGCAGATAAGCATTTGCTTGCAGTAAAAAGTGGATTGACGAGAAGCCAGGTACACAAATGTTATGTTGTATGGATACCTGCTAAATTATTAGAAGCCATTGATACCGTAATTTGGATAATCGTACCCAGGAATTAACGAATTACTAACAAGCTGAGCTGGCCCGTATTTTCCATTCCTAAGCATAGAAAAAAAAGGGCATTCCCAGTGCGCAAGACTCTACGCGCGACGTGGGGTACTAGGAATAGTTATATATATGTAGTCTTACTTTACTCCTGTTATTTTGTTATGTACGTGTCCAGGTATCCAATTGGTTTATAAATGCTCGCGTTCGCCTATGGAAACCAATGATAGAGGAAATGTATGCTGAGATGAATAGACGAAAGGCTCGTCACAGTGAAGATGGAACCAACGGCAATCTCAGGAGCCATATTAGCATATTATCAGCAACCCAAGATTCACTGGTGAATCAAAGCTGAGTGGAGCTGAAGGAGTGGGTATCTTGGTATTGGGAGGAAGCATTGCTTAGAGATTCAGAGCATTGGAGAAAGAAAACATACCCCCACGAGGTGGATACTGGCATTCTGCTATAGATAATGCCCTCTAATGATATGCCCACTAAGGGCTCACGGTTCAAATGTGCTAGTAACTATTCCCAATTTTATGACTTGTCATAATTATAAATGAATTATTTATAGCTTGTTTGTAATGCATAAATTTTGTGTAATTCAATTTAATTATCTTAATTTCGCTGTCTAGTATCACGGTTCTTAAACCTTTGGAAAAAAAAAAAAAAGAAAAAACATCAATGAGATAGAAATAGTATATCTTACAAAAATATATGAAATTTACTAGTAATTTAATTCAGTTCATCTTGTCGGACAAAAAGAATTCCAACTCAAAGTCAATTTAGAGAGAAACGCAACTCATTGAACGGGAAAAAATTGCGCGCAGCACGCTCGAGTTGTTGGGGCCCCTTCGGGGTGCCGTGAAGTCTAGGACACGCTAACTACACGCCTACGCAACACAGCCCCACTCTTTGTGGGTGCTTCGCCAAGCTAAGCTATAGGCAAATAATTAACCAACGCCCAGTGTTCGTCGCTTTGTCTGTTACTTTATTTCTGTATTGTTTTGTTTTGTATCAAACTTGTTTCATGCTATTGTTTTGGAGGTCGCATTTCCATCTGTTTATTTCATTAGTTTGGTCTATCACTCGTAAGGTACCAATCAGTTCAATTACATTATGTGACCAGTAAAACTATTATGTATCAAAGAATATACGAACATTTTATGTCGGTAAAATAAAACAAATTAATTAGATATGTAATACTTATGAATTTTACCACTTGTAAGATTGAAATCTTAGGTGAATACAAAGTTACAAAAAAATTATTGATAATTTACAGAGACCATGTAGAGTGTAGTTTGATTTTTGACGAAGTAGTGTTGTAAACGGCGAGGGTGGTGGTGGTTTTCGACTTTGACAAGACAATTCTTGATTTTGATGTCGACGAAGGGTTGTCAGAAAAAGATGGGCATCATCGGCTTCTCCTCCCAGCTTCTCTGCCGTGGTTTGGCCCTCATTAATTTTCTCCAGTTTGTTTTCTTGGACATTGTCATCAGCCTTTCATTGCATTGATGGAATTGTTTTACAGATTTTCAAGCCTTTCATTGCTTTGTACGTTTTCGGGGCCCGGGTGATGACACTGAGTGAGCTACACTCCAAAATAACCACAATCCAGGATATTTCAAAGTGCTTGAAGCAGGTCTAGTTGGAAAGCAAATGTTGAGTTTACAAAAAGAAACAAAAAGTCTCACGTTAGATATGAAGAAATTTTATTTTATTTTATTTTTATAAAAACAACGTATGAGCGACGAAAATTCATATTTCAGTACTTTAAATTTTTAGCTAAAATGTTATGTCAAAAGTAAAATAAATATTACGTGCACCCCTGTCTCCAAAATTTGCTAGTCCACGTATTAGGCCCAAGCCTGCAGACAATTTCCGCTCAATAACAGTTCCGATGCCTCTAGGGTCGTCTCAGCAATTAATTCTTAGAATTTTTTCCTACCATTATTTTAAGATTCATCGTTTCCTCATAATGAAATTCTCGATTTCTAGGACTAAATGTTTCGAGTTTGAGCCTAATGGTGCCAATTACCTGAAAAAAAAAAAAAAAAAAAAAAAAAGAAATCTCAGTCTTACCACAGAACTTCCAAAAGACTGCCTGAAACATTAAAAAAACGGTATTTTTCTTTGCAGGTTTGACGGACAGGTTCGGAGTCTCTGCTTCTACCGACCAAAAAGAAAAAAAAAGAATATATAATTGGTGATGGATCTCCAGATTTTTACCCCATCTCTGAGGCCTGAAAGAAGGAGATTTCATGATGCCAGGGAAAAATTATCCATCCCGCGAGATCTTATACAGCAATAGAGTGCAAAACCAAGTAAAAATGGTCTCACCGGTGTGGGGAACTGCCGTGCGCGTGCAGGGTCCCCAATCCATTGATTCCCGGTGGATTGTAAGTTCCAAACAACACATGATCCGAGCCAGAGATGCTATCCCAGTTCCTCTATAGTTGAGACGAACATTATACCTGAGCAAATAAGATGTCCATGTTTTCCTTGTGCTGAACACTCATAGCATTTTACTCTGCGTCCCTGTTTTCTCTGCATCTTACTGCCCCGAAACGGAGAAGCAAATTAATATGCTTCGATAAATGTTTATGGCTTTGATTTTACAGAATTTGCCGAAGAGCAATCACGCAGACTCGATTTTCTTGCGAAGGAACGATTTCCCCTGATGGCCATAACCTCTTGTTCCAGTGAATTTGCTCGGTAACTAATGTAATGCTACAAGACAGCTCAGTCCACTCCGGCTAAAATATAGCCATTCTTTGGCTGCACGATGAGTACGACTGTAAGAGGAGGAGTTTTGTATCGAACATTTAATCCAATCCAACCAGCAGCAAACTAGTACGTAAGGTAAGGAGAGAATTCCAGGCAAAACTTCGCGATGTGGACACCCGCAGCATCTGGCTACATTTATGCATCAGTGCTGTGATCTGGATTGAATGAACGAGAATAGAGAGCTGTCCAATGCATCTGGATTCTAGACAAAACAAGAAATAATGCCTTTTGAATTGGGCGGCAAGAAGAATTTGGTCTAAAATGAGATGCTTCTTGAAAGACAAGAAGAGTACATCAAAGTCCTGCGAGATAAGAAAGTTCGATATCCGTCTTTTATTTGTTATTACATTTGGTAATTCATTTTGACAAGATCAATCCAAGGATTTACACGTAACTGGACCTCCTCTACCTCGGCTAACATTTGTATTTATGATATGGAAAATGAAAGAATGACAATATGAGCTTCCTTTCTAACAATCTTCCCCCTATACTTTTCCTTTTCTCCTCTATCTACAAGCTTTTAATTGATTCCCAACATTTCTCTTCCCCAGGCCATGGGACAACTTACAAGATCCTCTGATAAATAGAGTCCAAAAAACATTCTTGCCAATTGTCCTTTCAGACTTCCGAGGATATTCGCGTTTTTATTGGCTTCAACTTCAAGCCCATGCTTTCTGGAGAAAAAAGCTCAGGGGAAATGCATATCGGACCCAGAGGGCTTCTTGGGCTGACACTTAACTTTGGTGGCCTGTGCATACCATATCTCATGAGAAAGCACTCCATTGGCATTAACATGGCATGCGGCTGCTCCTCTGTCACTGTCGACCCACATGCCTGAACCTGTAAAGGATCAGACGTTTCAGTAACTAAAGTTTTCTTTCATACTTCTACAAATTCAAGCAAACCACATTATATGCACCATTATTAGTAAGATCGAAATTCTATACCTCAACTAAAGCACTAAATCTTCTGTCCAATTTTGAGGTCATGTGGAGAGCATCAGAGTGGAAAGGAGAGTACTCTCCAACAAATATTAGCGAATGACAATTTAGCTTCCTCAATCCTTCACTAATGTCATGTCTCCTGCAAGACAAATATATGAGAATACTGCACCAAAATCACAGCATGTAGCAAGCATAATGTTTTCAATGCATTGCAATCAGGATGTAGACTTCTCAACGAAAAAGTTTGTTATCATAAAATACTTTTGTGGTGTGCAAATGGAAAGAGAAGCTATCTTCAAATCCAGTATTACCCGTTTATTGCTTCAAGAAAGAGCCAAACATTTATACCTTGCCTTTCATCCAGTAACTGACCAAAAAAAAAAAAAAATACAAGCACAAAATTATCAACAAAGCACTTAATCATTCTCTCTGCCAGTCTTTAGTTAATTTCTTAAGTGTTTGTTTTCTATAACCAAGAAGGCGGCAAATTTAACGAACGAAAATAAGCCTAGATGACTAACCCTTCTGCAGGCCCGAACTATATCTGATTCTGGTACTTGAGCACCACCACGTGCTTCCTGCTATCACAAATTAGAGTCAGATTATGAAAAACTCTACATTCTGGAAGCACGATCACTGTGAACCAGGACCATAAGTATACCTTGCTGAAATACCGCTTAAGCAATAACTCCTTCACCACTCCACACATGCCGTAGTAGTAGAGTAAGTTAGACATCACCTGCAAACAAATGAAAGTTACGAGTAGGAATAACAATAATTGAACACTAAAATATCACAAATAGGGCCAAAAATTAAACCTTATTGTACAACCATTCGGACCAGGAAGGTGCTTTGCACAATGGGGAAATAAGCATCAAACCAAGAACACGTTGTCTATATTTCATCTGTTATCAAGGAAGACAAAAAGTAAGACTGGTGAATCCAGAGAGCAAATATTGGGAATTTGGAGTTATAAATAAGCAAATCAACGGAACCATGGGAAGGAAGAGAGCATACAGCAAATAATGTAAGAATGTAAGCTCCAGCCGTAACCCCCATGCACATCACTGCACCAAGCCTAAGCAAGAAAACAATATGTCAGTGTGCTTCCCTAAAAACTAAAGTAGAGTACAACAATAATGTCAACGATGATTCATAAGTTAGACCAGTATCAGGCCTTTCAAACATTACTTAATCATTTTTAGGATCCCTGATCACCAGAAAGACATGATGAAAGCTGCCCCAGACCAAATTTGTAATAGAATGGTACATGACATAGAAAGTCCAGGGTGGATGTTCAGTTACCCAAAATAGTTGAGAACCTCAGCAATCTGATCTGCCAAGTCATCAACAGAAAGCATAGGTTCATGAAGGCCGATTGTCGCAGCACCAAACTGCAATAGCTCTTGAAGAAAATGCTAGATAAGTACACACCATAATCTCATCGTTTTAAAACCTCTTCAGAAGTGAAAAACAAGCAGAACCAAGATATGCAGACAAGCGATCAAGCTACAAACCTCGTGACCAGGGGGACTGATGTGGTAGATGCAAAAGTTGTGGAGAAGCAAGGAATATGCTTCAGGACAAAAGAATAATCCCTGAAAACAGGACACATCTGCCCAAAGAAATACGAAGATAAAGGTTAAGCAAGATCTTGGTTGACAATATGCCTCTAGAAGAAAACAACCTAGGTGAAGGAACAAGATCAGGTAATCTCTAACATATATATATATATATATATATATATTTTAAACAACTGTGATGCATTTTGTTTATCAATTTAACAGGTTTGATTGTATAAAGAAAACTATATCCATGCACACACACACACACTTACAATTTAGAGCTAAATCAGGATAAGTAACAAGAGCTGGCTTGTCCTGGTCTCCATGTACAGAAACAGAGACAGAACCACAACTAGTTTTGATAAGATACTCCTGCAGACACATTAAGAAGACAAATTTAATTAAACAAAAAACAGAAATTAAAACCAGCACATTCATGAGACATATTTTGGTGATATGATCAGTTCAAAACTAAGCAGGAAACATTCTGGACAGAATCTTCACAAATATTAATCAGAGTCAACCCTTCCTACCCAAAAGGACCGCCAACTTTGAGTTATCCCTTGGTTATTCTATGACAGGAACATAAAGAATTTGTGATCAAGAATTGTAGATCTCTTAGCTCTAAACAACTATACTATTTTGTAGAGTAAACATCCTAGACTTTATTGAACTTATATTATTCCGGTAAACTTCCTAGAAGAATAAAAGAAAATCATGATAATGTTTATGAAAAAAGACGATGAAAGGAAGTTGAACTGATTGTTCAAGCACTTAATATATCTCAATCAGCCTTCAAGGTTTGCAACAAAGGGCACATTCAAATCAGCTTGAAAAGCAAAAAAATTATAAACTCTCAGAAACCAACAGTTTGCACCCTCAAAACAGTGAGACAACAAGTCCTCGCAGAAAAATGCTGGCTTTTATGAAGGGATCAAACGAATCCAACAACAACATAAATATGATGGAAACAGAGAAAAAGAGCATTTGCAAGCACATCCGATTCTAAAAAAAGAGCATTTGCAAGCACATCCAATTCTAACGGTAGTTGAATCATTAGCAATGAATAACTACCTAAAATAGACTTGGAAGAGAATAAAGTCATATTCAAACAAGGAAAACAAAAATAATATTAATAATAATAACGAAAAGGAACTCATAAAACTGGAGAATGAAGCTTGCTCGTTACTTTTCATTTTGCCCGCAGTTTCTGACCAGCCAAACAAACAGCTTCCGACAAGTACAACATTGTACACACAAACATGATAACATAAAGCATATAAGAATGTAGGTACCTTTCCACCTGGAGACGGCGTCTCCATGTCTATGGAGACCGAGTCGCTCGAATCCGCCATCTCTCTCTCTCAACTCGAGAGTGCGTAAGGTTTGGCTTCCATTGCTTAAATACCAATCTTTTTTCCCTTTCTCTGAAAATATCTCTCTCCAAAATATTCTCTCTCTCTCTCCATAGAAAACTTAACTCGTGGTTAACCCGCAGAGGGTCACCGACGCAGACACGGAGTGTGAGGGAGAGAGAGAGAGAGGGAGCGAGAGTCACCGGGGGAGTAACCTGAGACTCTGGTTACTGTAACCAGAGTTAGCCAGACCGACAGTTTTTGTCCTTTTACTATTTTGCCCTCCTATCTCGCCCATTGGAATCCTATCATCTCGACATGTAATCATGTCCCGTATGGTATGGTGTAACGCCCATTCATTAATCTAATTTAATTAATTAATTAATTAATTAAGATATATAAAATCATGAGTACTCTTCTTTATTGCTTAGGAAACCAAACTAGATGTTGTTCTGTTCCTTTGGTCAAACAAAAAAACAAAAAAGTTGTTCTGCTCCGCTATCTGCGGTTGAATTTTAGCTTTTGACCGAAAAGCTATTCAGATAAATTACATATTTGTTCTATATATATATATATATATATATATATATTTTTTTTTTTAAATTCTAATAAATAATTACAATTAATGATAAACACACTGTCGTACTTCTAAGGAACACGATGATGTAATATAAAATAGAGTTAAATCACAGAAATAGATAAATAGCCAACCCATGATTATTTACATGTCAATTATTCGATTTATGCGTGTTATCTTTATGCACTAGTCCCCAAATATTTTTGTAAGTATACTTTTACTGTATCTGAAATTGAAATTGAAAGTTGGTATTCTCATCTAATATTTTTATAAGAAATTTTATTGTTTAAATGTTATTAAATTTAAGCAAGATTTTTTTATATTTATTTTAATATTAATGGATTTTAAAATTTAATATTAAATACCTAATATCAAATTTTATTTTATATTTAAAAATAAAAAATAGGGGAAAAACTCAAGTGATAATGAAAGAACTGGGCCAGAAACAAACCCGAAAAAGAAAGCACGTAAGATGCCTTTTCAGAATCTAGATTTAGTATGCGCCATACGATTTTGGAGAATATTTTTATTGAAAATACCCAATGGGCATGAATTTCATTGTAGTTTGAATCAACCGTTTTAAATTGGGGAATTCTTATGCACGACTTTAGTAATGGTCTACTGCACTAGTTGAAAAACCCTTAATATACAAGGAGCATTTAAATTTTTTGATTTTAGTATATGGAACAAAGGGCTTGTATCTGCATTTTTTCCTTTTTTTTTTTTTTTTTTCTCTTACGTATTCTCTTGTGTAGGAACGGGAAAAAAAAATATTTCTTTTGTAGGTCCACTTGTTATATACCCACATATATATATATAACTTTCGAGGTGCAGGGACAGCCGTTTCGGCCACAAGATTTTATAGGTGAGACACTGAAGAAAAAAAAAAAAAAAGAAATGTCAATTTCCATTTAAGTTGGTATCTGTCATTAGCATTCACCAGATGGTAACCCACAAGTCCCTCTCGGTGCTGATTTTAACCCCTCTAATAAAACGTTTTTTTCCACACACACACCCCCCCAAACAAAAAAAAAGGATTTTTCGGTTCGAATTGCCAACTTAACCCACACCAAAGGAGACTGCTCGAAAGCACCTCCCTTCGGACAGATATGAGGTCGCCATTGCAATCATTTTTGAATCGTTTTACCTTTACCCTCTCAATTGTCATTTCCAACTACATTTACATAAAAATAATGGAAACTGTTAAAATTCAATTAATAATATAATATTATTTGTTTATTTATTTTTATTTTTCACTTCATAAACTTATCCATACGCGAAAAGAATCGTGGACATTGTGAGCGAGAATCAGAACATTTACGGAAAGTGAACTGAAACCAATCGATGTAAAAACGACAAATGCATCGCGTCAATGCGCTGGGGTCGCTCGGCTTTGGCTCCCCAATTTCTTCTCCTTGCCCCCGTTCAAAAAGATGCAATGCCAACTGCAAAAATTGCCACATCGCATCACGGCTGTAAAAGCAAAACAAGGATCAGTCCAAATGGCAGCCTCCTCCTCTTTGCTTATTGCCCCACCACTCCCTCACACGATCCAAGCGTAATGTGAAGCAGAAACCAGTTTTCGTCTCGCAACATGTACCTGGAAACTTTGACTGGGAGCCAGCCGGGCATGGACGCCATAAGAGCCAACACTGTCGCTACACCAATGACCCACCGCCAAAATTTGCTGGGGGCGGTAAATGTTTTATTTTTAGTAATTATAACTTTCGTCCCATTCAATTTTGTACGTGCCTACGATTATTTCCCGTTTACGCTCGAGCACTTAGGCTCGTCGTTTTTATTATTATAATCGTAACGGGAAAGTAGATTAAAATAGAGATATGTAGGACCCCATATCCCTTGTTTGTCCGTTGGACGGCACCAATGAGCAAAGGTTCCAACTGCTTTAATTCCTCTTCATTTATTTATTTATTTATTTAAAGAGAAAACAATGGACAAGGCAAGGCTTTCTCCGGACAGTTAATATAGGTCTGTTGCTATTTTTTTATTAATAGAAGTTAAAAGAAAAAAGAAGAAGAAGAAGAGTACCAATTTGGGCTCTGTCACGTTTTAAACGTAAATTAAGCGTATTTAAAAGCATTATTTTATTCACAAAGCAAAGAAAATAATGGCAACACGGTTGGTGGTGCCATACCGGCAAAGGTGGCACCCTAGGCGACGATACGAAGGCAATAGGAATTAATTGGTGCTCTGCCTCAATTGTCAACGGAATGCACGTTAGTTTGTCACAAGTCCGAGTGCTACGCTTCAATGCTTTTTCTTGAAGTTCCTCCCAATATTTTCTAGAGTTGGAGGTGCATGTGCTTGTGATTTGCCGCTGTTGGGGTTGTAGGCTGCCACCGACACGTCCTTAGCTCCAATTCACAGGCAACCAATGCAAGGAAAGCCAGCAAACTAATTACTGCTATTGCTAAAACAAGATTAATGGGCTTATTAAAGATATTCCACATATATTAAGGTGATAAAAAAGATCATTCGCATCACGAGGCCCTGCAAACAGCACCCTGCCGTTTGGCGAGCCCGAGGATAGTATCACGGGTTAATTACTCTTTCCTCCAAAAGGGCCTAAAAATGTGTGCAACACCCACATTTATATACCCCTTCTTCTTATCCGATGTGAGAGATGAGGACGTCGAGAATCAGGACTTCTTCTTCTTATCCGAAGGGTTAGAGTTGGCTCTAATACCACTTATCACAGGAATATTACTCTTTTTCCAAAAGACAATCTTTTAAGGTGTACAACATCCACATTTATATGTATCAAGATTTCTTTTTTCTTATTCGATATGAAAGACGAGTCTCATACTACTGTCCGTCACAACAGTCATATTATTGTTCCTCCCGGGTGCATTTCTAGTCTCTATCTCTCACAGCTTGTTTCTTAGTTATTCGGGCTCAATTCAATTATTATAAAGTGCATATTTCTTTGCAACAATAATACTCTTTTTCTGAATAAAATTTCCAAGATCCATACATGCAAGCTCTGTTAGAAGTCCCCGTATTTTTCTCTTTTCACTACTCTTGCCCCCCCTTCTTCCTTTTTTTTTCTTTTGTTTTGTTTGCGTAAAAGAATAATGATTGTTGTTCATTAACACTTCCAACGTGCCGAAATAACACTTGTCGGTGACGCTATTCTTGCTCGACGACGTTAGCATTGGCGTCGTGGGCTTGTGGACTGCATGCGACGACACCGAAACCTTCCACAAAAGTCGCGGGAAGTAAATACCAAGTGGCATGCCCAACTAAGCAAAAAGGCAAGGTTGGTGAGGTCTTATGATTGGGTTTTACTCTATACAAACTACTCGAAGATAGATGGGATTCTTTTTGACATAGAAATATGGCATTCGAATCTTTGTGGGGAACCGTCTCTTTATAGCTTCAAAGTCATATTCTAATCAATATGGGGCCTTCGTGTACATATTAGTTGTTACCATATACGAAGTTTTTCTTTTTCTTTTTTTTTTCTTCTTATGAAAATATCCTTTAAACCATACACAGTATAATAAAAATAATCTATCTATTCTCACGAGTTTCATATTTTTCTTTTAAAAATTAAAAATTAAAAATTCAAAAGTAAAAATATGAGTTTTAAACCATTAAAGTGTCCTTAAAAGACATTATATATAGTTTTATACATTAATTAATTTCTTAACGCATTGATATGGTGTAAGTCATTCAACTTTTTTTCTTCTTTTGACATTTTTTTTTTCCTTCTTTCCGAATTGATAATTCCTCTGGAAGGCTCGTGTCGATCGAAAGTAAATTTGATACAGGTAACTTCTCGAAGAGTGAATTATATGTAACATGTTAAATAATAAAAATAAAATTAAATAAATTCATAAACTCAGTTGAATACATGAGGAGAGTGGATGCCCGGAGGTGGATGGAACATTTATATCCTTCGTTTCTAAACGTGAAAACTAAACCGTACCTGATCGCGGGGGGCATTTGGTACTGCCAGAGCCACGCTAGGATCGACGAGGCCATGAGTTTCTCGTGCTGAGAGTCATAAGCGCCGAGTAAAATTTTGCATTCAATGCCACTTTGGTTATGGAAGATTAAAACATAAGCAATCGTTGCCTTTATGAGATTGAGATTTGGAGTCATTTTTTATTTCTGTCTTATTTTTATTTCAGATGATTTTTTTTTTCTCTGACTATAAATGAGTGTGTGATCTACATCTCTTTGTTTTTTGTTTTCATGTTTTTTTTTGGGGGGGGGAGGGGGTTCAAAAGCATACCATGTATGTATTTCAGAAACGTGACTAAAGTGAGCTTATGTGTGTGTGTGAGTGTGTGTGTATTCTTTGTCATCTCCTTTTTGGGTTTGGACTTTAATACTTTCTTTTTCTTTTCTTTACCTTTGGTAAAAACACCCAACATATAAATTCGTAGGGTTATATAATATAATTAATGGGAACGTTCTTTTTGATCACAATTAACGGGAAACCGAACATTGGAAATTTGTCGGCAGGACACTTCGGCTCCTCTCTCGGTGTATAAATGTATGAAATTAATGCTTTTGTTTTCTTTTCATTTGTGCGACCCTTTTGGGGCCCAAATTCGAAAGCAGAGGAATTGACTGAAAAGGTTAAAATAAATGTGGTTTTTTGTTTTTTCTCCTATAGTTTAGTAGCCAAAGCATTTAAAAAAAAAAAGAGCATTTTTTTTAAGAAACTAAGAATTTGAAGTTTCAAATAAAAAGTCTCGAATTTTAATATACTAAATGAGCAGAAAAGTTCTACAGTTATTTTTTTTTATATTATATAATTTACAGCCTAATTAAGGTTTTAACGTAGGATAAAAAGGGGTTTTTACGGTAGGAAATGAAATTGTGGCAAGATCCATTCACGAACCAAAAATGGTTGGGCTTTGAAACCATACCAGACGGACCAAGCGGGCCCATATGTTTATTTGTGGCTCTCTGCTCTTGCTAAGTGATTTAAGACCTTGACATCGGATTTTCAAGTTCAGCCCCGCCCAACCAAAACTTCTCGAGCCCTTTTTAGTTACATTTTTCTGTCTACTCTTTCCCATCGGTTGCTAATTGTGTATCGCTAACTGCTATTGACTGCCAGATATTGTCTAGAAGCTTCTTCCCCGAGCCTTCAATGGATGCATTTTGAAACTTTAATCACCCTGCATTCAAATAGATTAAAAAGAACCACCAAACCATTGTCTCAATCAAAGGTTTCTGCTCGAGACACGAACCGGGTAATGATGTATCCAAACACCTATATATATATATATGTCACCAGAACTGCGTCTGAATCTAAAATTTACCATCCATTTCAAGAGCACAAGCTCGTATAAGTCAATGGTTATGTGTGGTTAATTTGTGTTAAACGTAAACAAAGTATTGAGATTTGAAACTTGAAACCCATCTGAAAACAAGGCAAAGAAGCACGGAATGCTGAGGAAATAAACCATCATGGAATATCAAAATGACCATCCGGCAACGACAATAAGATTGACAAAAAAAAATAATAATAAAAGGCTACATATAAGTCCTCGTCCAATTTCCTATATCAAGTCCTGATATGTAAACTCAGTGCCAGTTTTGTCACAAAGATAACATGTTAATGCTGCCCTTTCATCACCAGGTATTGAACAATTCTACAAAATAACAAGAGCTTCTCCTGCAATCCCAAAGTTTCTATCAGATAAAGAATCATACGGAAAAAAGTAGGAAGTGAGGCTTCAACGTCAAAGATTCTTGCACATTATCTAGCAGTAAAGAACACTTACCAAAGGTCAATGTTAATGCTCCATAAATTCCATGTCCTCATCACAGGATGGATTGTCTGCTCCAGTCCCACTACTCAGACCATCATCATCAAAAATTGGGAAAACCATCTTTCTTACCGGATTACCACTGAAGTGACATTTGACGAACTTAACTTGTTTATCTTCTCCATCCCTTCTCCCCTCTTTCCGCTTCCTAGTACCATTAAATGCTATTGGCTTCACTAGTCCATGAGCAGCCACGAGCATAATGTCCAAAGAATCAACCATCTCTACATTGCTGTCGACTTTATCTTCTCCCTTTCCCTTACTAACCATGTAAAAGGAGTTATTTTCTAGTGAATTATTGCCTTCCGAGAAATTTGGTAAGAAGTCATAGGATGAAGTTCTTGAGTTACAAATAATGGCCTTTGCATAGAACCTGGAGATGTCACTATCAAACACTCTTACACCTTGGTCTTCAACATGTAGCAACCACTCTGGAAGTCAGAAAATTTCATATTAGAGACAAAAAATCACAGATACAGGCAAAAAAGTAAAAACAGAAAATGAAATCAAAATGAGTAGTTCCTCACTAACAAGCTTTTATCCAAGTGTGGCCATTTAGTACAGTGGAAAACATTTCATTACAGAAGGCGTTGCCATAGTGTTTCCCAGAAGGATAGCTGGTCAGTAACCTAATGCTCCACTTTAACAAAGACAAGATAGACAGCTCTCCACGTAACATGCTTGCTGAGGATCACAACAAGACAAAGCACTGCTACATGTGCTAAAACTGCAGTAAATGATTTATAAGGCAAGAGGGAGAAATAACAGAGGAACTCACGGATGAGAGTGAAAGGAGAGGACACATTAGGCGTGCTGATCTGGGTTTGCATATCAAGTTGATTCAAAGCCCATTTGATCAAAAAAGGAGGCAAGCATGATTCAGAGAAGGCTTGTACATAACAGGTGACTTTCATCTCATCACCAGTTTCCCTATGGCCAAGCAGTGCATGAGATGGGTCAGAAAAGATGTTCCAAACCACAAACTCCTGTATCACAATTGCAATTTCATTCTCTGATACCTGACACTCTGAACAGCATTATTGGCAATAAACAACCACTTAACAGCAAGATTCTTCAAGTGTCCATCAGGGAGCTGATTTTCTCTTTCATGGTTAAGGAAGGACCAGTCTACCATTATCACAGCCTCATACAGAATTTCTCTTAAAAAAGCTTCGTTTTCAAATTTCTGAGACCAGATAATGATGAATTGAAGACATGGTAAGATTTTAAAATCAGAGGCATATATTTATAACAGTCCAATACAACAGTACCCTTCAAATCATCCAAGAAGGCTAGAAAGACACAAACTACTTGTTATCTTAACAAAGAATAAAGTAAAAACTAAGCAAATTTACTGCTTTTAAATGGAAATCTTTACATTAAATATTTATTAGCATCATAAGAGGGAAATAGAAAATGTTTTAGGGCAGGAGCAGGAAATCTTTGTAATTGTAACTATGAAGAATGAATTGCAGTGACTTTTGCAGTTCAAACCACAATGGGTTATACAAAATGAAGTTGGCCAATGTACCTTGAGGCTTCAGTGAACTGACTCCTACATAATAGATACAACACCATCACTGTCTCAACCCAACATTTTAATTAAGCCACATCTCAAAGGTTTGCAGGTTGCACTTCTGCCCGCTTGCCTAATGTACATCTTACATGCGATGGTTCGAACATTATCCCATTGAAGGAAAAGAACCACATGTATTGCGTGTCACATTTCTAATGGACCTTCCCCAGGTCGGATAAACCTAAACAACATTTCTACATCAAAGATTTTCTAAGTAAAATAACAGTTAGCAGTTTAAGAGACAGCAGATTACTGCAACAACATAAAAAGCTCTCTTGATGCCTAAAATCTAATACTCTAAATATAAGTTAAATTGTGCACCACAGCCAACCACGCTGGTCAAGGATGGGATTTCCAGGCTGAGCAAGGGAACAAAATGCAGATTAACAATACGTAGGGGCCTTGGAGGAGATGAAAGAGCCATTGCCACCAAACAGCCCCCACCCCCTTGGTTGTAACCTAAGAGTTGTACCAGAAAGAGAGAACATATCTAAGACAAGCAAGAGGTAGAAGACTGACCACCAAAGAGATCAGAGGCAAAACTGGCACCAAAAGCATCCTTAGAAGGGCATCTGCTATAGCAAGTGTGGTATTAGGAATTTCAAATGCTGTATTAAAGAAATGAACAAAGAAGCTGAATCAAGTGGGCATTAAGGCTGTCGTTAAACTTGACAACTCTAGCCCTCTCCGAGTGAAGGGAAGCAAATCCAAGTAATAGGTACAAGTCAGTCAAGCTTTCAGGGCTTTTTGAATGCAGCACAAATATTTTAAAACCAATTTTTTTGTTTGTGATCCAATAGTCATAGTGATCGACAGGTTCCATTGGAAGCTAAAGGAGAAAAGGGAATAAATTCAACAATCCATATTTCCACACCAGCCAATTAACAGCGAGAAATTAAATGAACTTTGAACTATTTAAAGGATTCTCACCAATGAAGTAATAACGCCGAAAGGAAGTTATCATCTGAACTGCCAAGCTACATAATTCATTCTTCAATTCAGATGTTGAAGTTCCTGACCCCAACCTCAAGCACAGCCTCAACAAAAAAGCCTCACTCATGACAATCCCCGCCAAGTGCCCCACCCTGCATCCTCCACTGATCATCTCTTCGCAAACTCCCTCGCTAACAACTGGGAAAAAGACTCTCAAATTCTCCCCAAATTTACAACTCCCTCCCATTATCCCCACCAACCACACGCGCACTAAATCTCCAAAACACGAACTCAATGACTCAAAATCGCCATTCTCAACGAAATGGTTGCCACAACAAATGCTAATATAAGCTATAGCTCCTTCTAATACACCTTCTATCTCTTCTCTTGATTCCTGGCTGTTATCAGACACTATACCATACAGCTCATACATTACCGGAGCGAGCACGGCGATCCTTTTAGCCGCATTGCACGGGGCAGAGCAGGAAACGAGTAGCTGAAACAGGTCCCTAGCCGTCGAGACCAGGCGCTTCGAACCGTCGCGAGCGGTCAATTTCGAGGAGTGGAAAGTGAGAGCCGAGTAAAACCAGACGATTTCGAGGGGTGGATCGGACAGGATCTGAAGAAACCGGCAGAATATCGAGTTGAAATTCGAAAAATCGGTCGCGCCGTTCCGGTATTCCGTTACGAATCGGTCAACGGATTCTCTTAGCATGAGCTGTAAGGCGTCCGGGCTCGCAATCTGTCCGGTTCGGTTCATGATTTTTCTTTTTTTTTAAAACAAAAAAAAAATTATTCAAAGAAAACAAAACAGAATTGGGGCGAAAGTGATGGAAATGTGAAATTGGAGCGGCCAAAAGTAAAAGTGACGGGGAGTTTCGGGACGTGATGGATTGGACTGATGGGGAATTTGAGCAAGATTGAAACCCTAGTTAGGCGGAGTCGGTCTGAGAAGAACTGTAAAAGAAGAGGGAAGCTAGAGGCCCCTCGTTGGGATTTGACGTTTTGGTTTTTGAATTTGACCCTCTAACGGAACTTTTTGCTTTCCTCATGGTCAGACCCATCCGTTAATCTTTTTTTTTTTCTTCTTTTTTTTTTGTGTTTGTTAATTGATTCTCGTTGAAGTGACCGACGATTATCTGTAATCATAAACAATTAAAATATCGCGCACACACAAGCATTTTTACCATAACATTTTCCTATGTACGTGATGTTATCCCTCCCCCCTCCCCACCATATATAATGCACGACGTACAAACAATTAAATTATAAAATTCACCTAATTTTTATACAATAATTTCATTGGATTTAAATTCATATAGTTGGAGCCAATTTTCTATCAATACACACTTATTTGCTATTTATTTATTTATTGTTTTGGGATAGCGTTACGGTTGGTTTTTCCCCTCCAAAGTCGTGCAGTTCATGCACAGCTGTTCCGCGCCGCGCCTCGTTTGCAGATTCCAAATGCCCCGTAGCCTGTAGCTTAATAACCTTAAATTAAAAGCAGAGGCGCCCCGGGGGGGAGGGGGGGAGTCACTTTAGAATGTGCCCCAGCGCCTGAAACCGATGGCCGTGATCACCAGGAACACCGCCTCACGCCTCCCTCTCCTCCTCTCCCAACACCGGGGCGCCGCCGTCTCTCTCCACACAACCCTCCCCTCCCTCTCACCCGGCGCAGCCGCACCTACTCCCTATGAGCGGGCACCGCTCCCTTCCACCTCCTCTCCCACCGACCTCTCGAAGGCCGCCGAGTTCGTGATTTCCAAGGTCGACGATCTAATGAACTGGGCCCGCCGAGGCTCTATCTGGCCCATGACATTCGGCCTCGCTTGCTGCGCCGTCGAAATGATGCACACCGGCGCTTCTCGCTACGATCTGGACCGGTTCGGTATCATTTTCAGGCCAAGTCCCCGCCAGTCCGATTGCATGATTGTTGCTGGTACCCTCACCAACAAGATGGCCCCTGCTCTTCGCAAGTAAGTCTCGGCCCTGGCTACCGTGCGGGAACAGTGTGGAATTCGATGGCATAGTGTCTCTATTCTCATCCGTTTTATTCTCCATTTCAAGTTTACGTGATTAATTTGTCTTGGTTTGGTTTCTGAAATAATTTCAGACGAATTGATAGGTATTGGTCGCGTTGGATGAGGGGATAGTTGTGAGTTTCCTTAAGATTTTGCGATGTGTATAGTTGCTTATTGATTGAATGATTTGAATATCATCCGTGAAATTATTGGTGATTTCTGCATTTTAAATGGCTTTCTACTAATGTGTGTGTATTTGTTGTTGCCTGTGAGATTTTCCTGGAATTGAATGGAGAAAGGGCATGAAAGAGTAAACGGACTTTTGGTGTCAAAATTGCCCTGCAGTGTTCCGCGGGAACATGTGTCTGAGCATTAATGTTACCTGGTTGCCTATAAAGTATGGTGAAATACCAGCAATAATTTGACCATGATTTGGCAATTTGGTGCCAAACTCCCTGCAAATATGCGTAATAGGTTATTGTTGATGCTTAAATGCAATGATGGTGAGACAAGCTAGCGGCAAATACTGCAGAGATTGGATATGGTGCCCCATTTTCTTACTTTCTCCAAATAGCTAAACAATATTGATACTTTTTTGTTGTACTAGTATATTTCATGTGATGAATTAGCATTCTTTACAATGTCCAAAACTCCATGCGGTCAATGGGAGAATTGAGATGGTAAGAGTTGTTCATCTCTTCTATAAGTGGATGAACTTTTCTATGCAAGGAACAAGAAAGGCCTTGTTGGTAATGAATGAGTGCTGCATGAATTTTGTTTGCTTGAATAATAGCGAAAAAATTGTGTTATTATAAAAGTTTTGTTTCTGTTTAAAGTTGATTGTGCTCTAACTTCGCCTGAGCCAGACTTGGGTTTAACAAGTCCTCTCCAAGGTTTCCCTCTGATCAAGCTTGTTCCAAACTTAGTCTTAGCTTTTGATAGGCTTAATTAGGTATTGCCATTTTGAGTCATAGTTCAACCTAATGGTGTCAATATGGTTGTTGGTAATAAGCTAGGAAGGCCAAGCCTGGAGGGTCTTTGCATGGCATGCAACATGAACCTGAAATTTTGCCTACCTTTTTAGCTTATTGCACCACAAGTGTCCATAGGTGCTCCCTTAGCCCATCTAACCAAGCTTCTGCTATGATCAGAATTAGGGAGGCCTGGACCTGATTTGAGTTCAAATTAATTGGCATGCGACGTACAAAAATTTGTTGAAGAGGCAAAAATGATAATATGCAAAGTTTTTAAGAATGCATGGGATGTTTGGGGCTAGAGGAAGGTGCTCAATCATATTGGCATACAAGGAAAACATCTACCCTTTAGTTTGCTGTTTTGGTATTTGTTTTTACACCCTAGCATGTGTGTTGTGCACACAAATTTATGCAATAATACTTGTAATCTGGTATATCTCTGCATTTTGTGCAATTTTTTCAATCTCTGAATATTTTGATTGTACTTTGGTTCCGGTATGGTGTTTTAGAATTATTTTGTTTGTACTTCGGTATGCCAAATTATGTAAGTTGTCAATTGTTTTTCAGGTGGAAAATACGCCTGTTTGTACATATGCATATGCCTACACAGCATAAAAAACACTTGTATGCATTAATGCGTATGTATCTTTGTTGTGAAAGGATAGCAAGTTCTGATTACCCTTCTGTGAACATTGTTAACAGGGTTTATGATCAAATGCCTGAGCCTAGGTGGGTCATCTCCATGGGCAGCTGTGCAAATGGTGGTGGATACTATCATTACTCGTACTCTGTTGTCCGTGGTTGCGACAGGATTGTTCCAGTCGACATTTATGTTCCAGGTTGCCCTCCCACTGCTGAGGCATTGCTCTATGGGTTACTCCAGCTACAGAAAAAGATCAACAGGCGCAAGGATTTCCTCCATTGGTGGACCAAATAAATGCATTTTATGCGCTGCTGTCCATGTTATGTGCACTCCTATAATCCAATAAATACAACTGTGGTAGCATTTTTCTGTTTAAGCGTGATGTGAAAGGAGAGACCGAATCTGTTTGAATCTTTGGATCTCCTACAATGGCTGCTGATCTGTAGGACTTTGAAAATGTTGGAATGCATGGACATCTGTCAGTTCATTACATGTCTTTGAAATCGATAGAAGGCTATTCACTCTCTTCTCCTGTAACTGGGGACTAACCAAAGAGCTTGCTTTTTTGAGATCTGGACCGAGAGCCTGTGCAGAGCTGTCTCATCTTTCTCCCTTTTAGCTAACTCCACGTGAGGCTTAAATAGCTGTAAGTGTTGCTGGTTCCAAGCTACGCGTATAGTCATTCCAACTGTTGAAGTATGTTAATTCATAATTGGAGCTGTTGGCCTCCCAAGTCTCCCCCTGGCAAGGAGGCTTGGGTTCCAAGCTCAGAAATCTTGAAAACACTGTCAAACGCAGTCCCACCTCTTTAATGGAAATGTATTAATACCTGTTTATTAATATGCGGTTTTATAAGTTAATTGTTTCAAAAGCACATTATATCTGTAATTTGTTAAACAAATTTGTATTCAGTATTGGGCTAAAAAACGCAAAGGGATAGCGGCCAGACTATTATTATCACTAATATTATAATATAATTATACATGTGTGCAAATATTAGATTTTATATATTTATTATTATTTATCAATATAACTAGTTAGTTTTTAATCCTCAAAACATTTTGTCGTATGCCCAGTTGGATTATCACAATATTACTAATAATATTAATTCTTTCGTTAATTAGTTACGATTCTAGAGATGACCCTAATGTACCCCCTAATAATGATTCAACTACAACTGATAACATTTGCCAATGATATTGTAGTGTCATATGTTTACCATTTAATCTGTGTGCGCAAATGTGTATGGAAACACCTAAAATATTAGTCTAATTAGTAATTCATTATATATAAATTTTCTATTAATTTAAGTTTGAGTTGTTTTTTTTTTTCTTATTTTTGTTGATATTCCTTTTTAATGATATTTTATATTTTATAACCTAAAAATGCTTAATAAAAAATTTAGGTATAAAAAGGAAATTATTGCGGGGAGGAGCGCGAAGGTGGAGATAATTGTCTAAAAGACTGATAGACCCTAGTTATCGTCTGCTGGCACCAAAAAAATAAAAAATAAAAAAAAATTATTGTAAACATCCATTTTAAATACCCTTTCAACCCTCGGCCCCGGTTCTTAGGTCTACGCTATCTGAAATTCTGAACGCGCTTTTTCTATCTTCTCTTTTAGGGTTTTCTCTCCCCTCTTCTCTTTCTCTACAGCAATGGCAGACGACTCGCAGTACTCATCAGGCACAGACACGACTGCCTCCAACAAGCGGAAGTACGAAGACCAAACGCCGCCACCACCTCCTCCTTCAACTCGTTGGCCCACGGGCTTCTCGTCGCCGGACTCCGCCCACGCGCCGCCCTCTTACAACAGTGTGCCCCCGCCTGTTGACGAGATTCAGCTTGCCAAACAGAAAGCTCAAGAGATCGCCGCTCGCCTCTTGAGCGGTGCTGCTGCTGGTGGAGCTGTTGGTGCAGATATTAAGCGACCTAGAGTTGAGAACGGTGCTAGCGGATTCGATTCTAATGGTAAAGGGTTTACGTCTGATTTTGGTACTTTTTTCGCGTTTTTTTTGGATAGATACACATTTTCGTATGTGAATATGTGTTGGATCTGTGCGTTTTCATGTTTGTCCAGCTCAACTGCGACTTGATTCATTTTTCCTTTTTGTCTTTTCACTCTCCACAACTTGGTGGTTGTATATTTATAGTCCTTATTGACTCTTTCAGCAGTTGTTGCTGGCTAGTCAATTTCTATTCAGCTGAATTGTGTTTGCTTTTGTGTTGCGGTTTGTGCTATGCTGCTATCTAATGGTTGTTTCAAGTTAATAGTTGCACGTCTGATCGTTTCAAGTAAATATTTATCTGTATATTTTCTCTTTTTTCTTTTCCCCTTTGGGATTTAAATTGATATGCGCCTCATTTGCTTGAATCCGTGGCTGTTTAGCAAAACCCGGTTCCCTTATTGTAGTGTAGCATTTCTAGGTCTTGTGTTTTTTCAGTTATGAAAATAATATGTTTGCCATGCATCTAGTGTTTGACTTTGTGGAAGATGTAATTCTACTTTACTCATGCTTGATGCAGACACCAAGTCTCTGTTTTCAAACTCAGCCCCTTCCGCAATTCCTGTTTCATATGGCTCCTACATGGGCGGTACAAGCAAAAAGATTGATATTCCAAATGGCAGGGTTGGTGTTATTATTGGGAAAGGTGGAGAGACTATCAAATATCTTCAGCTTCAGTCTGGGGCAAAAATTCAGGTTACCCGAGATATGGACGCAGACCCAAATTCCCCTACTAGGTCAGTAGAGCTCATGGGCACTCCTGAACAGATTTCCAAGGCAGAACAGTTGATAAATGAGGTTCTTGCAGAGGTAGGTTGCACAGATTTGTGATCAAAGTTGCTTTTATTTACCTGCTCTTCAAGGTGCTTGGTGTGGTGTTTGTTTGGTTCATGAGAACATTGATGTAAGCTTTCTAGGTGTAAATGAACTCTCTTTCAAATTTCTTATGGTGTAGGTTGATGCTGGTAGCTGATATATTCCTTCCAACTTTTTTTGTTTAATTATTACAACAAAAATACACTTTCTTCTTTTGATATCAGATATTCTAAGAACATTTTGTGATGTAGCTATTATCATATACTTGGGTGTAGGCTGATGCTGGGGGTTCTGGGACTGTTTCTCGAAGGTTTACAGGGCATGGTGGTTCTGATCATTATGTGATGAGAGTCCCCAACAATAAGGTATCATGTTTTGGTTCTGTTTGATCTCTTTTGATTTTTCTGTGGTATATTTTAGCAATTTGACATTTTTTCAGGTTGGTCTGGTAATTGGTAAAGGAGGTGAAACTATAAAGAACATGCAAGCTAGGACTGGAGCTCGAATTCAGGTTTCTCTTTGAATCTTGGTTTCCATTATTCATTTGATCTTGTTCTCTTCTTCTCATGTTGTCACTTCCTAAGCAGTGTATGGTCTTGTCATTTGGTGACTGCTGGGATGTAGGCCTATAATTAGTTGGCCAAGCACTGTAATTCTATTATTTAGTGGCAGACTGTTAGAAGCAATTGTATATTTATGCCCATATGGCATTTTGATCTTTTGCAGGTCATTCCTTTGCATCTGCCCCCAGGTGATACATCTACAGAGAGATCGGTACACATAGATGGGACAACCGAGCAAATTGAGGCTGCAAAACAGTTGGTTAATGAAGTCACCAGTGAGGTATGTTTGGTGGTTGATGCTAGTATGCAGAGATGCTTAGTGGCACTCATAGATTGTGATGTATTGAAAGCAATTGAAGTTGGTGAAATTAAGGAATACTTTTATTTCTATTGTTTGTATGTCCTTCAGTTGGATTTTACATTGACATTGGGTGCTGGTATTCTCTATCTATACATTTGGGCCAGTAAGGGGGTTACTTACAGTTCAGTTGATCTGACATGGGCATAGTTTATGGGCTTTCATATTTGTGATGTTATATGCCATCATATGGTGATCTATATTTTTGACTATGATATGGATGATGAACAAATTCTAACTCTGAATGCTCCAGGAAGTGTTTATGGATCGTATGTTCTTAATGTTTATGCCATACTGGATTAGCTTCTTCTATTCTGGTCTCGCATTTGTTAGGCCTTCATGCAAGTTTATGTAATCTGGCATCAAATATTTACTGCCAAAGGTGTATTTGTCAAGGGTGCAACATAGAGAAATTTGGAAGTATGAAGTGCCAAATTATTGTTGAGGGTGACTATAATTGCCATTAAGTTGACAGAGTTTTGCTTGGTTATTGGATCTTTAACCTTTGAGGCAAGTTCTCTTGCTTAACTAAGTTGGTAAGGCTATGCAAATGCTCTATTATTACCTGCTATTATTATAGCCTGATATTGTAGTTCATTTGGGCGGTCCTTCCTAGTGAATGGTTTTTGGATTATAGCTTGTTCTACCACCATTTGTTCTTATTGTGTCTCATGTGACTGATGTTGCCATTGGGAACTATTGTAGGGTAGTTTTGTTGGACTTGTGGTAACATCAACATGGATTCTTTTGTGTTTGTGTTCACCTCAGCATTGCCCTGGCATGGATCTGAAACCACATTCTGATATCTAGGAAATGATTTTGCAAGAGAAGCTGCAACTTTAACTGTGACAGGGGGTACAATGTATATCAGATTGGATTATTTGCCATTAGATGTTATTCTACAACTGAGTTCTCTTTTAAGAATGTTTGCTCTGGTGTACATGTTTAGTGCTTTACTTAATGGTGTGATAAATTTTTAGTAGCCTTATTTAGTGCAATTCACTCTGGGTCTTGATTTTGGCACGAACTTCTAGAAGATAATTTCCTCACTTAGTACATGACTCAAGTCTCATGTTAAAACTCAGATGCTACTTCTGTATTTTGAATAAGTAAAACTGCATTTTCTTGGCAGTTGCTATTGTTGCTAAGATATCAACGTCAGACTGTCGGAGTCCTGTTGTAGTTTTGGACTTGCATTCTCTAGTATTCTCCTGTGGCTGCTCTTTTGGTTCCCTCATTCCCTGAGTTCCCTCCTATCCACCTTTAGTCCAAGTTTGTTCAGCAGCACCTCACAATAGTGCACAGCTTCAGGTCATATTTATGTGCTTTAGGGCTACTGGCCATTGTGTATTGTATTGTACTTTGCTACTGCATTTACATTCCATCTCAAAATTTATTTTTCTTTTTTTTCTTAGTTAACGCATCCCATATTGTTCATGGATGATGATTTCTGTTAGATACTATTTACCGACTAAATATAATAGTTGTAAATTGTCAAGCTCTCCTTGACAAATGTTAGTTGCATAGTTATCTGAAAGTTCAAGGTCATTTAGTTAAATGGATGTGATATGCCCAGTGTTCAAAGGTATTGATCTCCAAGAATGCCTTGGCACTATTTTGATACTTCTGAGTTTGCTACATGTATTGATTGGTGGTTGGCCAAATATTATAGTGTACAGTTTACAAGTTCACATGAATAGGAATTCATTGCCCCTAAGGACTCTCGGCTAGCTTATGGCAATGAGGTCTGTGTGCTGCACATCTGTGTTCGCCTTTATGGTAAAGCCGGTATAGTATGTTTTCTTTTTGTACCCATTCACTTCGAGTAGGGAGAGGATGGGCTTCTGCTGGAGTAACTCATAATTTCACCAACCAAGTACGGTATGTGAGCATTTATACCCCCTTATGATATAATGTGGAATCGATTAATCCCTATACTGGACATATTTTCTTATTTGTGTTCTTTACGTTGATTTCTAGATGTGCTGTTTTTGATTGTCTGCCTGTTCATAAATAAATAAATAAATATATATATATATATATATATATATATATACAGCCTATAGTTTGCCAATATTTACATGCCTGATATCTAGAAGAGCTTGCTTTGGTTATTTGGAACAACAATTTTGTGCAGAACCGTGCCAGGAATCCTTCAATGGCTGGAGGCTATCCTCACCAAGGATATCAAACCCGACCTCCTTCCAGCTGGGGTCCATCTGGAGCTCCTCCAATGCAGCAACCTGGTTACAGCTACATGCAGCCTGGAGCACACCCTGGCCAATCAGCACAGTATAATATGTCTCAGCCACCATATGGAGGCTATCCTCCCCAAGCAACATCAGGTGGATATCCCTCTAACTGGGACCAGTCCACTGGCTCTCAGCAGATAAGTGGTTATGATTACTACAATCAACCACATTCTTCACACCAACAAGCCCCTGGGGGTCCTGCAGCTCCAGCCGATAACAGTGGTTATAATTATAGCCAGCCACCAGCTTCTAGCTATAGTCAACAAGGACAAGGCTATCCTCAGGATACGTATGGTGGATATCCTCAGTCAGGTTATGTTCAGCCACCACCATATGACCAACAGCAAGGTTATAGTTCTGCTCCCAGCTATGGTAATATGGCCAACCCAAGCCAAGAAGGGCATGCTTCCTCGTATGGAGCCCAAGGAGACTCTGCCCAAGGGCCAGCTCAGCCCTCTTCAATGACTCAACAAGGTTATGGTGCAGGCCAACAGTCTAGTGCAAACCCAGCAAGTTATCCACCTCAAGTGACTACTCAGCCAGGTTTTGCGATGCCCCCAACTTCCCAAACTGGATATATGAGTCAACTGCCTTCACAACCTGGATATGGGTCCAGCTATGGGCCACCTCAAGCTCAGAAACCTCCATCCAATCCCCCTGCTTATGGGCAGGCTCAACAGTCACCTAGTACCCCTGGAGGTTATAGCCAGCCTGCTTCTGTCCAGCCTGGATATCCTCATTCTCAACCACTACCTTCTGGCTATAGTCAACCAGATTCTGGTCCTCAGCGTGCTCCTCCATCAGGCTATGGGGCAACAGCATCACAGCCAGGGTATGGTCCTCCACCTTATGGTGCACCACCAGTTAATCAACCAGGTTATGGACAGGGGCCACCTCCTTATAACACTTCTTATGGTAGTGGTTATTTGCAGCCTGCACCCTATCCTGCTGATGGCAATGCAGCTAATGGTGCTCGTGGGACTAATACACCACCTGCTTCACTGTCTTCTCAGCAAAGTGGTGCTGCTAAGACATCGCCACAAGGTTGATTCTGTGAAGTTATTTGCTGGGATTGCATTGTTTTGGTGCTTTGATAAGTGATCTTATGTGTTCCTTCCAATAGGTGTAGCCTTGTTTAGTGGACTCGGGCGGATTTTTATTTTAAATTATACATTTGATGGTTATAATATTTGTGTTTTACTGTACTTCGTTACATCTACCTGTGATTCACTCTCTACTCCGTGCCTGGTTTGTTGCTGCTACCTTCGCTTGAGCGGGCCAGGTAGCCCTTTTCGTTTCCAGGTTAATAACGTTTTTGTACAAAAATGCACGGTGAAGTAGGTAAAGGATCCCTCACGTCAAGCTCTCCATGCCTGTGCTTGGTTCCTTCCAAAGGGCATTTGGTAGGAATTCCCTGGGCGTGGGGCTGGCTTAGGGTTTTTTTTTTTTATTATTTGGTGGGTGGGGGGGTAGGGAAGGGAGGCTTAGAGCCCATGAGAGGGAAGTGGGTGGAGGCCTCCCCAGTTGATGCTAAGGCGAGGACCAGTTGCTCTAAGGTGGTTGGTGGTTTGATGGATTTAATTTATGCAGAAAGCGTGATTTCTGCAACTTCGTCGATTTGTTACATGATATGACGATCTAGTTAACCCTGACTCTCTCGAGTTGAATAATACGATCATCGATTTGTTGTTTGACACGAAATTGAAACCATCGCAGCTCTGAGTTTCCTTCTCGATGTAGTTTTCGTCTTCTATATCCGCCGGAAAAAGGAGCATCATTACAAAGTATAATCGGAAAAGGCCTTGTTTACACTCTTAATTCGATGTTCAAAACTATTGGATTCCATTGGAATTTTATTTGTTGTAGCAAGTATTAAATAACTAGAAATGTAAGAAAAATGGAGATAACATGCATCATTTAATTTGAAACCCTGAAAAATTATTAACTCTGAAAGGTCTCATCCTCTATAATTTTGTCGAGAGTTTTTTCAATCTTTGACACTCACTCTTAAATAACGTCAAAACTCGATTTACTAGTTATTTATTGAAACTTATTACTTTGATACCAGTTGTTATAGGTTAAAATTTTTACTCAAAATTTAAACTTTATAATGACATTAAATTTAACTTACTTTTAGTCAAATTGTTTACACGAGATCTACATAACATTTATAGAAAATATTTCTCAATTTTTATTACTTTATACAAAATATATAAAGGATGTTAAGAGATCTCATACAAATATTTTCTTAACATTTTTTTGTGTATTTATAATTCTTTTTTTTTATTGTTGCATTACATTTATTTATAATTTATATCATTAATGGTTGATACTCCCAACTATTTAGATTATATATGACTTGACTATTAATCTAATCATGCATAATAAAATTTTTATTTTAAAATAACTTCTTCACTAATTTATTAGATTAGACATCTTTATTTAAAAAGAATTTGATACCTCATCAAAATTTCTTACTCTATTTTTTATAATTACTTATATTTTTCTTTCTTTATCAAGATCTTGTCAATATATTTAATTTGGATAAAATTTATAGAACCTTGTAAAACTGTCACTTTTGCTACTCATATATTTTAACGAAGATAATTATTTACTATTTCTTATTTTGGTGATATATAAAGAGTTAATTTTGTCATAATTCACCCCATCACCTTTCAAGTATTTGCTGACTGCAACTTATCTTAATTTAATGCTAACCTGAGCTCGTACTCGTGCGTCAACATATTGTTATTATCAGAGTCATGAGTTATGGTGTTACCTTTACTAATTTTGAAAGGTATGCATTATCTCCCCTAATGTATTAAAAAATCTCATCTACCCCTTGTTCGCTTAGTTGCTGTGCTTTCTAAGTGTGATCAGGATACCTCTAACAGTTTTCTATAATTGACATACTTAAACCTTTTGCCGATAATTCCCCATGACTACAACATATATCCACTTGATGTTACTGTGTGTATATTGACTCTACGTTTACTTTGTTTCTACGTTTACTTTGTTTCCTTTGTTTCCTTTGATATGTATGCCGCTTCAGAAATCCCGCTTTGTTGCTATTCAGAAATGCGAAAACACAACAAAAACCAAAAAAGTAAAGAAGAAAAAAATCGACACATGGCAACAGTTTAGTGGTCACTGTACAACACCGGACAGAATTCACCGCAACTTCAGCAAGCACCGAAGAAATTAAAAACTACGGCGCTCCTCGACGCAAAGCCCTACTCTCTCTCTCTTACACTCACTCTCTCAAAACGAACATCGGTAGTAGGTAATGTGAAATCATCTGGATATGATCCACAGTGCTCTGATCAATTACTTCTTAAAGTTCGTTAATTTCTATGTTCTTAATATTCATCTCAAGTCCGGCATTCATCTTCACACATTACTCTTAAACAGCGTATTTATCGAAGAACTGATGTCTTAGCTTATTACAGTAATTCCTTTTTTTCGAGCTGAAATCCGAGTGTGATTGTGATTCCTTTTCTTGGGTGTGTTTTTTTTTTTTTTTTTGTCTTTTTGTTATGTCCCGTTTTTCTGGTGGCAGTGAAAAATTTAGTCTGATGGCGACAAAGCTGGCTCAGTTGCAATCGAAGGCTTGTCAGGCGTCCCGGTTTGTGGCCAAGCACGGTCGTGCCTACTACTAGCAGCTATTAGAACAGAACAAGCAGTACGTCCAAGAGCCCCCCACTGCTGAGAAATGCAACCTTTTGGCAAACCAGTTGTTCTTCACCCGTCTTGCAAGGTTGGTTCTTCATCTGTGATTAATTGTAATGCCCCCTTTGATCTTAGGCAACAGTGATCGTGGAGTTATTTTTAATACTTATTTGTTGCCTATGGTATGACATGCTGACTTATTTGTTGCCTATGGTATGACATGCTGGTATCTGAATAAGAAATTGTTCACTCTAGATGCGGCTTCATGATGCCAAGCAGCTGACTTTATGGCATTCAGACTGTCATAACCAAGGAAATGCAGAATTAGATCCTAATGTCATGATTTGTTGATCCACTATAGAGTTAAAATTGGGGTCAATTAACTCTTTTGATGACCCTGATCTAAATCAGCTAGCCCGGAATGTGTGTGTGGGGTTGTCTGCATTGCATTTTGTGGTCCTAATTTAAGATTGATCTTTAATGGGCCAATGTAACAAGGTAGGAAACATAATAAATGGTGTTGAAGTTAGCTTAAAATTTGAGGATGATGCTGATCTTCATTTTGAGTGGAATATCTCAGAGTTAGAAAGGCTGATAGTTTGAGGCATTTGAGTGGCATGTTTTAAGTGAGATTCCATTGATCATAAGTCTACTTATCACTAATGCCTGAAAATGATGGTAAATTAATACAGTGCCCTTTTTTGGGACTGACTTGTTAGAATACTCTGTGCTGTATCAGATTAGAACTGCAAAACATATGGACCAGTGCACTTAAATGAGCTTTGCCCTCATGATTTTCCTTCTTATTATTGCATTGAACTTTTATTCATATATTGGAGAGTGACGTGTATATGTCAATATCATGCTACAAGAAAAAGAGCGCACAGAAGTGACTTTCAACTTCATATTTCCTACCTATGCTATGATATGATAATAAGAGACAAAAACATAAAGTAATACAGGTATATGGGATATACAATTTCTTTTTATGCCCCACTATGAGATCTTCAAATGACAATAGACATGGCGATTTGTCACCACAATCATACAGTGGCCTGATGTGGTTTTAAGTAACCGTGATTTGAGTTCTAATGGTTTGTGACAAGCTTTTCTGCTAAAATTGGGAAACCCATGTATCAATGAGTGGGTTTCTTGCAGTCTTCTATATTTAGCCCTACATCAATGCAAGACAAACTGAAGCCTTGAGCAAGTCTGGTGTTTCAAGGTTCTTCCAGGTTCTCTCAGATTGATGGCTGGTTTATGGTCCAAGTCCAACTGGCTACCCTTACCCTCTTGTAGGCTTAGTATTGTGCTTTCCTGCATTACTTGTGGTTAGATGCTGGAGTGTAAGTGAAGGGTAAAACCCAAAAAATTTCTTTCATGAGGTTGATTGTATGAAGCTTATATTTCCTGCCTTGAGATATTCAAGTTCATATCATTGAAGACAGATCCAGATAATTTTCACTACAGAAATTCGAGGTAGTTCTATTCAAGTAGTCTGTGAACAGTGCTTTATTGTTTGAAATAGTACCAAAATATATGTTTTGCATGTTTGAACAGCATTCCTGGCCGTAATGAAGCATTCTGGCAAGAACTTGATTATGTTAGGCACCTTCGGAGAAACAGACAGGTATTGAAGATTGAGGACGCTGGCATTGCTGCTCTGTTGGGGCTAGAGTGTTTTGCATGGTTTTGTGCAGGCGAGATAATAGGTCGAGGCTTTACATTCACTGGCTACCATGTTTAAGTGCTGCATTAAGATTGGTTTTCAGAGTTAAAACACACGGCTGCAGCTTTTCCTTTTTCGCCCCCATCTTGTCAATTGACACAACATAAATACTCAATTTGGGTTACTAATTTCTCAATAATCTAACCTTTTTATCGCCTTCTATTTTTACTTTTCACTTACATGAAATATTGCCTCGAAGAAGATGAGCATCTTTCAAATAGTCTGGAAACTGCCAATAAAATGTCAACGATCTAAACACACTGCGGTAGTTTGCTGCTTGATTTTGGTAGTTTCTGAACCTTGACAATTCACCGAGAATCTTAAAATCTAAAAGAGAGAATGGAAGATCGTGTTCAGTTCAAACCTTGCCTACTCGAACTGTTGCCTAGCAGGCCTGTTAGCAAAATTGTCCTCCACGAGGGAAATAGCGTTTAACGACAGTCACTGGTAACACTGCCTAATAATCTGCAATAGCATTTCAACTGTAATGTATGATTGGGGAATGTTACGCATGTCTGTTTAAGCATCCAGAGAAAATTAGAAGCTATTTTGTTCAATATACTGTTTCGGGCCTCTACCCCAGAGGCCGTAGGAACCAGATTAGATGTCCATCTCCATAAAATGCTACCACATGCACGACCGATTGTATGGATGACACAAAAAAGCGCATGTTATTCCAAAATGGATCTGTAACCGGGGATATCTCAACACCAACCGCGAGTTCCTGATTGAACTGAAAAAGATTACCTGGTCTTACATCAAAATTTCGTATTCGTGAGGTTGCATCCTAAAGGAATGTGCGAGGCTTTCTCGTCCAGAATTACATCAATTCGTCGCATCCCAAAGTCTCATGTTTGCCTAAGGAGGTACAATAATATGAACCATATGGTGCCGGGAGGGCTGGTCAATTTTCCACAATTCAGCCAGTTGTGACTTCCACAGTCAACTCTTATTTCTCTGCTACAGCAGCCTGTATGGTATTTGCAGTAATCAAAAGCTCGCGACTGCATTCAAAACAGATGGTTCCTGAGCGCAAAGAAAGCTCCAGGGGAGAATAGCAAAACAAATGCCAAGATTGAGCCAAAGAACTTTTTGATGGCATGTCTCACAGGATCATATTCAACTTCTTCGGAAGTGCTACTTGGGGATGACATAGCTTTTGCTGAAGGTAGGGCTTCTATTACTGCATCAGCCAAATCTGCTATGAAGGAAGAAGTGCAGCCCAAAGCGGGTACCCGACCCCAATTCTCAATGCCAGACTCAAGAGCCAAGTGCTTGTACTCCATGTCAATCTCTTCAAGAGTCTCTATATGCTCGCTCACAAAACTGGAACTCATAATATAGTCGAATAACAACAATTAAAAAGCCTTCAATATAGCATTTAGCAACAAATTCTTAATGAACAAGGCTATATTTTATAGGACCATATGCCCTTCTCCGGGTATTATTCTAAGAGATGCCACAAAAGCATGGAGCTTACGACCCAACAGACAGGCAAATGAGTAAGGCCCTGATTTGGATGGTCTGTGACCTAATGGAGTTGTATTTTTAATCTTTTTATATTTTTCCCTGGTCTACATACCAATGACTACATCACACAGACACGCTAATGTGCCACAACTTGTAGTGTTATTTCCTCATACACGAGAGAGGTCCAACACCATTGATAGATAACTTAAAAACAAAGCTAACTGAAGCTAATTTTACAAAAGCAGAGAATGCAGCATATAAGTGGACGCCTATATACAGTAACTAAAACCATTTGCTGAACTAGTCAATAGGGCATGATGCTCAATCCTCCGAAAGGCAACACTTCAAATCTATGTTTCAACCATTGGTCCATAACATTGCTTTTAATACATTATATGGAACATTTTGAGGAACCAATTTCATCATCCATTTAGGACACCACAGGACTATTTGTTACAGTTCCAACTAGAAGGGACCAGTAAATATGACTTTGGGTACTCTGTGGCATGTATACGCAAACTGGCATGCAAAACCAACTCCAAGTCATTATCCCTAACAGCAACTGTATGCATAAAAGGAAGACTTGAACGATTGCTGCATACCTTACTGGGACAGCTAGGAGATTTTTCACACCTTTCTGGCCAAGCTCAACAAGAACCTCATCAGTGTAAGGCTTCAGCCACTGTACCGGCCCAACTCGACTCTGGGAGAAAAGAAAAGGACAAGAAGTCAGATATTAAGAAGTTAGCAATTGACATAAAAATGGCACAAGAAGGAAAAAAGATGATATCCATACAAGTATAAACAACAGACAAGATGATGTAAACAAAAAAAGTAAGGAACAGGAAACTAAAAACATGGGAGCTTAAGATCCTAAACATCACAACTAACCTGGTATGCAAGAGTATGCTCATTGTCCAACCCTCTAGCCTTCAACTCTTTCATGATTAAGTAGATGCAATCCTCCATCTGATTTTTGTATGGATCTCCTGCATCCTCCACATAGCTCACTGGCACTCCATGGGCACTGAAGAATATCATGACCTAAGGTTCCATAAAAGATGTGAAAGAGATTCAGATAACAATCACATGGTCTGGGGGCATACTAAGTGTACAAGGGCACTATTTAGCCGATAACAAATTCATGTAGGAACATTTCCAGACGATATCTAGGCCCACCTCTTCAGACTTAGGAAATTTCTGCAGCTCTTTCTCAATCAAGTCAGCCATAGAATTTACATAACCTTCTCGTTGGTACCAAGATTGTATAATTGAAACAGGCAGTCTGGACAGATATGCGTCTTCCCTGGAAGTGACTCACAGCGACATATGTTGACAAAGGTCAGCAATATTTTTAGGTTATTTGGATCATCAATAATATAAATTTACACAATTATCCACCTGAAGACACTCTGGAGAACACGAAGGCTTGAACCAGTTGTGGAGATAGAAAATTGTGGATAAAGTGGCAGCACAACAAGCTTTGTTATATTGTCCCTCTTGATCTATCAAATTTAAATAAATAAATAAATAATCATACGTTATTAGGAAGGTCATGATAAACTTTAAGGCATCTAAATTTCTCATGTAAATTGCTTTCAAAACGCATTCATTATTAGGGAGTTCCAAATAAACATCAATGCATATGTAAACTAATGACAACATTTGGAGCTTAACCTGATGAATGGCCTCCTCTGTGAATGGATACCAATATCTCATTCCAACATAGACATTTGCAGGTATGCCCTTTGCTTTCAAGGCTGTTTTGATAGCATGTGCCTGCAAGAAGTTTCTTAAAGCTGATTAACGAAGAACTGCATGGCCATGGAACTGTCACAAGCACGACAACAACAAAAACAACTTGAAAGAACAAAAGAACTGAAATTGAAGAAAGTTAGAATGTCAACAGGAAGTGAGTCCTACCTGCTCATCTGTTATTCTACGCAAAGGTGAGCCACCACCTATAGCAGCATACCCTTCTTTACTTTTGGGAGCACGAACCACAGAAATTAATTGTGCCAATGGTCTCTGAAGAAACCGGAACAACCTAGGGAGTCTAATGATATCCTGTACTTAAGCAAAAAGTATATAGTTCAATGCCTAGACTAACACAAATATTGTACAAATTAAAGGGAACAACAACAGAGAAAGGGAAAGCTGAGACAAAGGCATACCGGGTCTGCAAACAAATTATAGAGAAACGGCTGAACATCATTAAGTGTCTCTGGCCCCCCAAGATTTAGAAGCAGGACACCAACATTCTCTTCTGATGCATGTGAGTGAGGTTCAGCAAGACTTTCAGTAAATGGGCATACTCCCATTGAGGATGACGCATACAATGGCTGTCCAAGACTATTTCTTCTCTGAACTGGACCAGAAAGGAACAATCTTCCATCGCCGTTAGTTGTCTTGTCAGCCGAACCGAAAGTTGAAGCCGCCAACGCTCGGGAAGAAGGTCTATTAGCACTGGACTCAGCACATGACCCGTGAGTTAAAACGGAATGAATAACTATATGTATGTATGTATGAATGTATGTGTTTTCTCAGAGCAGAGCAATTGAAGCAGCTCGATTTGATTTCATTAACACAATAAATTTCGTTTCTTCTTAGTATTATTATTATTGTTATTTTTTGTTTCTGTGCTGCTGCTCTCTCATCTACCTTCTGCTCTGTGCACATTCAACTAAAGATTTAAAAAAAAACAAATTGCAAATCAAAAATGACCAAGCCCGTTTCAAGTCAGAATCAAATCAAACTGATCCACTGGATTTCGGTCATCTATAGTATTGAAAGCAATGATCTTGGCGAAACCCCATAAAGAAAAAACAAACCCATCAATGATATTTTATCAGAAAAGAGAATTACCGTTTCATTTTATAATCAGAAGCAGAGACAGAGAGCTTCAGCCTTGGAAGCCCGCCACAGAGAGACGTCGCCTCCATGGTCTCAAATTTCCAATCCCCCCCCCCAAAAAAAAAGACAGAAAGGAAAGGAACCAACGGTTACAAATGCCAAAAAAGAGAAACGAAATCGAGACCAAGTCCTAAACAGAAAGAAAGAATTTAAAAAAAAAAAAAAAAACCAAAGAAGAAGAGAGAAAGAAATGGAACTTGGGGAGGGGGGCGGTCTTGGTTTGGGAATTTTTATTTGAACAATCACTTTCTCATTGGGTCTTTTGATTTTGGGCTCGAGTTGAAAAGTCAATTAAAGCCTAAGACAACAACTTTCAGTTCCGAGTTTCAACGGGTAATGATACGCGTTTTTTGGGAGACGAAGAAGTTGGCGAGTCAACGGCGATCCAACCACCGACGTTCCGGAGGCCGCTCCGGTCGGTTCTCTGTACCTGTTTCCTGGAAGCTGGGAACTTCGGTACACAGGCCCCACTCTTTTACCCTTTTTTTTTTTTTTTTTTTGTGGGTCCACGAGGCCCGTATTGTGCTGCAAGCTTCCCATAAATTTCATAATTATTAAGGTTAAAATTCGAAACTTCGAAATCGTAAGCCTAAGCATTCCCACTCTTTTCTATTCTGCTCCCTTTTACTCTTCCTTTAATTTAATTTAGGAAAACTTAAGGGCACGTACGGTAGTCCGAGCAAATTTACGAATTTTTAAATATTTAAAAATACTTTTACTTAGTCTAATCAAACGGGAAATTCTTTTACTTTGGAGGAATTAGTGGGAGGGTTTTTACCAATTAATCTATTTCTTATAATTTTTTTAAAAAATATTTTATTTATTATATTTTTAAAATATACTCCGAATTTTATCTCTAATTTCTAAGAATTTATACTCGTTCAATCAAATAAATAAAATTTTAATTCCCGTTATTTAGATAAAAAAAATTTCATTTCAAATTTTATAAAATTAAATCTGATATTCAAAGTCCAAAATTATCCTAGATTTTGGGCCGGTGAAACCACTTTTGAATAATCTTTTAAAAGACACCCAATAATTAAGTACTTAGAAATTTTAAATTTTAATTATTTTATTAATCAAATAATTTATTCTTGCAAATCTCAAATCTCTTTATCTAAAATCAAAATTTAAAATTTTTAGGCACAAATTTAAATTTTTAATCTCTAAAATATTTCTTAAAAAGAATTTTATTTTTAATTACCAAAAAAAAAAAGAGTGATGGATTTATAAAAAAATAAAAAAAATATTTTATTATATAATTTAAAATTTAATAAATTTTAAACGAAAAAAAAAAAATCTCGTAATAGGGCACCAGATTTGTTGGAAGACAAATACTGGGCGATTTCCGCGGTCCACTTCAGCCCCCGGTCTTTACACCCAGTCCAGGCCCAGCCCAAAAGGCTCCTTGAACGACATGGTAATTTCATCTCCCCAACCAAAGCACTTTAGGGTTCTAACAAACCTACCCTATATAATCAAGTGCTTTACTTCGGGACGTCACTTCTCAAAACTTCACTTCCAGGCACTCCGCCACTTTGAGTCTTCTGTTCGTCTGTTCGAATTCTTGCTTCTCTTTTTTTGTTAAATTCTTGTTGGTTCGTCTCTGCCTTTTGTTCTAAATTGTAAGTTAATCTACAGGTAATAACTTGTCTTGTTTCATCTCAAAAACAAAAACAAAAAAAAAAGAAAAGAAAAAAATCTTGTGTTGTTGTAATTTACGGTCTTCGGTTTTCGATTATTAGAATTTGGTCAGTTTTTAGATTTGTTCTTGCAATTGTGAAATATAAATGCTTTGATTGGTTTGTTTTTTTTTTTCTCACTGATTTTCCCTGAAATACCAAGAATTGATTTACGCTAAAAAAAAGAAGAAAGAAAAGAAAATCGGAGTGTCCTGATATGCAATAATTGTATTGGCTCCATATCTGAGTCAACAGCAGGTGCCAATCCATGGCTGACCCGTCTGCCGCTTGGAGCCGACATTAACATTTTTTGCCGGTCGAAGACCCTTGAAACTCAACCCATTGTTTCTTGATTCAATAGCCCGGTTACATCTTTTCGCTCTTCCTTATTGGTATTTGCGTGTTTTATCCTTATATTTTTAACTTAAAGTTTGCATATGTTGATTTAAAGACTGGTTTTTCCATACAAAGGATTTATTTTTATATTTTATTTTTGAGACAATCTGCAAATGGCACTCAGTCAGACACGGGTGTTTCTGGGAGATCCAATCCAAATATACCTTTTGCATGGTGCCCATACAGAGCTCTGCCTTTTCACGATTGGAGGCAGCTAAGTTTCTCCATTTGCTTCCTTCAAATTACGGGCAGCCAAATTATATTAGTCTCTTCGGATCATCTTATCCATGATTTGATGTCGTTTGCTTTGTGGGAATCCGGGGATTCGGAGTTGGAAAGTTCACCAAAATGTTTGTTAACATCAATTTTCTCAAGTTTTGAGCGCATAAAAAAGTTGCTCTGGTGCTCGCAATTGGCCCATCATCGAAATATAATGGACCTTTACGTGCCTTATTTGTTAATATATACTTAAACAACAATAGCTATTGACCTGAAGCCCTTATCCGAGTAAATAGAATTTAAACAAAGAAAAGAGAGTCTTTTTATTCCAATATTTAATTTCCTGGAAATGTTGCTTAGAAGAAGAATAAAAGGAATAGACCGGTTCACTATCGAGTAATCTGATGTTCCTATGAAAAAATTTAAAAAGTAGTTTTTTCTTGTCCGGGGAAATGAATCGAGAGCCCGAGGCACAGAAATGGCTGAAGAGGAGTGGATACCTTCAAGAGTGGCTCTGTAAGGACCTTATCGAGTTACGAGCCAGAGAGTTATAAACAAAAGGTTAAAATACAGGCACGTGTTGTACGTTACTCCCACAACGAGACCAGTTCAGTGTGAGCCACTAATGCTAGGACTCCTTTGATTCTTTTCTATGGAAACTGTTGCATAAATCGATTTGAAGGTTGCAGGAATCAAAAACTACAATAAGCCTAGCTATCATGGTAACTAAGCACAGAAAACAAAATTAGGGGAGTCGGAACACAAAGAATCTAGTTCAGAATTATCACCACCTTATTGGTGACACAATGGCGTTTATAACTTCCCAAAATAAAATCCATTGATACATGGAGGGTGGTGTAATGATTTAATTTCTGCTCACATTTTCATTCTCATGTTATAGGATCTCTCTATAATCGTACACTGACTATATGTAAACTGTATTTATGAAGTCCAGCCTCGGAGGATCAAAAACTTCTGCCGTGCAGACTAGCCACACCACTCACACTCCGGGCATTGGGAATTTGGTTGTCAGAGCTTCAACTCTCCCTTGGAGGTTTGACACTTTATTCATCAAAGGAAAACTTGGGGATGTTACAAACTTCATGAAATCTTGGAGCTTGGATCCTGAAACCAATTTTTTAGTTTCAAGAGTTATTTGCACCCCCTCGTGGATAAAGTCAGCAATTGCCACAAAATCCTTTTCCATGAATCCTCTGGTGGTCATGGCAGGAGATCCAATGCGAATGCCGCCGGGTACTAGGGCGCTTTTATCACCTTTATATGATTTGTTAAAAAGTTGTAAGCATAGCGAAGGCCCCAAAGGAAGAAAAGAAACATAAAAACAAAAAAAGCACATAAGTTTAGGATGGGGCTCACCAGGCACCGAATTCTTGTTGAGGGTGATAGAGGCCATATCAAGAATTTTCTCCACCCTGGCCCCATCAATACCCTGTTGATGGAGGAAATGTTAATTGATAATAGAAGAGCAAATAGAAAAGATGTCACCATCCAAACTGCTTTGAATGATAATCTAATATGATAATTTTGGTTAAAATCAAAACCATGGACTTTCTAGATTAACAATTCCTAAATTATGCCCAAAAAAGAAAAACAAAGACTTACAATTTTTCAATTTAATCTTACAAACAGACTGACCCAAGGGAAGCACGGATAATTGGAATGACATAGCATTAGTCAATGTCACAGGTATTCATACCCAGACGGGACTCCTATTAGCAGCAAGCAAGTTGAAAAATAGCAAAGGAGATTTAGAGATTTGTATAAATAGGATACTTACCAACGACCTTAGATCTAAAAGAACCAGATGGTTATCTGTCCCACCAGAAACCAACCTATACCCTAATTCAACAAATCGGTTTGCAAGCACCCTGCAATTTGAAATGACCTAAAGCACACAAGAAGCAGACTATGTTAGATGTAACAGATCATCCACTGGGTTAACTTTTTTTGTAAAATTAGGGTACCTGCTCCTGGTAAGCTTTGAATTCAGGCAATTGTGCATGCTTCAAGCAAACTGCTAGTCCCCCAATTGTGTGGTTATGTGGACCACCCTGCAGCACAGAACATTTGTTATTAAGCTTAATTACATGAGAGTCAAACTCCAAATAAGCCAATAACCTACTTTGAGTCCCAACAACTAGCAATTCACCTGTAAGCCCGGAAAAACAGCATTGTTGATGGCAGATCCCAAATCAACTCCAAGAACAGGATCCTTTCTGAAAAAGATCATGCCACCTCTTGGACCTCGTAGAGACTGAAGAGACATGTATGAACCCATCAGGTTGTCTATTTTCTTATACATTGGCAAGCATGTAGCATAGGAAATAATTTTACTATAGCAAATATTACAGGTAATGAATGGCAGAATAGGTCATATTATACACAGGGCTTCTAATTGTATTATTCAATAGTTTGGAGTCCAATTTCTTTACATTAAGCACTAAAATGCAGTCATATCATACATGTATCTTAAGCTGTGCATTAATATGTTGCAGAGGCCAGTATCTTCTATAGAAAAGGCAAATATGCAGTCATGTCATACCCATGGTTTGTAGGCCACTATGTAATATATCTTTGAGTCCAGTGCCTTGTAAATAGAAGGCAAACATGCAATCCAAGTCACGAATTATATTCTTCAAAAATAACAATTACGAGTAGAAAACTATGTCACAAATAGCCTCCAAGTTTTATCAGAATATAGTTGGAGTATACCCCATTCTATACAAAAGGCCAAGTCAATTTAAAGAACATGAATCACAACAGAGAAAGCAAATTTAGAGATATTGCTGCATTTTCACAAGGACATCACCATCAAATCAGGATCTAAAAAGATGCAACAAAGAAAAGTCCATGCTAAATGAAAGCAAGGTTCAACTAGTACTAATCCAATACACCAGTATCTCTCATCAAGTTGTCATCTTAATTTACCTTGTGTGTTGTTGTTGTCACAATATCACAATACTCAAAGGGGTCAGCAACCACAGAAGCAGCAACAAGTCCACTTATGTGAGCCATATCCATCATGAGAAAAGCACCAACTTCATCAGCAATCTTCCAATGCACATTGATTTGACTAGTTAGGTGGGCAACACAGAGAAATAGAAAACGAAATGGAAAAAAGAAGTAAAATGTGATCAGCCATACACAGCTTACCTTTCTCATGCGAGGATAATCAAAATCCCGAGGATAAGCACTAGCACCGGCAATAATGAGTTTTGGACGAAAGAGATTTGCTGTTTTCTGAAGCATGTCATAGTCAACAATGCCTGCATGAAATAGTCACAAAAAAAAAACAAAAAATGTTGATCAACCAAGCTTGTACAAATACCAGCCCATCCAAAGCAAATATTAAAAATTGAGATCCTTACCTGTAGATTCATCAAGTCGGTAGGGCATAGACTCAAAGTAAATTGATGTACCAGATACACGTCTTTTTGGAGTCATAAACCCATGAGACAAATGCCCACCGTGAGGTAAATCCAAACCCTGAGTCAAACATTTTAAAAGGAAAAAAGATCTTCAAATTTCAATTAACCAAAGCAGCACTCAAGAAAGAAGGAAGAAGGAGAACAATATAGTCTATACCATTATCCGGTCATGAGGTTCAAGAATTGCTGTGTAAACCTCAAAATTAGCAGGTGAACCTGACAACGGCTGAACATTAACACCCCAGTTCTTTTCATCCAAGTGAAATGCTGCCAAAGCCCTTTCTTGGCAAAGGGTTTCAAGCACATCTATGTACTCATTTCCACCATAGTACCTAAGATGTGCAGTAAGAAGATTTTTTATACAATCATTAAGAACTTTAGTGGTAAGGGACAATGGGAAATGACTAAACAAAAGCAAATGCAGTAAACATACATAATAAGAATTTACCTTTTACCAGGTAGTCCTTCAGAATACTTGTTTGTAAGACAAGAACCAACTACTTCCATCACTGCTCGAGAAGTAAAATTCTCGGAGGCAATGAGCTCAAGGCTTTTGAACTGCCTATTCTTTTCTTTGTCAATAATTGCACGCACCTCAGGATCTGCTTCATTAAGGCCAGGGTCTAGAAAGCTACTTTTATTATCTGAACACCATCACATCAAAGTCCCTTGATTAAATTTCAGACTCCTACTAAGTCCCGCATCTTATTAGCCAATAGATATAATTTAGAAGCTGAACGAGCATTACTGTGTTTAAAGTGAGCTTATGCTTTCACCCAAGATGCAATTTCAAAGGTGTGCAAATCGTTTAATTGTTGACTCTACTGAGATAGAACTGAAAATAACATGAACAGAAAAAACTATTCTTGCAAATAATTAATCACAACAAAATCGAGTTCAGAAACTTGATGAAAAAAGGACCTTTTTTTCAGCTATTAACAGAGTTTGTGAAGAAGAATTGCAATAGACACTTCAAACTGGCTCAGCAATGGACATTTTACTCAAAAAAAAAAAAAAAATCGCAATAACAACTTAAATTTAACATCGATCGACCAAGTGTCCGCTCGCGTAGCCGAAAAGCTTATAACAAGATCACACGGTACAAATTAACAAATAGGAAAATCAACGATGAATAACATCCAACGAAAAGACACAAATATATATATATATATATATATCTAATACCTTCAATTTCCGGCATAGGGGCAGAGACCGACAGCGAGTGTGGCCGCCCGGTGACTAAGCTCCTTCCAACTTGAGAAGCTTTCCAGTTCTTCAATGAATTGAACTTTTTAAGCTGCGTAAGCCCCACAGCCCCAGATTTTTCCGAGGAGAAGACAAGCCCCTTTGCGCAAAAAGGACGTTGCTGCTGTTGCGGCGCCAGAGAACCCATCGCTGCTCCTGCAGCCACCCCACCACAAGCTGTCATTTTTGGATTCAATAAACTATTACCTCGCAACCCTACCCACCGCCGAAATGCCCCAACCAAGTGAGAAACACACCACTGTGTCAATTGAGGAGGCAGATGACAACAAGCGACGAAAGTTACACGATACTTATTAACCGCATAAAAACCTTAAAAAAAAAAAAAAAAACGTGAAAAGAACAATTTCGTCTTGTTATTAATATTAAAAAGATATTATCAAATAATTTTTTTTAATAATTATACATATATACGTAGGGAGTATTTTTTTAATTAAAAATATAAATATATAAATATATATTACTTTTAAATAATATATACTTTTTAAAAAAAAAATAATTTTAATGACGTGTCTTATTTTTATTTTAAAAAAATTATTATAATTTAATTATATGATTATAAAAATAAATTTTTTACTATGAATAGAATAATATTATATGTATAATTTAAATTAATTATTTTATTTACAGTATAATCCCATTTTTCCGATCCAATATTACTCTTCTTATCTTGTACTTTCACTAAATTTGTATACATTCACTTAAATACACTGGATAGATTTATGCTCAGCTTTTTCAAAACTTAATATATCCGAATTATATATATATATATATATAGACTTGAAAAAACGAAACGCACCGTTTCATGCTTCTTGTTCCTGTTTTTATTTTTTGTTTTTAAAGCGAAGGTCTAAACCTAATACAATGCATTTTTTGTGAAAATCGCAAGTTCGTACTGGGTAGGCTTCGTTCGCGCAAACAAAACGCAGCGTTTCTTGTTGCTTTGTCTTTCCCCGAAAAATATCCACGCCGTTGGGATCGGCGGAACGACGCATAGAGAGAGAGAGAGAGAGATGGAGATAGAAGAAGTAGAGAACAGTGGAAGAGGGCGATACTACACGTTGAACGCGACGAGAACAAACAATGAGGACATATTGTTTTGCATAGATGCGGACTCGGAATCGCTTGTTGAGATGAAAATTACAGGCCCCTCTGGTAGACCCCTCACCCGATTGGATGCCATCAAGCAAGCTGTTCTTTTCTTCATCAACGCTAAGCTCTCCATCCACCCCGACCACCGCTTCGCTTTCGCTACCCTCTCTAAGTCCGCTTCCTGGGTATTCCCTGATTTCCTCGTTTTCTTTCTTTCTTTTTTTTTTGCCCCCTTAATACGAAAGTCTAGTTGCAGGGTTTCATTTCTTTATATATATATATAATATATAAGAAATTTAATCGATTCGATAATGACTCTTGAATCTGAATTGAATATCATTTGTGTGACTGTGACTGTGACTGTGAGTGGGAGTTTGTGACCCGATCGTTTCTTGTTTCGCCGGGTAGCTTCGGAAAGAGTTTAGCAATGAAGTGGAGTCTGCCGTCGCTACTCTGAGGGGGCTCTCAGCGACTTCATCTTCCGGTCAAGCGGACCTCACTAATTTATTCCGATTGGCAGCTCACGAGGCAAAGAAATTGCATGGGCAAAACCGGATTCTAAGAGTTGTGAGTCTTTTAACTCTTTTTTCTTTGGCTGATTAAACCTCGTGATCGGTACTTCAAATTGCATTCGGCAACCTCGTACCAGTTGTCGTTTGGTTTGAAGAAACATAGTTATTGTATTTTCCGATGCTTGAAATGTGTACTAACGGGTTGTATTCAGATTCTTATATACTGCAGATCTTCTGTACGACCGCAGCACCAATGGCCTGCAAACCAGAAAGTCTTTACCTTGGATGTGATGTACCTCCACGACAAGCCTGGACCGGACAACTGCCCCCAGGAGGTGTATGATGCACTTGTTGAAACCCTTGAGCATGTTAGCGAATACGAGGGTTACATCCATGAGACTGGCCAGGGTCTACGTCTTCTCCTCCGCTACATGTCTATACTGTTATCACACCCTCAGCAGCGTTGTTCCCAAGAATACTTGGATATTCCCAAGTCCTTAACAAAAAGGTCAGCTCCAGATTCAACTAATGGCGAAGATAGTGTTCCTGTTTCCAGCCAATGAAATGGTTGTTTTTTCAAGTGTTGAATTGCTGTGTCGTGCATCTGTCAGGTTTCTTGTTTTTATTATATGCTGCTGGGTTTTTGCTAAATTGATTTCGACCTCCTGCTGGTTGGGAATGTGTATGCTGCTTGATTTTCTTCCATGTTTCTGTACAATTTGTAGAAGATTTTGTGAATAAATCATTAGCAAGAGAATAAACATTACCTATCACACATATGCATACCTATCATGAAGGGAAAGGTTTCACTTTTTGACCCTTGGGTTCTAGGATTTGATGAGAATGCAGGGTATACGGTTAATTGAAAACATTTAATTGGTCCTGAAGGGAAAAGGAGGTTGAGTATTTTTCCAGGAAGCTTGAAGAAATGAATGCAGTGAATAATCTCTGGGTGTTTCCTTTGGTACCTCAAAATTAAAGCTCACATCTTGTGGGAATTTGAGGGAATTGAGGTTTGAATCTCAACCTCCCCAGGAGCTTTGCTCTTGTGGTGAATGATCTATGGCTGTGCAAAATGCTAAGCAAGTTTATCACAGCATCCAATGATATGTGGAATTCTGCTATTTACCTGGCCTGTTTATGCTTGGGTGAAGTAACCTTTCGCATTTCACTGCACTTGAAATGAGTTTTCCCATTAGAATGCTAATAGCTGCAGATGATTGGAGACACACCCTCCCGCATACTTTACAATAGACTTTGGTGGCCTTACTGTCTCGGCAAAAAGAACCAAAAAACAACTTGATATTACTCGTGTTTATTGCGCTTTCGTATTCTAACCGAAACATCCTTAACTAGTGCAATGGAAATGGATTGGTCAAGACGTAGATACATTTTTGTTCTGTGGGTTAGAAGTTATCTGGGCCGGCATTTAACTTCCATAAAAGCCCATTGAATCCATTGGATAAAGGGCGGACGAGCCTTTTTTTATAGTTTCAGAAGGCCTATTGCACTCCATCCAAGCAAAGAATGTGTTCTGACGAGCCATGTCTGGTTAGTGGAGTTTGTAATCCAGTAAACCAGGGAGTTTTATGTTGGACGAGAAACGAGCAGCTTTAGGCTTGACCCGAGGAAAGGGCTACCATGACAGTTACCACATTCAAGAACTCAGTCGGGATATATGTAAATTCTCTGTCATGAGGGATATTTAGCCTAATGCTGTTGACCATGGATCACAAAATAATATGAGTCTATTACCATCAACAAGAGTATTAGCTTGTTGAGCACCGCTAGGGGCTGTCCCCAGGCGGGGTGAGGTTAGAGAGGTTTGACCACTGCCCTCGTCAAGAATCCCAGAAGTTCTACATTGATTAAAGGGGTTTAATACCTACGACTCCCTCGGCTTCGCATGGATGGTTTGTCTTTGATTAGACGGAGATGATAGATTAATCAAAATGTATGTAAGCTACCGCTGTCTCATAAGATGCCTATGATTGTTTCTAGATTCATCATATACAGAAATAAATATAAAATTGGAAAAGTATTGGACACAGCTTTCGGCGGCATCCCAATTTTGATGCTTTGCTTGCACGGTATGTGAAAATCATAGAATACCATACCAATAGCTAGACCAGAAGAGTAAAGGGATGATGGCATAAAAATCCTTTTGGATAGCGTGGAAGAAGGCGAGGAAAACAAAATGCGAGAACGAACAACGCGAGAAAATGATAATTTTCATGCGTGCTGTGATTTTCCATTATTCGGAAATCTAATAGAATTAATGAAAATTGTGTGCCTTAAAATTGCAATCATTATCCTGCATTCAAATTTTGAATTAAAAAAAAAAAAAAGAGGGAAAATGAGTGATTTAACATCAAAATATAGAATTTCCCTTAAATCGGTTAGAAATGGAGTAGTGGCCAAATTTCCAACAATTTTAATTCTGCCTTCGTTTCGTTCGTTAACTTCTTCCCCACCCCCCTCCTTTTTTCTTTGTGTTTTTTTTTTTTTTTTAACCTTTTCACATTCTTTCCCTTCCTCTTCTCGCAATCCAAATAAAAGGAGGTTCTCTTTTTGACTCCCGATATTTGGTAACTCCCGGTTCTTTTGGAACCTACTCACTCGTTTTCCTAATGTCTTTTCTTCAACGACAGGTGAACCTCCTTCCCCAACTGTCTCTCCTCGCAAGTTGCGTACGGGACAATGAAACATTTGAATCTACTTCCCGTATGTAGGTCCCCTGCTCAACTTCAATGCATTGGCAATAATTTACGGGAGACATCACTCGTGACGAGGGACGGCAAGAAATAGCTTATCGCGACAAGACCCCTGTTGTTTTTTTGCAAATGAATATTCATCTCCCATCACTCTATCACTCATTAATGAGATAAAATCAACCCCACAAAGTGGAAAGCAAGAGACTATATGCCGATGAAAAGGTAAAAATATGAGTAACTTTGGCTACAAATTAGTAAATTGTGCAACGACAAAGCTATAACAGTCAATTGCATAAACGGAACGAGCAAATAGTTCAAGTGATCGGTGCCCATAATTGAGAAACAAAAGGATCTCCGGCAAAAAGGCAATGTTGTCCAAACCAGTTTCCATGAACGAAGAAGGAAAAACAAAAGATAAGGGGGACAGCGTGAGAGGAGGAGATTCCTTTGCAGCAACGTCACCTAATTTTTATTACGAAATATTCGGTTTTGTCGTATACACATAGATTCAACAAGATTCCATACCAGTCCCCATCGGGATCACGTGCAACGTGGGAGGAAGTTGTTGGGCTCTTGGCTACGCAAGTGGCAATTTTGGCTGAGACATTTTTCCTGACACAGTTGTTCAACTTTATGTCACGCCAACATGCTGCGATTTGACAGGCTGAGCCTATGGCAACCAGTTATGTGCACTTGTTCATTCCCCTTTTGTTCGTTGTCCTAGTTAACACTGCACCATTATTACTATGTGACGTCATGAATCCAAGAATAGCCATCGAGTGACACGAGAGAAAAGTAACCTACTCATCTTGGATGAAGCCTGCAAGAATCGGTGAGGAAATATCGTGGTTTGTTGTTTACCATGTGAGTTTCTGCATCCAACAAAACAAGACCACTGTTGTTACCTTCATTCTTTTTTTTTGTTTTTTTAACTTCCTTTTGTCCATTGGAAGTTTAGGGAAAGGCCCATCAATGTTTTTTTTTTTTTTACAAAAAAAATTATTTTTAATTTCTATTATAAGAATTTAAATTTTTTGAATTTAAATTTTAAAAAATGATGTAAAATTTATGAGTATAAAAAAATTAATTATAATAAATATTTTACTCCTAATAAATCTTTTAATAAATAAAAAAAATTGTATAAATACAAAAATTAGATGAAGGTGCGCGTTATTAAATTATGAATAATAAACTAAATATAATTAATGATTAAGATTGAAAGATGTAAATCAAGTCCAATTCCCTCTATGTAATAAAACTCTTGGAAGCAAGAAATGGACGCCCTCCCCTTAGCCCACCTGGAAATGGGTCACGGGGTAAAAGAATTTTCCCATTTTCTTTTTCGGTGCTTCTATATGATGAACATCTTGCAAGAACTGGAAAGGTGGGGCCGTTATCTTTCGTTCATTCCTGACAACTTTTCCTCGTTTTTCCAACGTTACTGACCATAGTCCACACAGGATATTTCTTTGTATTGTGTTCATGTACTCTGGTGTTCATTATAAAATTCTATTTTGTCTATAAAGACCTTATAAGATTGATCCGGTGAGTAGAACCCCCACGCGTTGATTTGGGTTTCAAGGACCATTCTTCTCTTATTTATTGATTGCTTTTCGAACGAAAGCAATTAAATGATGACTCCAATGCGAATGGTCAGGACAACCATGAGAAGCCTTTCACGTAAGCAAATAAACCTGATAGTAACGTTTTGCTGGCATATTGACCAGCCAACTAGCTTAAGCTCGTTGATAGTCGAGGAGATCCTTCACGCATTGGTACCCTCAAAACCATGTTATGACAACAAATTCTCCAGAGATAACCAGAGAGTGTTTTTCTGATCTCAGTCCTGAGACGAGGCTTTTAGAGCCCTAGGTGAAGAGAAGACCGCAGCTAGATCATTTTTTGGCGCGGAAGCTTTTTGGGGACTGCATGATTAGCCAGTAACCAAAAAACAACCGACAAGGCATACCGATTACCACAGCTTAATCTCAATTCAGAGTTTGCCGCCTAACTTCTTTTTTAAAAAAAAAAAAAAAAGCATCCCTCGCTCGTCTTTAACAATAACAAAAATCATGAAAATACATTTTTACTTGTAATTATATATCCAAAACAAAGTTGTCACTTTTTTAATTATTTTTATTCTAATAACAATAATATATCTTAAAAGTTGTATTTGAATTTTAATATTTAAAAATTTTTAAATATATTAAATATATATTTAACCCGTTTAAATTAATTATAATATTATTTTATAATTATTTTAAAATTTTTAATAATTTTTTAAAAAATTTTATTCAAATCAAATACTGTGATTGATTTATTATAATAATAAAAAATATTATATATTATGCAGAATATTTTATAATATAAGTATTTAAAAAATTAAATTAAAAATTTTATATTTTATAAACTCAGATATATTTTAAATAATTTTATAATACATATAAAATTTTAATATATTTTTAATATTATATAAAATATTATTTATATAATATGTAATTTTTGAAAAATTAGTTGATTTCATTAAATTTTAAATTTAAATAAAAAAAATAAAAAGGAAGAAAACGAGGGGACAAAAGAATCCCACCAATTGGGGGGCCCAGCTTAGCTGACTGGCATTGGGCGATGGCGGCAGACCCCACCAGGCCCAACAAGGTTTGCTATTCCCCAAAGCAACTTAAAAATATCTATCATTCAATCAACCGGAATCCCCCGCCGTACGGCTGTAGCCAACAGCGATCGGCAACGTAAAACCGAATCTACTCCCTAAGGGCCCCAATCGCTATGATTCCTCCTCCGGATACCGCTACACATTGTCGACGTACTGTGATTCCTCGGGCCCACGACTACGTGTAACAGTACGAATTCTCCCCGTGATCAGTTAGAATCCTAGCCGTCGATATCCAGTGTGACCCACCGGCTGAGACGGAATCTCTTGACGGCCAGTCGCTAGCCATTTCAACTATCAATAAACAAGTGTTTGTAATATTTATTTATTTATTTATTTATTTATATATAATATGAAATTAATTTGAATTGTGTTTTTTTTTTTGGTTTTTGTTTCTATAAATAAACAGGCTCACCAGCCATTCTACAACGTCTCTAATTCACCAACCGATCAAACACTCCACCGGCCGGCTTCGAGGGAGAAAAAAAAAAAAAGAAAAATGACTCGGCTCGCCGCCGGCGTGATTCTCCTTTTGTTCGCCCTTTGCGGCCTCGCCGCAGGTACTCGAGTCACCTTCGGAGACGTTATCCGAATGCCTTCCGAGGCTTCTCGATTCTTCAGCCGTGGCATGGCCGACGCCAACAAAGGCGATGACTCGACGGAGAAGAGATGGGCGGTCCTGATAGCTGGATCCAGTGGATACTGGAATTACAGGCACCAGGTGATTATTACTCCCGAAGTTGACGTTCTCCAGCTCTGCTATGCACTATATAATAAGACGATATCCAGCAGTTCATCTTCGTGAATTTGAATTCAGCTTTCTGTTTGTTCTTTTTCTTTGTGAATCTTATCATCTCAATTATTCTGTTTTTTGTTTTCCTTTTTTTTTTTTTTTTTTGTTATCTGAAATTGAACTCTTTTAGTCATGTTCGATCATTTGCATTATTTTTCGTTAATATTAATAATTTCGTTGGGACGATGTATTATAGTCCTTGTATGTTCGTTGAGGTTGGTTTTGTAGTTGAACATTAATGGTGGTTCGGAAAGAGAAAAACCGAAAGGGAAGACACTTAAGAGCGTAATAATTGAAGATAACTGAGAACAGAGAAGAAAACATGATTTCTTCTTTTTGATTGCTTCGTATTTTTCCATATATATATATATATATATATATATTGCCAATGTGAATTGTATTAACATCTACGTTGATTACTTGAGATCCTTGGTTTCTGTGCGCTGTTATCTATCTGACAAGAAGAATGAATGATTGTTGAGCATCTTGATTCTGAGTTCCTATCTACCAGGGTATCCTGCTGCATTTTTTTAGAGGATAATAATAATAATAATAATAATAATAAATGAAGAATCATTTATCCGTCAAAAGAACAAAAGAAGAGACAATGGAGCAGTTGGGGGTTTGCAATTTTTCTTTATACTTTTTCTCTTTTCCTTTGGGAAATCTTTTCTTGTTTTTTAAGAAAAGAATTGCTTGTATTCGTTACATCATAGTTCTGGCCCTGTAGTGGCCGGAAGTGAAGAAGTTACTTTAAGCTTTTAGTGGTTTCTTTGCTTTTATTTCCAGGAATTGCCTTTTAATTGATTAAAGAACCCATAATATTTACCTTGTCGGTTGGGAATATTGTGGAATTTTCAAGCCTGCTCTGCCGCTGTACCTCACCCATATAATTCAACTTCTACTGACTGTTCTGTCGAGCGCTTTGAGCACAGGATGGTAGCCAGTTGTGGCAAATTTGTTTTTCTGAATTTCGAAAGTCGATCCCAGTGACGGTTTCAATATGCCTACTCTTTAGCTAGACTGACTAAGAGCTTGTGAACATGTGTAATTACTGATTCTTAATGTTCTCATGGTTTGCGGCAAAAGATAACAGAGAAATATATGTGCATGAGGTCCAAAAGAGTTTTCAGAAGGAAAGTGAACTTCTTTCAGTTGTACATAACGCTTAGAGATGCACATAGCAACTCTGCAAAAGACTGGAGAGCATGCTTTATGTCTATTTATGTCTAAAAATTCATGAAACAGATCTGTTATTTGTTTTCTTGCTCAGTTCAGAGCTTACAATGACCAGAGTCTTTCTTTCTTTTGTTGTCATCCTATCTTCTGACTGATTTCAGCTATAGGTCTTTATATGTTCCAACTGGTATTGAATTTTGGACTTTCTTGACTCAGGCTGATATTTGTCATGCCTATCAACTCTTAAGGAAAGGTGGACTGAAGGAGGAAAATATAATTGTCTTTATGTATGATGACATCGCCTTTAATGAAGAGAATCCAAGGCCTGGGGTCATCATTAACAACCCACTTGGTGAAGATGTTTATAAGGGAGTTCCAAAGGTTGACCTTTTGTTTTGCCCTAAACTTCAGCTTGAGCTTGTGTGCACAAACTGTGCTTCTCTGTTTTCCCTCGGGTGACAAATTTCCTTTTGACAGGATTATACTGGCAAAGATGTTACGGTTGGCAACTTTTTTGCTGTTATCCTCGGAAACAAGACTGCTCTTACTGGGGGTAGTGGGAAAGTCGTGGATAGTGGTCCAAATGATCACATATTTATATACTATTCTGATCATGGAGGTCCCGGGGTCCTAGGTTAGTGGCTTAATTGAAATACTTGTCCAATACTGTGTTGAGACTTGCATAAAGTACGGTCTTTTTCTTCTATTCTAGGCCTAAATATGCTTGATATTTCAACTGTCACTTTTCTGTCAATAGTTCCATTCTTAAACCTGCCTCAGGAAGAATGATTACAAATAGCCTCCATGCCTTTTGCTTAAGGTTAATGGGATCCTAAATTCAAACTGAAGTTGCAGTCCCCAGCAAACCATAATCCCAGAGCTGCTATGCCTGATCTGGTTGTGAGAGAACACAGTTGCAGTTATTAGGAGTTGAATGTTAGTGGTCTATACTTCCAATCATTGGGTCCAGTGTGGTGACAGACATGTCAAGAAACAAAATTCATGTTTCATTCATAGGGATGGAATGAATTCAGAAAATGTGGAGAACCTTAAATTTTTTGGTCAATCGTGGTCAGAAATAATTGGCCTATAAGTTCATAAATAATGAGGTGGAACTTGTGTAACTAGATCAAGTCCTAATTTTTATGAGGTGGCAATTTTCAATTATAAGCAGTTGCTACATTTTGACTTCAGGAAACCGTTTCAGAAATTGAATTTCTCAATGTCTTCTATACTTGTGTGCATTGATGGGAAGGGCTAAAAAGAAGAAACCTAGGGGTGTGAGTTTTATTTGTCAAGCTCTTGAAATACGGAACTGGTTGACTAATGTTGATGTTATGGTTTGCTATCAGGGATGCCAACAAATCCATACCTTTTTGCTGATGACCTGATAGATGTGCTAAAAAAGAAGCATGCTTTTGGGACTTATAAAAGCTTGGTAACTTTCTAACTGAACCCTCAAAGTGCATTGCACATAAGTTGCAGTGTAATCTAATATGTTTAGTTGGGTTACATTTGTATATATGTAGGTGTTTTATCTTGAAGCTTGTGAATCTGGAAGTATATTCGAGGGTCTTCTTCCCAAAGGTATGAATATCTATGCAACCACAGCTTCCAATGCAGAAGAGAGCAGTTGGGGAACCTATTGTCCTGGAGAGTATCCTAGTCCCCCACCAGAATACGAAACCTGTTTGGGTGACTTGTACAGTGTCGCTTGGATGGAGGACAGGTATGCAGTTTCTTTTTTTTCTCGTCAGAATTGCTTTTATAGATCTCTGGTAATTTGAATTGGATTTGAAGCACATAATTTAGTTGTTTTTGCCGCTCAACCATGTCTAAAAGAATAGAAATGTGATCGTGATGAGCTTAATTGTTTTGCTTGTAAGATGAGAATGGAAGGTTAAAGTGATCATGTTGCCATGCACTTTCCTTTTCATCTCGGCAAGGCCTGTTGTTTGCTCAAATATTAATGATTGGCATGATGAATGCAACAGTGACATACACAACTTGCGGACAGAGACTTTACACCAGCAATATGAACTGGTAGGAGCCTTTCATCTGTTTTCCTTCATAAAATTCGGAAAATTTCAACAGGGACCCTAAAGTTTCTCTGTGTTAAATACCTATTTGATTCTATATGATGATAGATGTGTTCAACTTTTCCTTTTTTGGTACATCGGAAAATATAGATACTTTCGCTTTACCCATGCACATCATTACATAATTTCATGTCTCTGCATAGGTTAAAAAGAGGACGTCAAACGAAAATTCCATTTATGGCTCTCATGTCATGCAATACGGTGACATAGGCCTCAGCAAGGACAATCTTTTTATCTATATGGGTACCAATCCTGCAAATGATAACTACACTTTCATTGATGATAACTCCTTAAGGCCACGTTCAAAAGCTGTTAACCAGCGCGATGCTGATCTTCTCCATTTCTGGGATAAGGTTTGTGTTCCTAATTACTCTGTTCTGCGTTGAATTAAACTTTTGCCTCATGGAAAGGTGTAGTTCATGCCACTGACTTTCAACTTCCAGAACATACATTACTTCCTTGTTTACCTTGTTCATGGAATTGATCATCTGTGCAGTGAAGTTGTGCAAGAGAATGATATGCTTATGGCTGATACAGTTAAAAGATAGAAACATCGAATTAGCCTGTCAGCATTATAACTTATACTGATAGGGGAACCATCTGGCGGTCCACAAGTTGCCAGGGTAGTACCTGAGGTACCTTGTGCGAAGAAACATTGTACTGATATATATATAGAATGAAGACATGACTCTGTGGGAAACATTAAGGATGCTGATATTTAAGCTGGAAAACATGCATCAATTTGCAAAAGCAAAGGAAATCTGGGGCACATATACAACTAACATAATTTGCAGCCACAAGTGATAACAGCCTATAGAAATGCATGGAGATAACCATTTCTTTGATCTGAACTTGTTATGGAAGCAATCACTGGATGTAAACACCAACTTTACCTGCATCAATAACTTTTGCAGTACCGCAAGGCACCTGATGGCTCTCCAAGGAAGGTTCAGGCTCAAAAGGAGTTCCTTGAAGCAATGTCACATAGGATGCACATAGACCACAAGATCAAACTTATTGGGAAGCTCCTATTTGGAATTGAGAAGGGCTCCAAAGTGCTGAATGCTGTTCGGCCTGCAGGGCAACCTCTCGTTGATGACTGGAATTGCCTCAAGACAATGGTATTGTCTATATATGTTCATCCATGGATAGATCTGCCAATGTTGCACATATATTTTCACTCTTAGATAGATCTGTATTTTAGGATCTAAATGGCTATTTTTTGAGGAACACTTGAAACTTTTATTCTGTCCAGGTGAGGACCTTTGAGACGCACTGCGGATCCCTATCTCAGTATGGCATGAAACACATGCGATCCATGGCAAACCTTTGCAATGCTGGAATTCAGAGGGAACAAATGGCCGAGGCATCAGCACAAGCTTGTGTCAGCTTTCCTTCTGGTCCCTGGAGCTCACTCCACAAGGGATTCAGTGCATAATTGAAGCATAATATAGTATTTGAAAAGATGCATTATGCTTATTGTTTGCGCCTGGAAACTTTACATAAAATGTTGCATTGCTGCTGTTTGTTGATAATTGTCTTTATTATTGCTTCAATGTAAATAGTATTTAGCAGCGCCTTGTACCCAAAGATGCTTTGAGATTGAAGTAGAATTTCAGGCACAAGAATGCCAGAACTCAAGTGATTGGCGTATAGTGATATCTGCTTGTTGGACAAATTGTGTTTTGCAGACACCTAAATTTTGGGATTTTCGTCCACAGCCCTAGCAAGTGGGGACTAACCAGTCCTGGACCACGTTCTCCCCCGGAGCTCATCATACTGGGCTCTGTAAACTTTGCAGCATGTGGTTGGCTTTTGGCAACAACTCTTAACACCAGCTTGGATACAAAATATAACATGATCAATTAAGAGGACACGGATAGCCCAAGGCTCTGTCCTGCATGGCGAATGGCAATGCATGCATCGTCGACCCACATTACCGTTACAGCATTACCTGACAATTGATTTGTGCATTCCAAATAATTGAGGGCTGACGCAATCCGCCAACAACAAGACAACAATACAAACTTGAATTGAAAATTCACCGGTGTTTTATTCCAATCAATTATTCGCGGTGTTCAAACTTCCACAGCGTTCCCTTGTTTGCCCTCTATTTCGCCACGTCCGTCTCTCCCTCCGCGACGCCTTTTCATGTGAAGATTTTTTTTTTTTTATATAAATTAAATATTTTAATTCCAAAATAATCAATTATTAGACGTTAGTTATTTCAGCTGAGTCATTCATTCCTATTCCTCTTGGGCCAAACCCTTCTTTTAACTCATCAAATGGCCGATACTGGATTTGATGAACAAGTTAGAACCCATAACTGTTATTGTGCACTTTTTTTTTTTTTTTTGAACAACTGTCATTGTGCGCTCGGGTTACGTAAGCAGAGCGCGCTTGCAACCCCTCAGTCCTAAGGTTACATTACACCTAAAATCCACGATTCTCTCAAAATGCAAATTGCGAAGGAACGTTAGCTTTTGATTAGTAGAATGATTTCAGAGATTGGTCTCTCCCCTTTTTTTTTTGTTTTTTTTGTTAGAATTCGAGGAAAGTGAAATTTCAACCTCCAACACCCCAAGCCATTTGCTGTCATGTCCATCTACAGCAATGATTCTATCCATTGATATTTCATAATTTACTTTTTGGTTTGGGTTATAGTCTTAAATTATTTCACACTGACCACCCGAGGTAGAAATGCAAAAGAAAAATGGAAGATGTCGGCGATCCACTTGACAATTTTGATGGGTTGATAATGATCGGGTGAACAGCATATGCATACAGTCCAAGGAAAATAAAAATCTGTACGCACAAGCCGGAAAAAGCACCGTAGATATCACTAAAGCATCATTTAAAATTCGGTACCATACAAACTAATGTGATACCAATTGCAATCTATTTTATTACCGCGAGTCCCAGTGTCTTGAATTCATTTGTAGTCTATAATTCAATTGATTTTAATAATGTATGATTTGTTGGTAAGACTCAAGTAGGAATGGCTTTATGCAAATAAATTTAAGTCCGTGTTGGCATCAAAGAGATCAAAAGGCGTAGAGATAATCTGGAGACTGCTTATGTCTCATTACTGATACAATTATAGAAACACCTACAGGTAGGCAACTTTGTAAAAGTAATACGGCCTTTTACTAGTTTCTTGCAGGGCATAAGAGCTAAATCCATCGGCTGTATATACACCAACTCATTTGAAAAACATTTTGCACGCAATCACCAAATCATTTGCCCTCCTAAAACACACAGAAAGAAGCAGCCAGATTCAAACATCCTCTCGTAAAACAAGATAAAAACACCCAACGTATAATGCATTGTCCAAAAAGCTTTCAGCAGACTTAGCTTCCTCCTCGAGCGGGCTGGCTCCTTCAGTGACATCATTTACCAGCTTTGACACGTCCAACACTAAAAGAACAAACTCAACCCCATCAGGAAAATAGAAGAGGCCAAAAACACTCTTTCAACAAGAAAGCAAAGAAGTGTAAAAGCAAAAATTTTATTTGGTTACAAAAGAGATTCAAGTGATAGAAAGTAGAAAGCCTCCTGTAGCAACAAGACTCGAACTAAATAGATCTTGAGGTTGAAACATGTGAACATAACAAATTTTAAAACATCCCTACATTTCTGAGCAAACAAAATTCAGGTTGGCCTCATGCCTGAATGTGCAATGATGTCACCGAACAAAAGTCCTAATGTCTTCTACTATGCTATTCTAAGCTGCAGTGCATCCTGCACAACTGTTGTACATCACCGAACAAAGAAGCTGAACCAATCACCTTAGGCTATCAACAGAAGAATCGAATCCTAACTAGGCAGATTGTTTCAGGAAGTTATCCGTACTAACTGGACTGCAAAACAAAACGAAATGCTATTTTTATTCCTTTTTGTCACAACATGCAAGCTCCAGCTAACATTTCTGTCAAAAATGTTTAATTCTGAAATATCATTGCCTTTCAACCATCACACTTGTTAAGCATGAATCTGACAGTTATAGGAACAATTAGTTGAGAGATTTTCATGAAATTGTGTGATATGAAAGACTCCATCTTTCACACTAACTTTTTCTTTTCTCCCATATTCTCTCTCCTCAACCCGTTAACAGAAAATCATATGATCTACCTGCCTGTTAGCCTTGCATGTGAACTTGTCTTCAAAATATTTTCCCATTGCCTTATAAATTACAATCAAAATATCTCTCATCATATATCATCAATGCATAATAGAAGAGGCCTAATTCCCAAGATAAACTCACCAGTCAGCCATACTAATCATCTTGCAACAAGGAGCTCTAATCTACATATCTAGCTCAATTGTCATCACACTTGTCATTTTCACGGTGTTTCCTCTCATTTGACCGAGAATCATCATATCTATCTCTCCTGGAGTAATCCCAATTTTTGTCCCCGTCCTGGCCTCTAATTCCTTGCTTTTCTTCCTCCTCTCTTCCATGCCTTTGACTTCCACTTCTTTGATAGTTATTATCTCTTCTATGCCTTCTACCCTGATCGACCATGATTTCATCTCTTTGGTACCTTCTTGATTTATGGCCTTCTTCATTCCTGATGCCACTTCTATCCACACCATGCTCTCTGTATTCCCTCTCATTCCTCCTATTTTCATGCTGTGTTTCATCATGATGATGCTGAATTCGGCCTCTGCATTCAACATTTTCCTTAACATGCCGTCTGGCTCTAACTGAACTAGAATAATCACCTATCCTCTGCTCATCCCTGTTTTGATATTTTCTACTACTGGATTGTTCTGCCTCTTTCCCAACAATCCTGTTTCTCGACTTTGATTCTCGCTGCTCCTCCCTAGTTCCATCATCAAGCATCCTTTTGTTCTTCATTGTTTCTTGACTGTCATAGCAGGATTTGTCCACAGTATCTCTCTTAGACTGGTACAGTTCACCAATCAAACCACTTTTTTCCCTCCATTCACCATGGCTGACAGCAATAGATCTCAACTGTGAATCTCTTCCATTTCCAGCTTCCTCATGAATACCAGTATCATCCTCAGAATCATGTTGCTTCCTCACTTTCTCATGTTGTTTTGCCATCTGAGTTCTATGCTTGGATAAGTTTAACTTGATGTCAGAATCATCATTTAAGTCATGCCTTGTATAAGATTCCTCGTATTTCTCTACTGGTGACTTGGAGTTGAACTTGCTAACTTTGATGCCATCAATAAAAGCATCAGCTTCACTGCCATCTCTTCTGCTTCTTCTGTTCTTTGGAGTTCCATTCTTCCTCTTGACACCATCAGAGTTGCTGTCATTAGTGGCAGAATCACCACTGTCACTGTCATGTCTTCGGCTTTTCTTGTGCTTCATAGAAGTTCTCTTCCTCTTGAAATCATCAGAATCAGAGCCATCATCAGTAACAGACTCACTTCCATCACTGTCATGTCTTTGGCTTTTCTTGTGCTTCATGGAAGTTCTCTTCTTCCTGTCATCATGAGAATCAGCACCATCATCACTGGAAGAATCACTGCTGTCTCTGTCTTGTCTTCTACTTCTCTTATGCCTCATAGAAATTCTCTTCTTCCTGCCATTATCAGAATCAGTACCATCAAGACCACCAGAATCACTGCTGTCACTGTCATGTCTTCTACTTTTCTTCTGCTTCCCAGAACTTCTCTTCTTCCTGTTGCCCTCAGAATCACTGCCTGTCTCATGATCACTAGCTATTCTATCTCTACGATGCTTCTTCTTTGGTGCTTTGTCATCCTTTGCACCACTATCTGTCCCAGAAGAATCATCCCAACGTCTTCTCCTCCTGCTACCGTCTTTCTTGGAATGCGTCGACTCATAAACCTCACTTTCCTCTTCTTTTTTCTTGATTTTCACTGCTTTACCTTTTTTCTTATTATCCTTATCCAGTTTTTGATCTTCCGCCATATCTCTCTTCCAGCTGAAGTCTCTATCCAAAAAGGAATGTTCCTGTTTTTCACTCCACTTGGCACCATCATTTGGGCCATCTTTTCTGCCGCCTCGTAATCCATCATCACTCCCTTCAGCATTTTGCTCGTTCTGCTCGGGAATTCCAATCCCAATCCCAATCCCAAGAGCAGTTCTCAGTGTTTCCATTTGTTTCTCCTTTCTAGCAGCAATTTGATGGGACTGCGTATCCGAAACCCTGATAGCAATGCATCCAAGTTAATTTCTTCCCAATAATGCACCGGCATAGACTATCACAATCTTGAGTGCACTAAAATCCTAACGATAAAGATAAGAAGTAAATCGAGAAAAATAAAATTAGAGCAGAGAGAGAGAGAGAGAGAGAGAGAGAGAGAGAGAGAGAGAGAGAGTGGTTACTTGGATTGAGTAAGCACGATGGCAGGAGTGCCGCCAGCTTCTTCAGAATTAGCAGCGCCTTCAAGAGTCTTCCTAGCTTCATCAATCTTCTCGGCGATCTCGGCCTCGCTGTAGCCTTGATCGACGAGTTTGTCTTCGAGGATGACGAGCATTAGCTGAATCTGGCGCTTGCGGTCATGCTCAAGGATGTCCTTGTTGGGCTTCCCGGTGATACCGGCGGTGCCCTCGTCTGCCTCGAACCCCTTGGCTTCATGAGCCACCTTGTCCGTCCTTGCCTTAACAAAGAACTTGTTGGTCTGTATGTATCCGTTCGTCCCCGACCCCCTCGGCGTCCGCAATCCTATTCCGTTGTACATCGGGACTCTCTCTCAATTCTTCCGAAGCCCCCCCAATCCAAAAAAAAAACCAAGAATAATAATAAAATTGGAACTCTAGATTCTCCACACATCCATAGGTACAAACAGTAATTTAGATTAGGCTTTGATTTTACTGAAATTACATTCCCATCCTTCGGTTCCGCGCAGCATTACAAATTCGGTCACCAAGAACGTACATATACCAAAAGTAGACCTAAGAGACCGAAATTATTGCATTGCAAATGAGATCAACACATGAAGTTGAATTTTCTGCTACCGCAGCGACGTTCTTCTTCCGTGAACAGATCATAAAACTTTGGTGGTTCTAAACTTCAGGACGACGAATCACCAACCAACCAAAGTTATTATCTCGAATCTCAACATCATAATAATCGTGTTACTCACAAGGGTTTCGCAGATCGAGGGAGAGACTCTATACGACACCGTTTAACGCGGTCTCCGATCTTATCCCGATATTACGAAACCGTCCCGAAAAATAAAATAATACACGTCTTTAGCAATTGATACTATGGTTAGCCGTACTATGGTCAACTAACTATGCTGAAACTATATTATTGATTTTTATTTTTGATAGATCTATATTATTATTTTATTTTCTTCCGGCCATGAAATGAAAATATTTTTAAAAAATTGATGAAAAAACATGAGCTTAGAATAATTGACTTAAATCTTACAAACTTATTTATATGCAAATTTTTTTAATATTATTGAGAATTATTTAAATTAATATTTTTGTAATACTTCAAACAAAAAGAGAGATCAATGTCATAAAAAAATTAAATATTTATGTAATTTTAATAATATGTTAATATTAACGATTTTATAATAATATAGTAATATTTGTATATTAAATCCAAAATTACAATTTGACACAACATAACTAATATTTTTATACTTCACAATTAATCTTTTATCTTAACTATATTATTGCTGTATTTCTTTATTTTTAAATTCGACGATAATTAAGTCAAACAAGAAGTTTTCAAAAAAGAATATTGAAAAGAAAGAAAAAAAAAAGCTCTTGAAGATTCCGTTAGACTGATGAGAGCCGTCAGGCCCGTCAGGTATATGGAGCAGAAGCCGAAAAGCGACAAGGGGAAACGCTGTAACGGGACCCCATGGACGGACTTGATTGTTCACGGGGAGAACGATATAGGGCGGTTTGGATAATTATCGACGGTCAGGAATTGTTGGGCCTTGAACGGTTGGATGTAACGGAGAGTAACAAGGGGCACAGAAGATGGATTTGAAGGGGAGTCTCTTTGCATTTCGTTCCATTAAAAGGAGCAGCGCTCTGTAGTATATCGGTGGTTCTCTCTCGTTCTCTCTGTGAATTTTCTTGCACTTTCTCTCTGTTTCTCGGCAACCAAACACGTTAGCTCGACTTGTAATTCATGAGAATTGGGTGAAGAAATGCCGAAGATCTGCAACCGGTAGAAAGACAGATTTTTCAGGTGCGCGATTGAAAGCCGAATTTTCTTTTATATTGGTTCTCCAGATAAAATTTGGTAACAGGAATGGTATTTGTTTACTTGTTTTTTCCAGGGATATTTGCACAGTGATTCAAAAAAGGTGTCTGCGCGAGGAGATTTCAACTGGGAGATTCAGAATTTCGCGGCTGATTGCGGCCTTCTGAAGATTGGCGTTGTTTCTTTGGGAATTGAAGGTAAAGCATCAACGGTACAGAATTGGACATTTACAGGATCGCTAAGCCAAAATACTTTTTTAACTGTTCTTTGAATTTCGGATGGCATGACGTCTCAAAAGAGCCTTATCATCTTCTGTTTTCTGTTATGCAGAGGCGTTAGAAGGAATCTCGACCGTGTTTTTACGGACTACAGAACACAATTATCTACGAGGATCAGTTTTCGGATGTGCGAGGATCGGAATCTGACAATAGTTCGAGGACTTGGGCTTTGAAAATGCCAAAACCCAGTTGAAAATCTCGTAGTAGTTCGTATCTTTGATCGCCTGAATACTAAAAGAAGCAAAGCTTGTCGTAATTGGCTATAATGTCCGAATTGGAATAACAAAGGTGCACTCGGTTTGGGATTTGGCAGCTTGTCTCTAAACGGGTTTCTTTCCTGTCTTCCTCCGCCTCTTCTTTTCAGTGTACGTGAGACGTCTCTGGCCTTTTCCCCTTTGGTTCCCGCTACATAGCAGAAAGTGCTAATTTTGAGTTTTTCGTCCCCACAAACCTGCAGATTCTGATAAGAAATCAGCTTCCCTGGTGGTTCTGAATTTCATTGTGAATTGTTCTCCGAGTCCGAGGAGTCGAAGAGTTGAAATTTCAGGTAAGGGTTGATTTTCTATACAAGAAACCTCATTTTGCCACTTTCCTCTCTGCTTTTCTCTCTCCCCCGATCTTTGTTTTATATTCAGATTTCTTCATTTCTCTGTTCTTTTTCTGGTCCAACCAATTACTATACGAACAATTCGAGTTCTTAGAACAATATGGCCATTCTTATCCCGTCCTCTAATTACTCAAATATGCTGATTTACGGCTTGCTTTGCCTCTGTCTCTGTCTCTGTCTCTCTCTCTTTCTCTCTTTTGGCGCCTCGAAATTTCTGCATTCAATAGAATATAACGTTCAGTGAATGCTTCTCTCCCTTCCTCCTTGCAATCCCCGGAGTCTTTTCTTTCGTCATTGACCAAGACCTCTGTTGGGTTTCCGAGAAAACCACGACAAAATAAAACACTGAAAACGCATCCCCTTTCACTATTTAGCGTTTTCCAGCACATGAAAGGAAGGTAATCGGTTCCAGTTCTTGATTGAATGGAGCTTCAAATTTTCCTTCCGTGCCACCGGCAATTGTAATTTGAGAAACCAAAGTTTTCTGTTTTGATCTCCTCTGAAATTTTTACTCACCAGAAACAAGCATGACGGCCGCCTCAAGCAAATTTCTCGGGTGCTCTGTTTCTCTTTGCGGCCATTACGTTAAAACGTCGGGAATGTTATGGATCCGCTGTCTTCTGGATCGAATCCCAAATTTCATTTTAGCTCGAATTTCCGTCGTTTTATGTTGAAAAAAAAGCTGGCCGTCCGATTCGCATCTGCTCACTGCTCCTCCCCTTTTGAACCGTGTGCTCTCCCTCTATCTGTTATTGTTGTGTTTTTTTTTTTTTCCCTTCTTTTCCAACCACCTTGTTTGAATTTTGTAGAAGTTTCAGCGAAGCCACCTTAAATTTTTGGGTGTTAGCTTTTTAGTTAAACCCGAAAAAGGACCATTGTGTTTTTCCATTTTTATTGTTTTGTTTTTTCTTGGTAAAAAAAAATTGACTTTTTTTTTTTTTTTTTTGGGGTGGGATGGGACAGGTATACAGGAGATGGAAAAGGACTCTCTGAGAAGCAACAACAACAATAATAATAGTGGGAGCGCTAGCAACGCCCATAGATCCGGAGGGGATGGGTTGGTAAGGACCAGCTCAGAGACGAGCACTAGGCAAGCCACCGCGCCCGATTTTGTCTTGCAGTGGGGGAACCGGAAGCGGCTTAGGTGCATGAAGGTCCAAGTCAAAGACGACTCGACCGCCGCCCCCGTCCACAGGACCACAGTTCGCGTGGACCGCCGGGTCGTGAGGGCCGATAAAGAGACTTCCAATCAGCCAAATACTATTAGTAGCACGAATCACGGTAACGGATATTTCAATCTCCGCCACCGTCCCCCCTCGCCGCAGCCGCCGTTGCGTCCGCGCATTCTCAGGTATGTTGGATCTCCCTGCCTTGCAGGTTTGAATTTTTCTCTCATCTTATGATCTGTCGTTTGACGCCTTTTATGTGAGGCGGTAATTTGGTCGATAGATCAGGCTTATGTGAGGCGGTTAGGCTTGGTCGGGTTGGGCCCGCCCGCAAAGCGTTTTGGGTCGCGTTTGTTGTTCAATTTAGATCTGATTTGAAGACTGGCATTATTGGTGCGTACAAGTAACAATTAGGCGGGTCCCCCGGGGGTAGGGACAAGGGAGGGAAGAGTTTGGGCTTTTTTTTAAAAAAATATATATTTATATATATAATTTTTTTTAGCAAATTCGGATACTCTCCCGTTCGGAACAACCTTCGCCATAAACCCCCTTTCTACTAGTTGGGTTTTGCTCTCTGGTGATTTTTATGGTTGGCAAGGTGTCATTGCTTTTTTTGCACCCCAAAAAACAAAACAAAAAAAAAAAAAGTGTTAGTGCTTTTCGATGGGCATTGGCATCTTCTGCTTTTGGTGGTGATATGTAGCCTATTTATTAGGTAGCCAATACCACGCGGGCCACGTCTCCGCCTCGAAAGCACCCAAATCTTTGAATATTTTTTATTTTAGTTCATGTTCTATATCTATACGTAGCCTTCGGATATATACACTGTTTCGAAGCATAAAATATTCCGAGTGTATTTTCATTTAGTGGAAGAGTCGTCGGGGGGTTATTTTTGGACCAAGATAAGAAGAGCACACACCCGACCCGTCTATTCAAATGCAAAATTGGCCCCGAGGTCAGATGAGTCTCTTAATCACGTTTCTGTGATTTGTCTTATTTTTAGGATTTGCTAGTTAGAATAATCCGCGTGACAAATAATCAACATAATGGGTGGAACCCGGTTGAACTTGCTTGAAAGAGGCGCGTAGTTTGAACTTTGTGTACTTTTTCTTTTTTTTTTAATCTTTAATTTTCTTCTGAACATTTTGATTCGACGGTGTGATTATTTACCGTAAATAAAAAATGGCGGGCTCATGTGTTCTCGGTCACACTTGATAAATGCATTCGCCCGCCCGATCCACAGCGCCCGTCCCTCTCTTAGCATCCAGGCCTAGTTGGAAATATGAAAACGACAAACTCCTTCCACCTGTCCCTAGAACCCGTCATTACCAAGAACCCATCATCCACCGTCCGATTGTATATTTGATTTGGGAATCTGGTCCACTTCATCCCCTCGAGCCATCCCACGTTTGCTATTTTTTCCATTTATAGATGTTCAAACCCCAAATCCAACGGCCCCAAAATCGTCCGAATGAATCAGCTGTTCGCCTTGGGTTGAAGCACAAAAATAACATTAGACTCTCTGATGCACCACTTTCTCTCAAATATCTGGACTTTTCCATACAAAAAGGGAGAGAGAATTTAAAACTCTGCCTTCTCAGAAACAAAAGCCAAACACAAAGTCCAACGAGGAAGGCAAGAGCCCCCACACAAGAGCGCGCACACCCCATTTTCTACGCAAAATCCGTCGATATCTTAGCCAGTCCCTTTTACCCACCGATCTAGATCGACACCCAAAGGTTAATTTTGTAATTTGATCAATTACCCACTTCACGTATCATGTCACTTTTCTTCTTTTCCACTTTCCCCCCCCTCCCAAAAAAAAAAAGAAAAAAGAAAACTGGACGTCGTTTAATTTCCATTAATTATCTATGGACATGTATGCATATGCTATGCTCTAATTGTTTTTCATGTTTGAATTGCGTCTTATTTGGTAGGAATTCCGAGAATTCAAGTGCCATGAGAGGGCAGAGCAACGGCGGTGTGAGAGGAATAACTTCCCCAGACAAGGGTCCGTACGATAAAAGAGGCACTCATAACCACCACCACCACCACCCCCACCACAACAGCAACAACAACCACCACCACCACCATGAGAATAACAACAAATCGGGGGCATCTTCGGAGACAGCTCATGATAGTAAGAAAGGAGGGTCGTCTTCTGGGAGTGGAGAGGCGGCACCACCACCGGTATGGCCACCAAAGTTTGTGATTGCTTTAACCAACAAAGAGAAAGAGGAGGATTTCATTGCCTTTAAGGGGTCTAAGCTGCCCCAGAGACCAAAGAAGAGAGCCAAGCTCATTCAACGGACCCTCAATGTAAGCCATTTCTGTATCTCTGAAACACCCCCCCTCTTTTGATCAAAGAATCAAAAAAATTTCGCACAACTAATTTCGTAGATCAAAATTAAATCAATAGAGGTCAGAACGTTGTGGAAAATGTTTATCAAATAATAAAATACAATTTGCTAACGTAGGATTTATAATATTTTAGAGTATAGGGCGTAATAGCTGCCGTAAATTTCGGGTTTTGGGGTAGGATGGATAATTACTAATTTACCTATTTTATGAGATAGAGAATTAGGAAATTTGGTCTGCCTTGTTTTTGTTTTTGTTTTTTTTTTTTTCTCTTTTTTAATCGACCGAAAAAAGGGAATCGAGGAAAGCCTGTCGAGTAGAGTGATGTTCGAGAGGTGCCACGTACACGTGTCACTTATGGCGTGGATGCCAACCCAACAATGACCTAAAGTCGGCTAGCTGGCCGTGACAAGAGCCTCTTCTTTTGTTTTTAAAGCCTCGGAGTTATCCGTTATTACCAAACCGATCCGACTATTCATACTTTTCTTTTTCAGGAGAGAGAGTTTTTTTTTTTTTTGGCAGTTATTCATAATAATAATTCTACTAGAAAAAGAAAACTTTTATAATAATTATTGGGTTAGCAAATTCTTTGCCTGAGAAGCATCCACGAGATTCTGATACCGACCGAACTAGTTCGGCGTCCACTTCTGTGCAAGCATGCAAGAATTTTTGGGAAATTCAGATATTAGAAAAAGATAAGTGGACGTATAAACCCAGGCAGATGCAGATCTATGTATTATAATTAAAGGAAATTGCATTTGTGCATACGATTGTAATAGGTAACGTAGGTCCGCCTCCCCCTAAATGATGCTCTCGAGAAGAACAGCTCAGCATGGGGCCCACGAATAAATATATCATTCTCGCGAAGATCAGTGCTGAAAGGCACGAATCGTAGTGCAGACGCCATGATTTGGCAGAGACAAGATAGACCTGGCAACAAACGTCTTACTTTAATTAAGACGTTACGACAAAAAGGCTCAACGAAATGCAAGGGCCACTTCTCCGTTAGCCCTCTCTGTGGGTGGCACGCCATTATTATTATTATTATTTTATTATTATTTTATTATTATTATTTTTCATAATTTTTTGGACCAACAAGAAATATAATATTTGGTGTCAACTCATGGTATCTCGGTAGTTGCTCCCCCCCCCACCCACCCAGTCTGGCGTGTATCTGAAGCATTAATGCATTATTTTATTCATAGAAGATTCTGAAAATAAGGAGAGAATATTGAACTTGAATTGTTGCTTCTTGTTAATTTATTTGAATACGTTGCATGTTTATTAGCTTGTGAGTCCCGGAGCATGGCTGTGCGATCTGACGCTAGATCGGTACGAGGTCAGAGAGAAGAAGATCTCCAAGAAGGTGATAAGTGATTGCTTGATTTTCCAATAACTTCAGCCTTTTGCAAAAATAAGCTTAAAATTGAATTCTCTTTCGGTGGTGCAGAGACCCAGAGGGTTGAAGGCAATGGGTAACCTGGATTCCGACACTGAGTAGGAGTAACAATTGGTACAATCCAATTGGAAAGAAAGGTAGTCAACAGAAGATTGTGCAAGGAAATTGAGATGATGTTGACCATGACGGTTATTCGGTGTAAGTTGTTGATTTTTATACAGGATTAATTTGAGACAAGGTTCCACCCTTTTGCTCCTATAGTCATCACCTTTCGCCGGCATCCCGCGCAACGAGAGTAATGAGATTTCGGCCCGTACCTGTTTCGTTTACCGTTGATCATGCTGGACGATTGACATATGGCCCTTGATTCACCCACGATTTTCCGCATTTCCTTGTTCTATTTCCGCTTTTTAGGGAGTGGATTTTCGACGACTATAACCTGCTCGAGATCGGATTTGCAGCTGTCTACTTCTCGTCATTTCCCCCAAAGTATTGTGTCTTCGTATAAAAATATACCTTTATTTTTTCAAACGATTATATTATATATTCTTCTCTTTTCTGTCTTTTCCATATATTTCTAAAGGAAATTAAGAATCCGATAAGTCTATATAATCCTACAATTTAACCCCGAAAATCAAGTGGGCATCTACTGGATGGGACTAATTGAAAATTAAAATGAGGAAATATTACGGCAGAGATCTCCAAAATCAAATTTTTATTGTGACAGGCGTCAAATTTATGATTGAACATAGAAAAAATTAAAAGAGGGCACTAAAATTTTAGCCTAATTTTATTTTTAAACTCCACAGAATAAGTAACACGGTTGTCAGCAATCAAATAATCAAATCATCAATACTAATTGAGGCGTCACACGTTATGCGAAATAAATTTGTGTGACATTGCAAAATTTTCCTTTATGTAATGAAGTGGGAGAGACAAAGAAGAGAAAATACATGAAATGCAACTTAGGACCGTGACAGAATTCTTGTTGGTGGATTGCTGTAAGTTGGATTTACGAGAACAAGCGAATTGGTGATTTCTAGAAGAAATGGTGGAGAACACTATTGCGAATTGATTCGCGTAATGATTGGCGTGGGGTTCGTATAATCAATCATAAACACGACACTGGCCAAAATGGGGGGCTAGGTTACGCTCCTCAACGAAAGCTAGTGGCTGTATCTTAGTGGGACGCATTATTTTATTTTATTTGTTTATTGGCCGTAGTTATAATATAATGCTTATCATTACATTAATTGCTGGAAACCATTTGGCCTGATTCCCCCCCCCGCAAAAAAAAAAGAAACTGCATTGAAATGCGAGGCCAAACTCCTTGGCGACACGGCCTCACACTGAATTTTGTTTTTTTGATTTTTTTTTCTGCTAATTTATAATTAAATGCCTTCATTCAGCAAGAGTGAAAATGAAAAGAACGAAGCGATGAATCAAGATAACACAACTAACCAATAAATAAATATATATATATATATAAAGTTTATAATTTATTCAACAATAAGCCAATCCAGAAACATCTGCGGACCACCAAACGCGCAACATGAAAAATCACTGCCAAATAACTAGATCCATACCCATCAATAAACTAGATCCAACGGTTGCTCCTACACAACTCGTCAATGAAAATCACTAATATTAAAGAGAGAGAGAGAGAGAGAGAGAGAGAGAGAATCATATACCCACTCTCAGTCACCCAAATGACACATCACTGGAGCGGCCAAGGTCTTCAGATATTCAGCCCGCGGCCTAAGAGGAGAGCCAAAGCAGCCGAGACGCAAGCGAAGCCGAAGGATGGCAAGATCTCGCCTGCTGCAGAGGTCGGGGACGGAGCGGGAGACGGAAAAGGATCAGCGGCATGAACGGAGAGCACGGCAAATAGCAGAGCCAGAAGGATAGTGAGAGAAACCTTCGAGAATGCCATTCTTTTGTAAATGCTTGGCTCTGCGCTTTGAGAGAATCTCCGTGAAAACGATGGCTTGTACGGAGACCGAGGACCGCGCGCGCGCACACACACACACACACAACTGACGGTGCGCTCTATAAGGAGGAGATGGTGCGTATGGTACATATATAGGGAAGGGCCTAATGGTCAAAATGGTAAAATTTTCACTGGCAGCTGCCCCTATTCACAAATGGTTTGTTGACAGCTGCTGCTTCTGCTTTTGTACTTTTGAAAGGTCGTCTTTAGGTGAGATTTCACAAGAATTGATACTCGTCCGCCGAGGTGAAATCTCGCGAAAATGAGCGTGTCTTGCACCCCGCGAATCCTGCGGCTATTTCTGGCATGTGGCGGTGGGGCCGGGGATTAATCAACGCTCGGTAGAGCGTGGGATCAAGCGTGCGCGTGGGGTTAGCGTTCTCAGTCTCCCGAAGGAATGTTCTAGCAATTAAAATTACGCGTGTAATGGGTGACTCACCTTGGGACCCACATTACGCAACAATTACCCAACCGCGGAATGATGCGAAGGGGCACTGGGAAAAGAACGCGCTTACACACACAACTAATTTGAGCAACTCCTCAATCGGACTTCGCTTATCTGTCCAGTAATTCAGAAGCCAAGATTTTCCATTCGTCTTTCGTCTTTGAAATGTGCTTTCTGAATTCCCTTCTTTTTTTTTTTTTAATTCTTTTTTCCCTGTCTATAGTGTGGCAATGTGAAACAAGCAGGAAGTTTCTTGCTCGCACCTGAATTTTGATGGGGATTGCGTTAGATCGTCGAATCCCAATGACCCGTAAATTGCAATTTCCAGTTGTTACCGCATGAAGCGAGTGTTAGTTTGATTGTTAATTTAGTGTACTTTTTTTTTTATTAACATAAATTTAATTTTAGTCATGATAATTTGTTTTTATATGTAAAATAAAAATTTATACTGAACATATAAATTAAATTTTAAATTAATTAGTACTGAGACAGATATAATAAAAATTTATTAAAATTTTAAAATACTTGAATTATAAATTATTTTTTATAAAAAGATTAAATAAGAATTTAACACCGTTTTAATTTATAAGTACGATTCTGCAGAATACTTTCTTTGGTATAAAAACAAAAAAAAAAAAAATCCAGTTATTAATTTATTGATGCCCATTCGCACGGGCTAATCTTTTGTTAGTTGATTTGCGATCGTGTGGACCAGCCCAACTCATGGTCAGCGGGTGCCAGGCACCTGATTTTGGTCCTAAAGTGAGTGCAACGATCGGGCGGCGATGAGTTGGTCCCACGGATTCCCACCATACGTATCAACCAACCAATATGTAATTTGCCGTTGATCACCTTCACAAAAGCGGCAAGCATTGCGAATTGGATGTCAGAATTTTTTGATCTCTGTTGCAAGTGGCAACTGGCAAAATGCATGTAGAGAAGGGAAAAAAAAAAAAATGTTAGCAGCTAGACCCCTCCCCCCACTCCCACAAACACGCGCATACACACCTAACCACCGTGACAGCCAGGTCAGTTGAAAAACGAAATATTCATGGCGGACGACCGGCGACACTATTCTTTTTCCTGTTTATTTTTTACTGGGAATACTCCTGTTCCCAAATCAATAGCTGATCAAGTGGTTCAACCACCAATTGAAGTGGGTTCTGATAGAGAACGGCGGAGTTGCGAGCATTTGAAGGCCGGCGTCATATAAATTTCGAGGAGAACCAACCGCACGTTACGTATAATCTCGAACTCTTTATCCCCTAGAAAAAATGTCGATACAATGCATGCTAGGATCATTGTATATTCTCTGTACACCTAACTTGATGTAATTTTAACAGAATTGTCAGAAGAAGTCAAAAGACGCCATTCTTACTGAATTTAAATTTGTCCAAAGCTCAGAACTTTTGATGCTATATGCAAAAGAGGTTCCAAAGCACTTGGGGCAAACTTCCGGGCAAAAAGAAAACAAGTCGAAGAGCGGTAATCGTTATAAGTGCAGTTCTGACTTGCAAAAATCTTTTTGAATAATTCCTCTGTTATGTCTGCTCTTCCAAAGGTAGCTGGGTGAGCACCGCCCCTGGACCAGTCCACCCAAGTGATACTTCTATTTGCTAAGAGCGGTGCTGCTTGGATGGACAACATGGTCGGGAAATAATGTTCATCGACATAGCAATGCGGGACACAGAATTCTTTGAATTTCGGGTAATATGTCCTGTCTTCGACCATCTTGATTGCAAGCTCTCGGTTACTCTCAAACCATTGAGATCCTTTACGCCACTGGGTAATGTTCACCTCAGGTGCCATTTTCTCATTATATCTTCCTCTCCCATATGGACCATGGTCATCAAATACACCTATGAAACTATACTTAGATTTTGATATGTAGTGGTAGATTATACTGAAGTTATAGAGAGGAATGCACGATTCTGACAGGAGGATAAACCACTCATTGGAGAAATCAAGTAATGCATTTGCAAGGAGTCTTCTTTCAGCATCGCACATACTCATCTTTCCCCATTCAGCAACCTGTAAACAGAAACAAACAACAAAAGCTGTCAGCTGCCTACCATCTGGAAAAATCAAATTGAGATCGGTCAGAAACCTGCTGTACTAGCAAAAAATATGAAACTCCAGCATGCACAACATAAGTGCTTGAAAAGAATGCTCCATGTTACATACTTGCAATAAATGAGCCTGTTTCTAGTTAAACAGGACATCTTTGAGTGAAGAAAAAAAAAGTTCTAACTACTGCACTTGCAGCCCTTTAATCTTCAAGGATCTAAACCATAAGCTAGAAGCCTGTACTTCACCCCAGTCTGTCAAGAACCAAATGTTCTTGTTTCTGCCACTACTTGTTTAAGCCTCAGTTGATTCATTGGCGGAGAACACTTTTAGGATGACCATTGAGCTCAGAGGGATTTGTTGGAACATAAAATCTGTGTGGTGCATGTTTGGTTATAACCAGACTCCACTCCATCAAGTAATTGACCCAGCTGCTTGTTCTTTTGATATGCCATCAATGTCAAGTGTATTGCAACCTAAGTCATGCCTGGGTTACAGTCAGTATCAAATTCATCCCATAAAAAATTCCCAATGCCAACCGCCCATTGTTAGCCTAGGGGTTAGGGTAAATTTGGGATCGTGTGGGTTAGATGCACAGTATCAGATTCCATTCTCCTTAGACATTCCATGTTCCAAGTAGGGAGCCACAGAAATGGGGTGTCGCACTAGCAACTAGGAGTTTGCCCACAAGGGATTCCTCACCCAAAAAAAAAAAAAAAAAAATCCCGATGCCACAAATGCTTACATGAAACTAAGACTTCAATTGGCATCCAGGTGAGATTGTGCAGAATTTATCATTTTCATGCTTTTGGATAAAGTTTTCTCCAAGATAACGAGGCCATTTCCAATTCCTAATCACACAGTCATCCATGGACCTTTTAAGAGCTAAATTCTCTGAATGAAGAGGCCTTCTCTGGTTCATCCCAACATGGAAACTTGAGGTACTTCTCAAATTCTCTGAAAAAAGATTCTTTTCGAAAGAATAGTCCATTCGAGAGCCAAGTAAAAGACTGGCATTATTTTCCAGATATTTGATTTATGTTTTTACTGCAGCTCCAGCCAGCACCCAACTGAAACCTATATAAGATCACCTCTCTTCAACCAACTACTGTAGTCCTTACAACTTTTAATTGTCTGACAACAAAATCCCAATCTCTATCTCCTATCATTGCCACGTGTCTTCCAGTCAAGATCTTACTGCTGCTTACAATTTTTAAATTGAGATGCCATCAAAGCAAGTTGAGCCACATCTAATAATTGCAGGTGCCCATTGGCAATATTCTCTCTAATAAATACTCTAACTTTCAGTATTCTCTGACCAACTCTTTACTCATAGGTTTGGCCCATAGCCATATTGGAGGTATAGGGTCGCCTAACAATTTTCCACCCCTTCAAAAAGTCTTCTAGTAACTAGCATTCTACGATGTAATAGGCATTTCTCAAGAATCTTATTGTAAAATATTTTCTTTCTAATTGTGATTGTCCATGATGCTTTTCCTTGTGTATCTAATAATTTATTCTCTCTTTCAACTCACAAGAATCATGTCCCTTACCATAAGATTTTGGATGGCATCAAGTAGAGCTTCTAATTGCCTAGTCTAAATGATGTTCCATGTGTCTCCATAAGTTGTGATAAGAATAACGTTTTACCAGAAAGGGTTTAAATTTTCCTCCAGGACATAGCTTGGTCAAACAGAATTTTACAATGAAAAGCAGGGCGAGAATAAAACTGAATCTATAATGAGCAGAAATCTATTTCAACTTCCAATGCCAAGTTTGCCACAAATTCAGAACCCTGAACATAAATGCTGAACACAGAATGGAATAACCAAAAACTTAGAAACACAAAATTGTATGCCTACCCACAACGGGCTGCCGTTGGTGAGAAAGGAAACTCTGAAGAATTATTACAAAATGCAAAATATATTATAAATATAATGATATAATTAAAATATATTAAATTACCGTACAAATAAAAGCATATAGAAAAATTATAATAAAGAATTATTCTACTAGTATAATAATAATAATAATAATAATAATCTATAATAATTATTATAAATATAAAATTTCAATGAAAAATTTTAACAAAACAATTTTATAGTAATAATATCATTTATTAAGTGAAAATTAAATATTTCTTACTCAATATAATATTTTTTTTCTCATTATAGCTTATGATAATAATTATCATAATAACATTTCTACATTAAAGACTTAAATCTATGAAGAAAGAGATCCTGATAAAATGCACCACAACCAAACAACTAATTATAAAAGTCATCTAAGCAATCCAACACAATGAGTAGAAGATATTGGACCCTTAAGCATGAAATTCAACCATAAGGGAAACAGAGCAATGCAACTTGTAAGTGACTTCACCATCAACAATAAGAAGGCAATAATCTGAAACTTGGAACAGAAAATTGATTAAAGGAAGTTTGACATATGCATGTACCCGACTTGGGACTTGTCTCTTATGAAAAACTGATGAAGGAAGAAATTTGGCTTCAAATGTTGGCAGTGAATGGAGATAAATTGAATAAAGCATTTCATGCCCCTTGAAAAACCTTTCCCAAAGAGGAGCCAGTGGCAGTGGCCCCTTTGTCAAGAACATAAATGCAATTTTAGGAACTCTCTTGAAGGGATAATTCGGCATCCGAGGAACAAGAGAAGCTCTCCAGAACAGCTCTTCATCACTCATCTTGTGGAGCAGATTTGAAGGAGGCCTAATCCAACGTTCCAAAGTGGAAGGTTCGTCAAGGCAAGGCTGATAACCTGATTTTACCACCCCAGCTACAGTTTGAACTCCAAAACGCTTGATCTTGTATACACTGATGATTGAAAAGATGGCGATTAGAGCTAAGGAGAACAAGAACAGACGGAGTAACCTCGGTCGAAAGACCCTGGCTTGGGTTGTTTTGACTGGAACTGACACGCCATTCCCTTCCTCCAATGGAACAGCCCTGGATTGCATCTTTATAACAATAGAGATATCAATGAATCAACTTCAGGGTCAAGTCCAATAACGCCAAAACTTGAATAACAGTCCAGATTTTCTCCCCAAAAGAGTAACCCAGACGTCAAAATTGCATCTTCCAGGACAAATATGAAACCTAATAAATTTTACCGAGCTCTTTATCACGATAAATGCAGCAGAACCAAGAGGCAGTTAATTACACAGATCTGGAACTAGAAGCCGATGCAAAAATATCATTGAAATGTGAGGTTTTCAGCAGATGGGTGTTTACTTCAGGCAAAAAAAGCATTTCAATCAAAAGATTCTGGGACAGCACAGAACAGAACAGAACAGAACAGGAAGATATTGGATCACCCAGTACGAAGTAAACACGGAATTGCGAACATACCACGTTAATTTTACCGGCGGCGAAAACCCCAGTAGAGAGCTACGGATCCTTCTACAGAAACGGCGGCCAGCACAGTAAACTAAAATAGAAAATTCCAACTCCAAGGGAATGTGGCGAGAGGGAGAGGAAGTTAGGTATGTATAATCTATGAGATTTTGAACTTTTTTTTAGTAAATATATGGATGATTTCATTCGATTCTGATTTACCAAGAATGTTTGTTTACCTTTTTTAATCACACGGGCAGAGACCATGGAGGGTTAGCAAGTATCGGTTCGGTTGTCTTCCGTGTCTTGCCAATCAACCCTCGGGCTGGGCACGTTCGGTCGGTGCTTTCGAGATAGGCAAGCACGATTGGTTACTGACTACTGGCTAGCTAGGTGAGAAAGTTAGGCATAGATCGATAACTTTTAATTTGTTGTTTTTTTTTTTTTCTTATGATAACGAGAACTTTTAATTTGTCGATAAGCACAACATTGCATAAAAATTTTTAAATGGTCCACGGTGGTTACTTGCCAACGGTTTGTAGCTTGTGTTGATTGGGGGACCAAAGTGGGCGTGGCATCTTTGGGCTGGCTAGGGACCGCAGCCTATTGTCCCGATTCTACTCAACACATTGCAACCGCAGGAGGAGGGGACAGACCGACGCGAGAATCAGTGTCTAGGGATGATGTTTTCCTACATGTCATGTGTGTTGTGTTGCGGAGTCATTATTCTCTCTAAAAAAGTAGCAGCATCCGCATTTATATGCCTAAAAATTCCAATGTAAAGTCCCAAAGATCGGTTGTTTTGATTTTATACACTCGTTCATTACATTTTTGTTTATCGAATCTAAATAATTTTAACTGTAGTTAATTCTCATCGAAAGAATTGAGCCTATTCCTATTTACTCTTTGCACACAAAATATATATGATAAGAAAAATCAAAATAAAAGTTGAAGGCAACTCTAATAATATTATTTATTACAGAATTATTATTTAAAAAAAATAATTTATTAAAATATATACTACTCATATTTATATATTTTAAAATTTTTATTTTTTTTATTTTACGCGGGAGTTGGTTATTATACGCCCGTTCGTCACACGTGGGATCGGTCAAGAGACGGAGGGGACGACGAGACTGCTCGTATGAAAAGCGATCCACTTACCCCGATTCCCAATCTTGCAGCGTACAACTTTGGTTATCCGCATGGAAGATCGAAAGAAGAATCCAATTCACAAGAGAATCCACGACTTTATCGGGAGTTTTTATTTCATCCTCTCCAAGTTTGAGTGCTTATACATGGGCTAGTCAAAGAAAAGAAAATGACTCCAAGATATGATTTGGAAAATATTTTGGTAGTTAATAATTTATATTTATATTTTATAATTTAATAAATATTTTTTAAAAAATATATATATATATAGTCTCAAGTTGTATTTTGTTAACCTCATATTCTTAAATTAATAATTAATATAGCAAAATTAATTTTTGCAGTTATTGCTTTATTTTTCCTTAATCGTGGACTACCCTTCCAAGTTTGTAGCGCTTGATTTTTAAGCAGGCAATACGGGCGCTTATCGGACGTGTAGCATACAAGTTTACCCTGACACTCTAGTTGGAAGGAGAGAGGAGAGGGTGAGGGAGAGGAAAGGGGATGAAAAAGAGAAAGAAAAAAAAAATGTAAATGAATTGGGCTTTGAATTGGGTTTATCTCTCGGTCCATAGACTTTATTCTGTCTAAAATTAAAAGAAAATATGTTGGTTTCTTTGATATATTTGTTAAAAAATTATTATACCCAGATTACTTTTACTGATTTGCAACTAAGACATGAGGTTGTGTTTTTTTTTTTTTTCCTTTTGTTTACAGAAAACAGTGTAAAGAAAAAATATATATATTTGTACGGTAAAAACTCATTGACTGGCTTTTCTGATTTTTTTTTTTTTCTCCTCTACTGTTTTTTCACCAAGCAAAACCTGAAAGGGAGGATTAAAAGTCATATTTTTTAAGTTTCAATCTTCAAAAGAGATATCGCATGAAAAATTTCAAATAAAAAAAAAAAGCGAAGGAGGGGCATAATAAAATGCAAAACCAAAGTTTAAATCCCTAACCCAACGCTATCGGGAAATTATTTTTTTGTAACAGAAATAAATAAATAAATATATATATATATATATATAAATGAGGATAACACATAAATCGTACATAGACATCACCTTATTACGATGCACAGCAAATAAAGAAAGAAATAAATAAATAAATATACACGACCATCTTCGTTTGCCATGTCTTAAAGAGCGTCTTGATGCTCGGCGGGTCATAATAATAATAATAATAATATTTTTTTTTAATTAAGAAAAAAACCCACGAAAGCATTATACCTGTTTACGCTTCTATGCATGTATCTCCTTCTTTCTTCTTGCAAGATCTGAAAATCGCTCCCCGCGATCCATCCCCCTCAAGAGCAGGTTTTCCAGCAACTTAGCCATTTGATCTTCTCCAGCGAGGGCGCGTACTGCCAGATCTGTACTCCGATTGAATCAAAATCAATAGAAAACTATGGATTTCAAGAAGGTTATCGACCAAACAGTCCGCGAAATGTGAGAGCCCTTATGTTTTTGATCGCGTTATTATCAATTTTTTTCGTTAACTACTCTCCAATTTTAATATGTTCTGTTTTGTTTGTTTCTCTTTTTATCCTTTTTATTTTTTTATTTTTTATTTTTTGGATTTCAGCAAGAGGGAGGTTAATCTCAAGGTCTTGAAGGTTCCAGAGATCGAACAGAAGGTATTTAAATTTTGTTTTATTTCTACATTTTATCTACCTGCACTGCGTTGTCCGCGGGATGTGCGCGTGCAAACGTATTGTATTCGGTCAGCTTTATTGTTTTTTAAAAAAATAAAAAAATAAAAATTTATGGTGCAACGCCTCTCCTTGGGGGATCTATGAGTGTAAATCAGTTGACTTCACTTATCTGTGAGATTATGTTGTTATTTTGTGATGAATTATGCTTTTTTTTTTCTTTTTTAAATAGCATAAGCCTGAAATTGTTTTAAACATAAGGATCCTGACTTAGATTCTTCAGTTTTGGCCATAGAGTTTGTCAAATCCAAACATTTAGCGTTTAAATTTTGGTAACTAGAAAATCAATGGTGCAGGTGTTGGATGCAACTGACGACGAGCCTTGGGGTCCTCATGGCACCGCATTGGCAGAGATTGCTCAAGCCACTAAGAAATTGTAAATTCTAATTGGTTTATTTTTTTTCTTCCCAATTCATATTCTTTTCTACAATTTTTTTTTTTTATAAATTTTTCAGTATGGTTGTTTTTGTGCTTTGTCCTTTAGCACTGAATGTCAGATGGTTATGAATGTTCTGTGGACGAGACTGGGTGAGACGGGGAAGAACTGGCGTCTTGCATACAAGGTTTTTTTTTTTAAATTCTTTACCCTGGAAGCTAAGAAAATGTGAATGGAAATTCTGTCTACCAGATATTATTGTTGCTTTAATGTTCTTTTTAATGCTTTTATGTGTGTAACCATTTTGACACCAGGCACTGGCTGTGATAGAGTATTTGGTATCTCATGGATCTGAGCGTGCAGTTGACGATATAATAGAACATACATTTCAGATCTCGGTGAGTCCCATTGACTTATAGTCAAGAGAGTTGGTTCAGTTTTTTTGAATGGAAAGGTTAGTACAATTGTTGAACATACTCTAATGTTAGATTTGTGCTTTTTGTTGTTCTTTGCTTTAGTCACTTTCAAGTTTTGAATATGTTGAGCCAAGTGGAAAGGACATGGGGATTAATGTGAGGAAGAAGGCAGAAAATATCACAGCCCTTTTGAATAACAAGGAAAAAATACAAGAAGCCAGAAATAAAGCTGCTGCAAACCGTGACAAGTATGTTATGCTTGAGTTATTGATAATGTGTATTGTTTTCAGTGACCGAACTGTTTGCTGGCACTGTTTTTAGGTACTTTGGTCTTTCATCTACTGGAATTACATACAAGTCAGGTTCGGGCACATTTAGTGGTAGCAGTTTCCAGAGTAGTGACCAGTATGGCAGCCTAAGCAGCACAAGGGGAAGTGACAGTTATAGGGATACTTATAAAGATGGGGATTATAATGGTGATGCTGACAAGGATACTTATGGAAAGTCACGTCAAGGTGGCATGAGTGATAATCTAGGGAATTCCCGTAAGACCAGTTCTGCACGTTCTGGCATGTATGGGTTCTTGTTACTTCTCTACTGTAAATATATATATATATATATATATATATTTATTTATTTATATCCTTACATGTGTGTATCTTTGCTTATCTCTGTAGAGAAATCTTTTGTAAGATATGCTAGGTTTTTGGGATATTGGTGGTGCTTCTCACTTGCATATTTCATCAGTACTCCATTATATGTGTTAGTGGGCTTAAAGAATTCCTTAGTTCTAGGAAATGATCCTTCTCATCAGTTGTAATGGACTTACTTCATGTGTTAGACTACCCATTCCCTGGAGTATCATTTTACCTGTAACGCAATCTATATAGCCTTTAACTTGCTTGAAAAACTTGGAACATTTCCACTTAATTGAGATTTTTTTGTTTTGTAGCAAGGATCAAAACAATATTTCATACAGTAGATCAAAGGCATCTGCTAAGTTAAATGACTCTAATAAGAGCAATTCAGTTCCTCCTCAACACTCCAGTGCCTTGTCAAGTAATTATGGTGATTTAGATGATGATTTTGATCCCCGAGGGACTTCAGCCACCAGTAAGTATTTTGATCACCGTCTAGCATGATATGCTTCTTCACTTAATTCAGGGCAAAGATTGTGCTTCTCGTGCCGCAAAAATTGTTTATATGTGTTGTGTGACTTCTGTCTATTTGCAGTGCTTGAGGCCTGTTTAAGTATGAAAATTTTGTTTATCTTGGTTGTAGGAGATGTGCAACTGAAACTCCAAACTAATATAAATGATGAGCCCTGATTTTATATAAACAGGATATCCCACTGAAAATGGGCATCATCAAGGTGTTGTCATGTTGAAAGGCTATCACTTGTTCTAATATCATCACTGAATCAAAAACGGGAATAACGAAGTAATTGCAACAAGCGCTTGTTAGTGTTTTCTCTTAATCATGAATTAGAGTTTTGATTCATGTCCTTCAAGTAGAATGTGTTTTGAGACTGTTTTATGACCAGATTGGATGGTTCCTGTGAAGTAACCAACACACTATGCACATGATGACTCATTGTTGCTTGCACGTGTTAGAAAATTTGTTTCATTGGAACATTGTATGATTTCCATTCATGAGACACATTGCTTGTTTCTCTGGGGTTAGAATTCTCATTTTCTGCTATGCATTTCATGCACCAATTAATAGAGCTCAACATATAAAACATGCTTTTCAACTTCTGCATTGTCACTTACAATGATAGCTGGTTATATTTCACTTTTATAATTGATCTTAATCTTATCTGACAGAGTCAACTGCTGGAACTTCTGACCAAGTCAACTTCTTTGATGACCTCATGGATGCACCATTATCTGTTCCTGCACAAGTGGCACCTATGAATGGCAACTCATCAGAGCCTGATCTGTTTGCAGACGCATCTTTTGTATCAGCATCACCCCAAGTTGAAAAGGGGGCTGGTTCTGAGTCTCAGGTCAGATGCCTTTTATCTCAAACCCCAATTTGTAGTCATTAAGTGGAATATAATGAGTTTTCCCTCACATGCCAGTTAAGCCATTGAGCTTTTTCTCTGTGTCGTTGCGACTACAATGGATTTCATTTTGATATCATGTGCTAAATTTATTTTTGGAATGTGGTTAATAATTTGATCAGTTTTTTTTTTTTAGCCACTAAGGTATTGCAGATTATTATACTCACTTTCTCCCCCAAGGGTGGATGGAAAATAGCTCTTCTGCAAATGTGAACTAGTGTTGTTAGCTAACTATGTTTCATGTGATTCAGAATATATTGGTGCTGAAATATTTTGTGAAATAATTTTGGTGTGACCATTGCCGCTGAATCAGGTTGATCTGTTTTCTTCCCAACCTGCAATGCCTTCTGCAGTTACCCCAACCGTCAACCTCTTTTCTGCTGCTGATCCAGTTGTCCAACTGGAGCCAGACAATCCAAACCCTGCTCCAACTAATGCAAACATTGTCGATCCATTTGCTGCTGTTCCATTGAACAATTTTGATGGATCTGGTCTTTTTGGTGCATTTGCTTCTAGTTCTGATTCCACTTCCATGGAAACCATAAAAGATCTTGCAAATGATGAAAGGACTTTGACAAATTCCAAGCCTTTACCAAAGAAGGGAACTTTCGAGGTGAAGTCTGGAGTTTGGTCTGATTCACTAAGCCGTGGAATTATTGATCTTAATATATCTGCTCGTAAGTATATCCTTTTCATCTGTTGATATTCTTTCCCTGAAGCATTTATTTAAATGCATTTTGTACATGCATTCTGATATGTTGTTCCCTAGTATTTACACGAGCTCATGTAGCTGAGTTATTAATCTTTGGCCTGGTAGAAGGCCCAAATCTTGGTATGCTGATTGATAGCATTGAGAATGATTGGCTTTTGGTTCATATATATGTATTCAGTGTCTGGTCAGATGGAATGGCTGCAAGATGTGCCCATGTATTCCAAAACTTTATTGGACCTGTTCTGTTGAACAGTGTTGCCAGCAAAACTTGAAGGGATTTCCAATTGCTTGTTATATGTCAAAATCCTTTCTTTTTCTCATCTTTTACTTGTTGTACATGAATTTTTTGGTTCAATATTCATCTTAAATCTTGTATGGTCTTTCCATGCATTTCACATTGCACCTAGATGGTGAGACTTGGGCAAAGCAATCTTTTCCTCACAATTTTTAGAGATCATTCGTGTTTTACAATGCATTATATCCACAAATGTAAGTAATGGAGTCGTGTGAATGCTTCAGTGCATTTATTATTCTCTCCAATTCTCCTTCCCTGCCATTTCTTCTGGCTTGGTCCAGAGGCAAAGTAATCTGTGCAGTTTCATGGAGCTGCATACAAGGCTCTGTTGATGACACAATCTGGAGGACCCTTTCTAGTAATTGCAGTGGCACGGCCTGTCAACGAATTCTATAATCCTTAGTAAATGTTTTTATCACTGTGTTGGAATTTGTTATGGCATTATCACTGTGTTGGATTATATTTTATGTTGCATTCACCGTGTGGCCAAGTCCGTGACAATACGCATGTGGGGACATCTGAACCGATATTGGTGTACTATTTACACGAAGGCCAGTTATGACTCTGGACTGTCTACTTGCAGCCAAGAAGGTATCACTGTCAGAGGTTGGTGTCGTGGGTGGCTTGAGTGACGGGGTAGATGAAAGGGAGAAGGGTCCCCCTACTTCATTTTACATGGGAAGGGCAATGGGCACAGGATCGGGTCTCGGCAGATCTGGGTTTACACCATCACAATCGCAGGCAACAGGCGATGACTTCTTCTCAAACCTTGGCAGCCAACAATACCAATTTGGCGGCCTTAATAAGTAATAATTTGTGTCGTCGTTTTCTCCATATTCTTTTGCAGGCGCCCCCCTCCCCGCGGGAGAGTTATAATTTAAAGCTCTTACGAATCGGTGTGCTTGGCATTGCCCATAATTACATCAAATACAAAGTGGCGATTTGATTATGTATTAGTTGAGTGGAGATTTTGTAGGGCATTTATATATCGGTCTTTCATTCAGGTGTTGGACTTGTAAGACCCGAGTAACGTCAAATGTTGTACAAGAGTTCTGTCTTGCTTTTCATAACATGTCTTCGTCTTAATAGAAATCGATTGTTACCGCCCAAAAAAAGGGTCTAGCAATTCGTATGTGTTTGGCTTTTTTCTTAAATAAAAAATAAAAATCTTAAATTTATAATGTTTCATTGTTCGTCATGTATGATAATCAGTTCTTTTAAAAAAAAAAAAAAGATTATTAATGTTTTGCTAATTCAAATATTAGCAAAAGAGAACTCATAAATCTAAAATTTTTATATACGTCACTTAATATCTCGAAAAAATAAAATTAAAATAATCATGCAACGCATAAATGGGTCGCCTGCTTTTCTTAAGGAAAAGGAGCAAAACAAAGGTTTGTGGAAGTCTGGCCCCCGTCGGCGTTCAACAGGCCTGAAGAATAACGTGTTCATCGTGCAACAGCATTCCCCCAAATATCAGAAATGCATTATCCTAATTCTCCGAATGACAGGACCTGCCGTAACCGGGCCTTTACCTACGCCTTTTCGTGCACTTTACCAGGCAGGAAGAAAACAAACACTCACGTATGTGATCTCCGACAATTTTACTTGAGGATATGATACCCGATGATGTTCAATTACTCGTCTTAAGACAACGTTATATTTATAATAAGCCAAAGGGTAGTTTACTGATTTGTATCTCTCTCTTGTTGACAGCAAAGATGGGCCAAAATTTTTGGAATTATATATGCTAGAACTTACGGTGGCTAGTGGCAACATCTTCCTGTTTGTTGTTCTTGAAAATTTCGATGTCACCAAAGCTCGGCTCAAATGGTATATAATCTTGATCAAAATAAAAAATGCTAGCAATCGAGTCAGTGTCAAAACAGAAATTTGGTTCGTCAATTGTGTTAAAATATTGGCCTGGACCATCATTGTTTCTCGTTCCAACAAAATCATTACTGTTTCTACTTTCAGTAATAGTGACAGAAGGAAGCCAATTAAAATTATTGCAATATTGGGTTTCGCCTGGAACAGGCTCAGTTTTCGGAACCAAAGAGTTGTTAACGATTAAGCTAGAAGGAGAATGATCAAGGAAACCAGCTCTATCAAGAACACAGCAATCATTCGCATGACCCAAATGCCAATTATCACTGTTATCTTCTATAGCAGCGTCTAATATGCGGTTCTCATTGTTCCCAACAATAGCGGTAGCACCAACAGAAGTAGGCTACAGCATCTGCATCTTGGTTACAGCTTCATCTCTCAAATTCTCTGATGCATTGGCCAACGCCTGCAACTCCTGAACTGAGTTTAATTTCTCCAACTCTTCAGGATCCATATGAAACCCTTCAGGAGATTTATTCCTCTTGTTGATCTTCTGGATACAATGGTCAAGCCCCATCTTTTCTTCCCACAGAGGAAAGGCCAAGTTCTTGGTTTTATCGGCTTCTAGTGCATCATCAAGAATACAATTTTCAAGAAAAGCATTAAAGACAGCATCAACAGAAGGGTACCCAAAGGAAGAAAGCTTCTGTTTTGAGGAAGGCACGGACGAGACTAGAACGGCAACACGAGCACCACAAAGCGTGGAGATTTCCGCGGCCTTGTTGAACAAACCCTGACGCCTCTTGCTGAGAGTAGTAGCCCCTTGCTTTGTCGTTTCTGGCCTTTTCATTGAATACTTTCTTGATTTTGCCATTGTCGTAACTTAAAGCAAGAATTTGGAGGGGTGTAAAAATTAGAGCCAAAACTAAGGGACACGAACAAACAAAGAGAGACGGACACTTGTCTGTAATGTAACAGGTGAACAACGACTCTTAACATTGTACAGACGCATGGCATTCCCCGTAGAATGTGGATTGCGAACTCAAATTTCCTAATCGACTGATTATTCCAAGTGATTACAGGATTTGTTTTTCTTTGGTTTTTTTTTTTTTTTTTCCTTGTCCACTTGGGTCGTCTATGATGCGTTTGAAATCTTGTGGTGGAAAGATTTTCATGAAGATTTTCACATGGCAATGCTATTGGCTTACCGGCGAGTGTCTTAATATTCGGGCGGGATCCTGTATGATTGCTGTATTAAATTTTTTTGGTTTTTAGTAAGTTGAACAACGGCTCTTTCGTTTGGGAAATAGGAAAAAAAAAAGAACAAAGAGAGAGCATCGATCAAATAATAACTACGCCGGCTTGTTGACTCGACAGCACAAAATCACTGTCTTTAACAAAGTAAATTTGTTTATATCTGGGTTAAAACAAGTGAGATTGAGCGGCCATTTATTATCCAACGGGGGAAGATGAAGTTTCGATAGGAGATTGGGTTTTCGGGGGCTTTCGTGGGCTCGGGCTACTCGTCCAGAATGGATTGCAGCTGGCTCAAACCCATGACCCAAGGTGTCTCGGCCGGCGGACTCATCGAATGATTGTCCGAGACGTTCCGGACTGTCTCCCTAATTACCAAATCTCGGAACTTTCAACTCAGGAGATGGATTTGGATCCAGCTAGATACTGTTATTTTTTCAAAGCAATTCCCAAGAGCCTTATTCTTGGCGTGTGCACTTCAGGAGAAGAAAAACTGATCACATATATATATATTAGATTCACTTTCATGCACAAATTTATGATTCTTTTATTGAGAATTATTTTTTCGGATTGACAGAATTCCAAAGCCGAATTATTTCTCAAGGAAAGAAGCCAAACAATGGTTTATGGGAGTCTGGCCTCCGTCGGCGTTCGACAGGCTTGAAGAATAACGGGTTCACCATGCAACAGCATTCTCCGAATATCAGACACGCAGTAATCCCAATTCTCCGAATGACGAGAACTGCAGTTACCGGGCCTTTTCGTACGCCTTTTCGTGCACTTCTGCAGGCAAGAAGATAAAACAAACACTCGTGATACTTTACCATGTTCAATTGCTCGTTTTAATACAACGTTATATTTATCATAGGCAAAAGGGAAGCTTATTGATTTGTATCTTTCTCTAGTTGACGGCAAAGATGGGCCAAAATTTTTGGAATTATACTTATTTAAGGTGCAGCTGCCCATAACACAATTATTGTACTGGCAATTACACGAAACTGGCATAGTCCCAAGAGAGCTGAGCGATCATCTTTGTACATTAGAAGGGGAGAAAAGGCCTCAGAGCGCCAAAACATTAAATTATTCTGATAATCAAAGTTTAATGGCGGTTTGACAAATAGGATGTTCCTTATCACAGATCCAGCATCCTCCCCCTTAGCATGGCTTCTGCTTTCCTGACCTGTTTGATTGGTCCTATGATAAAGACCTACACAAAAACGATCATCAATCAACATCACGAGCTAGAATGGGAAAGGCAGACTTACATATTTCAACAAGTCCTCAACTTGCACTGAACATAAAATGTTATTGATCCCCTCAACCTTGAAATCTCAATCTTTCATTCCAACTTTTTCCTTTTTCAGAGGGGTCGGAAAGTATTTGATACGCAGCTCTTTTGAGATACTTGAAACAGCTTCATTTGGTTAGGTTTTAAAAGTTTTACCATCTCCCCTTCAAAGTAGTCACATTGTCGATATCCAATTATAAGTGCAGAAAATAACATTTCCAGCTGAATCTAGAAATCCCCGGCCAGATCCTATGGAGCATACAACACTGGACCCTATGGAAGTAGAATTCTAGGCAAAAATATCACAAGCCTGTCCAGTGTGATTAAAAATGCCATGAATTTGATAGCCTTACCTTGTCTGGTGGACCCTTTGCTCCTCCTAAAAAAATTTCTGCACTGCAAATTATGCACAAATTGGATAAAGAACAATATAACCAGATTGCTACTTGCAGACCAACAGAAATAATGTGCGAGTACATGGTGTGCTTGCTGGAGTGTATGTGGGCTTGTGTGCATTACAATTCACATAGCAACAGTAAGAGGTAGGGGTGTGTGTGGGCTTGTGTGAGAGAGAGAGTGAGAGAAAGAGAGATACTTGCAAGATTCCTTGATTGACAAAATGGAAGCTCCTCGTCTTCCAATAACACGTCCCATCTTTCCAGGGGGAACATCAAGAACTGAAAGAATTTCCTCAAGAGTATTGCTGTCCACCCTAAGTTCATCTATAGAAACAAAGGGAGCATGGATTAGTACTCAACTAAAAAGTTAAGCATTGTTCTTTGCCTCACCACAAGGTCCGCTGCCCAAAAATTAGCATTAACATCCCCAGGAAGATAAACACTTAATCCAAAAGAAAGGAGACAACCGTGAGGGAACAGCAGAAATGTATTTTCAGCAAGATGGCTGCTCAACAAAGTTGGTAGTTCAACTTGCTAGACTAATGCACAATCAAGAACTACTGGACATTAAACAGGGTCATCTACATTATTTACCCGGAATAGGAGGGAGAGATGGCCAATCTGCATAATCATCGTCATTCATGCAGAAACACCGACAATACAGTTCACCACGAAGTGCAAGATACCATAGTGATCTTTGGTTCAGTTTCTCCATCATCTTATGATAGATGTAGAGAAGAAAGCGAACATCATCTGCAGCTGCCCGGATCATTAATTCAGATAATGGCCTGTATGTCCAGAAATCAGGATCCTGAGAATAATATATATTATACAATCCAAGTCAGAGAGTAGTAGCTGAGATACTAAGTGTCCAAATATTGTAGCATAGTAAGTTAGCGAGTGGCTGGACAAATTTCCCTTTAATCTCCTAAAAAATAAATCAATTGTTTGCTTAGGGTTGTCAGATTAGGGAAATTCAATTAAAATGTGATAATTGATGAGCTTAGTAAATATGTGTAGTTCCAGTACACTCTATACAAAGAAAAAAGAAATTAAATAAATAAAAATATATATATATATATATATATATTCTCTAACTACCAGCAATTAGCAATAATAAAGTAAGGGTCAAGCTGGTTACAAAACCAAGTGAGAAACTCTAGAAAATACTAACCTGTCGAAGGCGAACACGAACCTCTTCCTTCTCTAGATAAGATATGCCTGCATTAAATAATCCAATTCTCATGGTATAAATCTAAGTGATATCGATTATATGCAAAAGTCCTTAGCCCAGGAAAATATGTGCATATATCTGCACTGCCACTATAACTATTAAATAAATAAATGCAAATGGATACCACGACATATAAAGTACCACAATAGCGTGGATCTGCAAGGAGACCGACAAATGAGATATAATTATCTGGCAATTTGGTCTGTCCTTCTTGCTCCTTAATCAGAGAATAAGCAATCTACAAGTGAAGAAAGTAGAAAATATGTTCGTATTAAAAATGATGGTCTAAGTGAATTCATAGTTGCACATGCAAATTTTCTGCCACTTCCAAATAAAAGATGCTAGCGGATGTTCCAATAAAATCACGAGAAGCTAACCCTGTGTCCAAAGGTTATAAGAAAAAATCAATCCAAACAACAGAAAAGTATTATCATAAATACTGCTGTTTCTTTTGTTTTACAGTGCTTAAATCCTAAAGCAACTGCAACCATCATATTAGCCTAATGATGACCGAACTAGTTCTATTATTTTTCAAATAATCAAATTAAGCATATTGGGGCAGCAGCCATAAGACCCACAAAAAGTCCCCCATTTACATACCATCCCCAGTAGATCATTAGCATTAAGTACAGTCACAGACCTTGTAATCTTTTCCTTTGCTAATTTTTAGAGCTTTGAGATCAACCACTAGTATCAATAACTTCAAGTAAAATAAACACAATAATTTATATCTACAATTTGAAGTAACGGGGAAAAGGGAGTGACCTGCGTGTCAAAAACATTGTGCAACTTAATCCCAAACTGAAAATACAGTGCCTGCAAAATAACACTAATATCAAGCCTGATGACAGGTAAGCGTAGTATGTGCAAATTATACTAGAAGCTCCAATTCAGAAGTAGACTAAATATAAAAATTGAAGAACAAAAAAACAAGTCCGGAGACCTCGCTATCACGCTTGCAATCGTGAATAACTTTTGTGACATGAGTAGATTCAAGTGCGGGCTTACACGCATCCATTACCACTTTTCCACCCTGAATCACATCAACCAAGTATACAGCATCCGGAAACGCAAGCTGCCAACAAACACAAGGCATCGAATTGCCACAAAAGTTACAGCAGAGATATAACCAGATGAAAAGGAAAATTATAAATAAATAAATAAACAAGAAACAGAATTATCAAGTTTACCTGCATAACACAGAGACTTCCATGGCGACACAGGTTGACGCCCTCGCAATCAAAACCGACGACCAAAGGCCTTTCCGGCGAGGGGTTAAGGAAGTCAGCCGGGAGTTGAGAAGCATCGGTGACTACATCGATTGGCACCGGAGGGGATTGCGTTTTATGATCTACGGATTCGCCCGCTGCAACATCAAACACAAAGGGCAATCAATTTCCGCCGCTACAGGATTTACGTCAGAAAGACGATTAAAAGTAATAACAATAACAGAGTCATAAACCACAGCAAACCAGAAGCCACAATAAAAGTTAAAATCCGAAACGGATCCCACGAAATACAAGAACCCCCCCCCCCAAAAAAAAACAAGAACAAGTGAAATTGAACAGAATTACCAGATCTTGGGTGCGAAGAGAGAGGAACGTCAGGTGTTTCGGTGGAAGAAGACGAAGAAGAGGCGGCCATGCATTCGAACCCATTCAATTTCAAGCTCATCGCTTTTCCCCTTCCCTCCACCTTTTCTCACCGACCTCGTCTGCAACGATAATTCGTCCAGGCCGAAATACCAAATCGACTCCCAGACTCCTTATAATTGTGCAACCGAGTCGGTTTTGTTACTCTTTGTTCAATTACACCCAAATATTTCAAAAATTATTCGTATCGGTCCAATTTTTTATTTTCAACTAATTTGGCCATCAAAAATCAAAATTGTCTTTCGTATATATATATATATATATATATATTCAAACGCACATTGGCGTATACGAATAGCGTATTTACGTGAATTTGAATGCGTATTTTATAATTTACTTTTTTAATACATCATTTATTCTTAAAAACATTACTCGATGTTTGTTAGAATTCCATCGATTAGTATACAGTTTTGCATGCGGTCTATGTTCTATCTCGTAAGACACAACCGACGTATGAACAAACCAAGGAAAGGAAATCAAAGCAAGTCGGGGGAGATATTAGTCAAACTCGCATAAAGAAATATTTATGCAAGTCAACCGATAAGAAAAGCATAATCAAAGTAAATAAAGGAGACATTGGTCAAATTACATTTTTGTTATGATTCGGGTAACACTTTACAGAATTGGTATGCAAGACTGACTGTGCCGACTTAAGTTTGTAAATCAAATCCAACAAAAAAAAAAAAAAAATCAATCGCCCGAGTAGATTAACTTTTGTAAAAATATCAGCGTGTTGTTTTTTTTTTTTTTTTTTTTGTAAAAAGGAAAATTATCAGTCGTATTTCATAGTCTCGGAATAAATAATTGGGCAAAATATTAGCACTCTGATTAATAAAAGGTAATAGAAATCAAGTAAAATAGTATTGACTAGCAAAATAACAATTATTTTCAGTATAATTTGTTCGCTCGTAAATATATTATTGTGAGCATTTTGTATAATATTACAGAGTGTTGTTGTATAATAAATAAAAATATTTTAGGAATGTGTAATACTTATATTTTACACCTGTCATTTAAGTTATAGGAATTTGAATACAGTGTAAGTAAAAGTTTGATATTTAACTTTAATACTATGACGAGTGATATCTATTTATTTTTTATATGTCAAAAAATAATATAGTATTCTAAAAAATAATATTTTATTATCAATCACACGTCAGCAGGTTTTTTCGCTCAATCGGCACCATAATATTTTCACTGGACATTGCGAATAATAATAAAATAAAATAAAATAACGACGACGACAACAACAATAAAGCGAGTGGATCGATGCATTGACTGGACATACCGTATAGATATCGAGAGCTCTTCCACTGATACTGTGGTTATGCTTAATTAAATTGATTTCGTTGCCCTAAAAAAAAAAAAGATTTACTTTAGTTAAAATTTGGTACTTTTTTTCTCTATTATATTAGTTATTGCAAGCACATTCAAATCTTAGTTTTTTTTTTATATTTATAATTTTTTACTTCAGCTGTTGAAATCTCATGACATTTGAACACACATTTCTTTGATAAAAATAGATGATTTCTTTTGCACTAATCATTTATATCATCGATAATTATTAAATACATGTTAGTCGTCTTTAGTATATTTATACTTTTAATTTTATTATGTTTGACACATTTTTAGTACTCAATCATATTTAATAAAAATATACATGTGAGTTAATTATGTAATTTTAATTTTAATTTACATTTTTGTTATAATAGTTATTATTTACATAATTGACAAGACATGTTATGTACTTAAGATTGATCATAAAGTTATAAGTTTATTTAAATTTATTATTATTATTTTTTTTCAATTTGCTTCGCCATTTACTCATTATACCTCGTCAAATTCACTTGCACTATGGTCGGCGTTCCAATTAAGACACTGAAATTAATTAATTGTATACCGTATTAACTTATCAAAAGATATTTTGAACCTTTTTAATAAGGGTGACTTTATTTCTTTTGCAACTTTTAACTTAATTTGTTCTAACTTTTACAGGCTCTTTTTTGGTTAATGCGATGAATGAACCGTGATATTTTGCAATATCTTTATATAATTACATACTTTATATATGATTTTATCTCGAATGAAATTTTATTTTGAATTATTTAATGTTTATTTATAATTTACTGATATAATTTAAAACTCAAAAATTATTATTTTTTTTCAAATAATAAGATTATTTTTGTATTGATAACGGGGTAATATACAAAGATTAAACTTTTTTTTTTTTTTTTTTGTGGCTTCTTCGGTAGGCTGACATCATTCTCGAAGGCCCTGATATTGGTAACTTGAACAAAATGGTAGGGCCGAACAAAAAATACTGCTCAGCTTTCTTTTCTTTTCTTTTCTTTCAGGGGTTGGGCGGTAATAAAATAAGTGAAGCAATTAGGACAAAAAGTAAATATTACTTTTGATTACTTTATCATTAAAGAACTTTTTGAGCAACGAGGTGCCATAAAGTGCAGCTTCTGGTGCCATCCGAGGGCCCCATATGCAAAGCACTTTTTGCCCTTTACCCTCATCCTTTCGAAGCTACGACCAGAACGATCTTTTTCGAATCCATCCAACCCAAGTCGGCCTATTCACCACTAGGTTGGGCCAATCCAATCCATTTTCCATTACTTAAGTCTTTTACCTGAATTCATCCATACGCGTAGTCGGTTTGATCTCGGGTTTGCCTAAATTCCGGGTCACATATTGTTTGCTTGCTATCGAGGAACTGAATCGATTTTTGAGGAGAATAGCTTGTATAGGCTTCTGGGTGCTCCTGGATATTACGTTTCTGCTCGTGGGTTTTGATTAAAATCGGGTTTTTTTTTTTCTTTTTGGGATTTTGATGGTGGGTCGCGAGGGTCTTCCCGTCAGTTGGATGTGAAGTGAAGTATAATGATTTGGGTTTTTGGTTGAATTGAATGAGGTAAGGATAGAGGAGATGAAGAGAGGTAAATATGATGATAAGATGATGGGGCCTATGTTTCCTAGGCTTCATGTGAATGATACAGATAAAGGAGGGCCAAGGGCGCCTCCAAGGAACAAGATGGCTCTTTATGAGCAGCTCAGTATTCCTTCTCAGAGGCTTAAGTCTGGGGTTGTGCCTCTTAATTTAAGTAACTCTAGCAACTCGGTTCCTGCACGATTCTCAAGCCAGGTTAGCTCTTGAAACCGATATCTGTCTCTGAAATCTCAGTTGCTAGCGGGCTACAATTAGTTGGTTTTATTTGATGCTGTGATTGTTGCTCGTGATTATTTTTTTCTGCAAGTTTTATATCAAGTACTCCAAATATAGGCCCGAAAATGTTGGCAAGTGGGTTAAGATTTTTTTTCCATTTCCTTAGTGTGACGGTTGTGATGATTAGTAAATGGTATAGCAAATGACAAGAGTTGTGTTGACCAGTAAATGATATAGCAAATGATAAGAGTGTTTTCTTGTTGCTTTACCATTAGTTTTCTCTGTTGGTTTAACTATGGTTCGTACTGACCCTGGAGGTGCACAAAAAGATGATAAACAATTCTAGGTTACCTCTAGGATGATATAGTGTTAGTTTGGAAACGGATGAATTGCTTGGTGATATAATTGTTATTGAAGTTTTCAGACATTTCAATACCTATTTGCACTGGTAGAGTTCAATTATTATACATTTATCTGCAAATTTTGGATTGATGGGATGGGAATTCTAAGCACAATGGTGAATATGTTATTTGCATTTGAATGTTGTGGATTGTATCAGTTTCAAATATGCAACTGAAAAATTGCTGCGAACAGATACAATATATTTTGTAGTGAGTCTGACAGACTCTTTTTTCCGAATATCTGATTTATGGTGTGAAATTTTGTTGGTGGAGTTACAAATTTTTGTGTGGTTATCTATTGCCTGCTTATTTGTCAGCTTTCTTCTTTCCTCTTGATGTGCCTAGATTAATAGGGATTTTGATCTGTTTATTTCTGATTCCTTTAAGAACTTAATGCACAGGAAGGTGGTCTGGACAGAAATTCACTCTCGATTCATCTTCCTTCTACAGTCAGTCACATTGCTGGAAATGTCCATCTTCGGCAGCCTAATGAAGGAAGCTTGCATGGTTCATTAAAAGAACCTGAGCAGAGGAAGATGACAGGAGATGAAGATGATTTTAGAGTTCCTGTGTTTGTTAACTCGGGGAAAGATCAATGCTACAGAAAAATTCAGAATAGTTTGGAGACGGAAAAATTCACTTCCATCAGCCCAGAGTTTTCGAGCCCTTCAGTGCAACAAAATGTCATCAGCAGTTGTCCCAAACATATTGGACCAACAGGTCTTAGGAATAAGACCAAAGAGAACCTAGAAGTGTGTGTCTTAAGTAGGGATTGTGCAGTTAAGTCTTCCACAAGTTTGGCAGCCAGACAAAATATCAATGAGCATCGAGTAGAAGCCAGTGCATCACAAAATCAGCAAAAACCTGATCAACATTTGGATCCTATGAGCAGATTACCTGTAACCAATCGATGTTTGCAACAGGAGGGTAAATCTGGTCTGAATGATAGTAGAATTGATGATGGCATTCCTGAGATGATGAGGGAAGCAGAGAAACATATGCTTCCCAAGCTAAGAAGTGACTCTCATTCAAGGGAGGATCATGATAATAACAGTGGACCAGAAATTGACACACAGCATCAGGGACACAAGACAGGAGGGGCACAGCTGTTGGCTAACAGTGACAAAAGTGATGATATATCTGAGACCTCCATGGTAGATTCAATCTCAGCATTAGACGTGTCTCCTGATGATGTTGTAGGAATAATAGGTCAGAAAAATTTCTGGAAAGCTAGAAGAGCTATTGCCAAGTAAGTCCCCATGCGCTTTGACAGCTCTTGAAGTTGTTGCATCTTCACATATTTAAATTTTATTATATGGTGAGTTTTACTCTAGCTAAGCCTCATTTTTAATGTCTTCATGAAGATTGTATTGGTTTTCATATGATTATTTGCACTATTAATGTTGGCATATTGAGCTATGCAAGATGCTTTGATTGTTAGGCTATGCCAACCTGCTGTAATTGTAATGGCTGACTGTAGCAGATGATTTTGAATTTCGTGTGTTTGTCTAGTATGCCCTGAGAGCCTGACTAAAAGTGATTTTTGACTTGGAGTAGAAGCAATTAAGTGATTTGTGGAGATCTTGCGCTTCTTCTTGCTCTTGGGATTAGTATCTTTGTAATTTCACCATCTAAAGTTGAATTAGATGGCTGAATGTGATGTGAAGAACTAACTTTAGGAATGTGGATTGATTGTCTTGTCTGAACTGAAGGGTCATAAACATGACCATGGGCAAGGGAGAACTCAGTGGTGCGGAGTCCTGAGATCCCTTCAGTCTGCCTTGTTTTATATCTTCGAAGACATTCAATAGCATTTTGAAGGTGGTCATCTCACAGTTGGAAGATGGGCAGTGCCAGTTGAGGTACTTTGTTAAAGGTAGCATCAAGACAGCAGACTATACATATGTCAATTGTTCTATTACATTGCATTTTGGAGTTCTTGTCTCAGTTTGGACTGTTTGGTTTTGCTTGAGTCTCCTTCAAAGTGGTGGAGTTGTTTCTTATTTGTAGCACCCAATATCTTGGAGCAAGAATGCTGGCAAATGGTGGAGGTTATTGCCAGGAGCAACTGCTAGGTGAGTCAATAGCAATGGGAGAGCAACTGTGGAATGGACAGCATGGAAAAGAGATTCTTTTTGGACATGGTGTCTCTCAGAGTCTAACATTATTATGGCTTTTGAGATTCTTATTTTATGTGCTCAATGTCTATCTCTGTTCTTGCCCTGCTTATTTCTTGCATCCAAGTTCTTTTTACTGTAAAAAATTAATTTTTATGGTGCCATAGCAAATGAACCAGAAAACATAGCTGTAACAAATTTTAACTGTAATATTAGTGTTTCTTATAGCTTCCTTATTGATCTGTTTTGTCTCCTGAGGTTTGTTTTTGCTATACTGTAACTAGTACATGTCAGTAGTCATTGACACAAGCTTGTTTTTGCCATACTATAATTAGTACATGTCAGTAGTCATTGACACTATTTGATCCTTTAATACAAGCAGCAAAGAAAAGCTGCAATCATTTTTCTGTTTTGTGTGACAAAATATTTATAGAACTTTACTACCCTATCTATTGACATCTGTATTGGCTAATTTGCACCCAGCCAGTGGTTATATTTTTCCATGTCGCCCATATTTGGAATTGTGTCTGAGGTTTTATGCTAGCTTTCATAAGTCTTTATATTTCTTTGTTTCTTGTTTTCATGTGCTATGTTTTCCTATTTCTATGATATAACTGTCTTGTTATCAGTAGTATAACCGTAGCTCTCATCTTTATTGGGTTTATAATGGTACTTGGGGAAATAAGCTAATGATATGTCTCACAACTTATGCCTTTGATTTCCTCTCCAATGTGTACATACAGGCAGAAACTTGAATTTTTGAAATGCAATGTCAACAGATACACTTGACAGAATTACAACCATTCACAAGGATGGCTTTGGTGGTTTTGGTATAGAGTGAGCATATGTTAGGAAATTCCAAATGATGTTTGTTTAAGAATCGCACTATCATGTGCCTGGTTGTGAGTTGATGTCAGGCTGATATGTCTTGTGACATCCTTATGCATACAACACCATCATTTTACAAATTTCTGTATTTCATATTTTAATCTGAATCCTGTTTATCTCTACAGTCAACAAAGAGTGTTTGCAGGACAAGTTTTTGACTTGCATAGACTGATAAAGGTAGGGGGCATTTTTAAACAGAGCTTTTGGCTTGTTTCGCTCCCATAATGCAGCCATCTTAAAATCTTTATCTTATCTCAGGTTCAAAGACTGATTGCTGGATCTCCACATCTCTTACTTGAAGACACTACTTATTTGATTGGGACTTCTACAAAGGGCCCACCTCAAGAGAAACTTTCCACTGAATATGTTGTGATGCCACCAGTTCATGTTGCCAAGCGCAACAACATGCCTGAGAAACCAAACCATGAGATGGAATGCTCCGTTGAGAATGCTGTTGGGAAGATGTCTCAGAAAAAGGGTAGTCATCCTTCACAATATGGGCCTTATGTAGGAAATCCAACTTCAGTTCCTGTGGCTGCTGATGCCAAAATGAGTCCTTGGTGTTTCCACCAGTCTCTTGGGCATCAATGGTTAATTCCTGTAATGTCCCCTTCAGAAGGACTTGTATACAAGCCGTATGCTGGGCCTGGATTCATGGGATCAGTTTGTGGAGGTTGTGGACCTCTTGGGCTGACTCCCTTGACTGGTAACTTCATGAGTCCAGCCTATGGTGTCCAACCAGGTGCTCCTCCTGCTCATGGTTACTTTCCTACATACGGCATGCCAGTCATGAGTGCCCCTGTCTCAGGTTCAGTAGTGGAACAAATAAACTCCGTTTCAGGTTCTGGTTCTCATGGTCAACATGTACAATTGTCAGGTAGCGGACAAAACTTTAACGCATGTAATGCACCAACAAAGAAGAGTGGAGTTGATCCGCAAGTTACAAGAGCATCTAAAGGTACTGAGCTGCAGGGAAGTACGGCAAGTAGTCACAGTGAGAGTGCACCAAGAGTTGGGACAATTCAAGTCGAGGAAGGAAGAGATGCTGTTCCACTTCTTCCGATGACTTCTACTGCTCCAGATGAGGCTCTTCAGTGTCAGGAAACAGATCAGAGGACAAGAGTGATTAAAGTTGTGCCTCATAATCCTAGATCTGCTACCGAGTCTGCAGCTCGGATTTTCCAATCTATACAGCAAGAGAGAAAACAATATGACTCTGTTTAACTCGTTTTGGTGCCATGGAACGAGATCACACTCACCAAACTAGCATGCAGTGCTTTGTCATTTACTCTGTTCTCGTGTGCCTTTCTCCCCTCTTATTCCTTTTCCTTTTGTGGGGTGAACCCCGAATTACAGTTTATCCGGACATGGATAAGCTTTTGGAAGACTACCGTATACCATGTTAAATTAGCTGTAACTGGGGTGGCCTCATTCACTAAAATAGGAAGTTGAGTTTTGCGAGTTTGGCTCCGATGAGCGACCTCCTGCATATACTTTGGAGATTTTTAGGTAGATCGACAGACGAGGGCCAAATACTAGTATAGCCGTGAGCTTGTCATAAGAAGTTCCTTGAGCTTAACTAGTAACTAATCTCTTCAGGCAGCTTCGATTTCGAGTGGACCTCAAAGTGTTTCTCTAGCTTTTGGCTCAGAAGCACACGGAGCCGCTAGACGGGACCCTACTTGCTGGATGATTGACACCTGGGATCTAGGTGTGCCTTGACAGGTGATGCATAGGAATTTCAGTTTTTGTTTATTTATTTGGTTCATTAGAAGCCTAGGAGTTTCGTTTTTCATGGCAACAACTGAATTCTCAGCTCCAAGCAACAAAGAATCCAGCTTATCTGTGCATCCAGAAAATAAAAAAGAGTTCCGCTTATCAGGATTCGGGATTCTTACCATGTGAGCAGAATTAAACATAGGAATGACTGAATTGAAGAAGCTAGAAAAAACGCCATGTTAATGGACATGAGCAGTCTTGTAGGATAAATTGAGTCAGCAAACCCTATGATCTGCAACAACACGGCTTAAAGTGACTAAAACAATTTCATGCTCTCAAGGACACAAGGGATTCTGACCAGGCCCTCCATAGTAGAATTCAGGATCTTCGATGTAGTCTCCAATGTATTGGACACCATAGCATCTGTACTCATCCGAGTATGTGGAAACCCACTCCGGGGACTTCAAGATCAGAGAATTTTCACGGATTCGCAGGCGCTTCACACTACCAGAGTCACCTCTGATATAATCAGGAAAATTTCCGTTGCCCATAGCTGTCTTGGTATGAGGGGTTTGCCCTATCCTTGGGCTGTACACTTCGCCTCCCCACTCAGCAGCCTCTGCATTTCCTTGCAGTGAAGAAAATAGGTCGGGTGGCCAGTAACCCAAGTCGGTTTTCTCCCCGTACTGCACCCACCAGTTGTTTGTCACCGGATCCTGGAATTGAAGTTCAAGTTAAGAAATCAGAAGATGCAACGGATTAGCAGCAGCCAATCTTGTTCTCAAGACTTTCTGACCTTAAATATGTAAATGGTTATTTGATAAGGGAGCCCAAAAGGGACTGACAATGGATATATTGCTGCTCCAAGAGCAATTTCACTGCTAGTTTGAACGAAACCCGAGCAGGTGAGGTCAAAGCAACCGGTCGTCTTCGATGCATCCGCCTAATTTTAGAGAGGAGAAGAAAAAGTTAGTGCATAATTTTACAGTGCTTGCTTCAATTAATTGGATTAAATCCGAGGTGGAAAGGGATGTCATTGGCTAGAGCTTACCGTCCAATACACAAATAATCGAGTTTGTCTGTCTCCATACACATCCGGGTTTACCTGGAAAGCCATAAAGATGCGTCGTCAATCATTCATTACTACAGAAAAAACAAATAATGGCGACATTACATTGATTTAATAAATATTTCAGGTGCTCTTGCTAACCGCCCATCCAGATTCAACGCTCTCAAAATTGTCACGAGGGCCGCTTGTAAGCCTAACATGAGAAGTACTGTACTCATCGTCAGCTTCAACCATAGGATTCCAGACTTTGATGTCCCCTTTAACCCCTGAATAACTGTACCCTTCGGTGAGCAGGTACGCCATCTGAATTCCGTAACATGGAGTTTAACAAGCATGCTACATTGGATAATGGATGCAGAGCTCAAAGTACGGTTATACGGTAGACAGACGGAGAAGGGAAAGGAACAATGGAGATGTACCGAGCGGTTTACTTGTTGGAAGTTTGAGCTCTTCTTGTTGGACTTCGCGTTGAGAGGAGAATAGCTAGGCGTCTTCCTTCCGTAGGCATCAACAGAAGTTATTTTAAGTAATTCTCTTTCCTGAAATCTTCTAACTGGAATTGTCCCTTTAGGACAGCTTCCAGTTTTCTGCCACAGTTGTGATATCATGCTACTAGGGAAGTCTCCCGTGCCATGTTTCTTGGATGCATTGTCTTCGTTTCTTGCTTCCTCTTTGATTTCCGTGTTTGGATCATAACTGGGTCTCAGCTGAAAACAAAAACAACAATAGAACGTTAATCTTTGCATCCGAAATTCAAACAAAATTACAGGAAATGAAACTGTCGTGCCACAGTTGTGGATAATGACCTGGATGGAATGATTCCTTAAACCAGGATGATCAAAAGCTGGCTGCTTGTAGATATCAATGCAGTCAATGATATCACCATCTTCACTCTATAGGACACTTGTTGTCAGTGATTGATGTGAAGCCATTTTGAGTTCATGAAAAGGAACCGAAGAAAACTTAGCAGTGAAATTTCGTACCTGCATGCTGCTTACCGCGTGGCTTTTGAGCCTGTTTATTTTTTGTCGAACTTCCAAAATTTTCTTTCCAGAGATGAAGTTGGCATCCACAATCCCAAGAACAGAATAACTAATTCCCAATAGAATGGCTATCCCTTTTAGTGCCAACCCACGAGAGCAAAACCATTTTTCCATTGTTCTTAATTCCATCAAGTTTCACTCTTTTATTCCGATGATTATTAACCTTTGAATGCACTCCCATGCCAAAAGAAAAAAAAAAAAAAAACAAAGATATATGAACTTCACCTTGATTCAGACATCATCTTAAATTTCCATGCGAGAGAAGAAAGAGAAATAAAAGAAATGCTAACAAACATGCTTCTGATTTGTATGATTCACCTTCTAATCATCCATTTTACATTTGTTTCTTTTATCCATGCAATGTTCCGCACGGGAAACATGCACAATCCATTTTGGAAGAAGATTTGAATTAGTGCTTATTTGAGCTCATGTCAAAAATTATTGACAACAATGCTAAATTAGCACATGCGAGGACTGCGCTAAATCACAAACATTAAGTTATAGAACACAACGCAAATTAGCAACTTCTTTGTAGGACTTTCTTTTTTTTTTGTTTTTTGCCCTTCTTCAGGATTGCCGCCAGATTAATGAGAAGATAGCATTCGCTGCCATCCCCAGCATCCCTAGACGAAACATCTATGTACATTTATTTGGAAGCAAAATGTGAACTGTTAGTAACTCTCAGTTATTGTGATTTTTTTAAAAAAAATAAAAAGAAAAATAAAAGAATTGGAAGAAGCAACAAGGCAAAGGTATGCTAACTAGTAGCTACCCCCTTTATTTATCTTGTCTCGCTCTCTTCTTCTAACCTATAAAAGCTTGGAACGAACCATACTTTCTTTCAATTTGTGGTGAATTAAAAAAAATTTACTTCTACAAAAAAAAGAAAAAAGAAAAAAGAAGCAACATATATAATTAAATTAATAACTTGTAATTAATATAATCTATGATATGTTTTTTGAAAAAAGAAAACACCTAGTTTCTACCTCTTTAAATGCTTTGATTAACACCAATTATCTATTCTAAATGTTTTCCCTGTAAGAAAAAAAAAATGTTTAAAAATTACTAAAGGAGAGTAATGGTTAAAATGAATAAAAAAAAATTGTTTAACAATTACACAATAGGAGTGATAGTTACAATGAATGAGTGTACAAACGATGCAAATGCATGAAGACGTGAACGTGTTTAACATGGTTCTTTTTTTTTTTTTTTTTCCATTTTCATTAAAAGTAAGGAAGCTGATGAAAGGGTGTCATTATCGACCACCTATATTAATTAACTACTGCTTCAGTGTCATGCCCATATTAGGTTTTGTTAGTCACGTACATTTCTGACCAGCTATAACTGAAGTTTAAAATACCTTTTCATTTATTTATTTTTTTTTATTAATTAGCTGCGACTGGATTTATAATCATAGAACTCCATTTTCAATTGCTCACCCATTGGGCTATTAGGCCCGTGGAGGCCGAGTGGCCTGTCAGATCGTCACAAATGTCGATAAATCTAAAGCCCAAAAACGCTGTCAAACATTTTTCTTGTGCCTTTGAAAACCGTCTTCATTCTTCCGAGACGTAAAGTAGAGAGAGGACAAAACAGGGTACGAGGAGGCAGGAGGACTCGAGTGAAAACTGTTAACTGTACTAAGTGTCAAGGGACCAAAAATGGAAAGTAATAGGGGTTGAGAAATGTTTCCATACGTGTGCAGTTGGCTTTGTGTTCATTGAGACTAACTGAGCTGTTTATTTAGTGTCGTTATTTGTGAAAAACATTTGACCCGCGACACAAATCCTGTTCAACTTCCAGCTCTGATCCCGAAAATTTGAGAGAAATTGGAATTTTATTTTCCGAAGTATCAAAAAATAATAAATTTTTTTTGACTAATTATTATTAGGGAGGCGAAGGGAAACTTCGACTTTTGCAAGATTTTTAGGACACGAGGTCTCAAATTTCCGCTGTACGTCGCTCCCACAAGGCAAAGTGTCGTGCGTCAAAACTATAGTTTTTAAACTCAAATCGAAACCTAACTAAATTCAAGGTTTTCGGTTCGATCAGATTGAATCAGTAGTCAATTCTTATATATATATATATATATATGTATTTTAAATAAAGAATCTTTTTATAGTATATAAAAATGAATAAAATTTTATTTTAATCGAATATATATATATATATATATAATAAAATAATATAATTGTATAAAAAATTTTGAAAAAGTAAAAAAATATTTTTTTTTTTAGTGAAAAGTTGTCTAATTCATCTGTTTAATTGGACAGTCTGATTATAAAAATTAATCGAGTCCGAACAATTTTGTTGTCACTTTGTCGTTTAGTTAGCTTTAAAAAAAGAAAAGGAAAGAAGAGAAAAAAAAAAAAAAAAGAAGCTATACCGACCTCTAGTTTCGAGTTATCAGTTCAGTGGTTCAACTGTTAAATCAATCCGAACTACGAAACTACGGTCAAAACTCCCAAATAGAGTTGGTACAGTTCGAATAATTGATTCAAGTTCAATGGATACAATTTCCATGTCCTTTGCGCCTTAGAATGAATGAACTAAAACAGCGATGAGGCTGGATTGACAGATCGTGGCCCATGAACGATGGGACCACGTTCTTCTCTCCTGGGCAATTTTTAAGTACGAGCAAATTTTATTTTCGACAAAAGCAGGAACATATTTTTTGATTGATTGAAAATTTGAGATTGTGATAGCGTTTAGCTAAGCAGTTTCGTTCAGAAAGCATCTATGAGGGATTTTGTAGGGACGGCCCCACCTTTCGATAGTCATATCTTCGAGCCCTTTCTTTTTTGTCATCGTATTTGCAAAGCCCTCAATCAAGACAAAGAGACACCGGCAGCCGATCAGAGGAACCATCTTTCGAGGAGAGCGAAAAAGTTAACCAAAGAAGAAATAATTGAAAAATATAAGCGGGTCCTTGAACTGGAAAACTAATATTCGGCGATGACAACCTTGACCCGGGCCCAATGTTAGAGGTCCCAGCAGGCTTTAGTGGACCCTGGAAAACCACGAGCAGTTTGGGCCCTCCGCAGCTCCACTCGAACGGTGGGAATTTAGCTGGGAAACCGGGTAAGAGAAATCCATGTTTGACTCACACTGATCTTGGTTTAAAGAGAAGGAAAAAAAAAAAAAAAAAAGGGAATTTTTAAAAAATTTTTTTTTTTTTCTTCTTCATGTTGTGATGGGCGGGCGACACGTCTCATATTTCATCGGTCATATCAATATACCTCTACAAAAGGTACATCATACCAATTTAAACTGGTAAATTCACCTAAAATCACTTTATTAAGCCTGACCATAAGATTTTAATGTTGCCATACAAACTAGGGGTACGTCTATTTGCTGTTACAGTGTAAAAAATAAAAAATTAGAAGACTAGCGGTATTCAATAGATGATCTGATGGCTGGTTTACCCGCTTCATAGGAGGTGACTTTGAGGGCAGCCGCCAGAGCCAAACGACAAACCGAATGAAACCACAGGTACGTTTGATAATGGCCTTGTTTGGTCCATGAAAATGACCTGGGGTCCCCACTCCCCACTCCCCACTCCCCACAACACAACTTTTTTTTATTATTTTTAAGTTGGAAAATAACGTCGAGTTAAAACTCATTGGTCTCCAATAATAACTTCTTCTTGTAATTTTTTTTTTTTTTTGGTGGGAAACTTTTTCTTGTAATTCTCTCTTCAGTCCCGTACCACCCCATTGTTTTCTGGAAACATTTAAGCTCATTTGAGCCAGAGGAGCTGGCCTTCTTTCCGTTTAACGCTAATATGAGTTGATAATTGAATTGAAGGAGGAGAAAATTAGTTATAACCGAAACTTCGGATTTTACTCTAAATTTAATAATCCGATACCATTAAATTGTCCCTAAGAGTTAACTATCTCAAATTCTGAACCTGATTTAATCGTTTTTTTTTTTTTTTCTCATATCATCGTGGTTTCGTTCTCTCTCTCTCTCTCCATCCCGCCCCCCTCCGGTTATAATTTATATGTTTTACATAAACAATGCTTTCCACAGATTTCCAAGTTTAAAATGTTCGACAACACGAAGAAAAATGTAATAAAATGTGAAAAGAAAAACGCAACCGTCTGCCACTACAACAAACTCGTCGGCACCTGGCCGGCCACCTTTCCATCGGGTGCCGGGTGTTGTCCGTACACGCCGCATTATGTTTGTCGTGCTTGAACGACCAATTCTTAACCCTACGCGCAATGCAGGCGTAGAAGCGAGCAATGTCAAAACTCCTTTTCCTTTCGCTGAGCACACAGGGATCGATTCTGCACCGTACATATGGATAACCTTCGGAATTCCTATTGGCGTTCTAGAAACATCGGTGTTGAGGTGAGCGTAACTTTAAAACGGAGGAAAATTTTAGATGAGTTGTAAATAAATAAGAAATTTATAAATTTATTATTATGTTTTAATTTAAAATATTTAATTAATAATATTTTATTTATTTATATATTACTTATTTTTAATATATATACCCAGACATTAACGTTTAAAATTGAATGTATAACAGTAAATGAAATGGAAGCGGTGGAAGAGGGGCCAAGACTGTCTGCGTCAAATGGAGGGCCACAGCTCCGTCAAGTTTTATCCAAATACAATCCCAAAATCGTTTGATTGAATCAAAGATCGGATTTGAGATAACACTGTGATGGAGTGAAGCCGAAGAATTGACATGGAATCAGAAAATATAGCTCTTTGAGTGGAGCCCAAGCTTAGTCCAAGAAATGACCTGCACGTGATAATGGTGATGGGTTAGTCCATTTGAGAGCGGGTCCTTGGTGTCCCTTCAATCGTCCTTTTGCCATGCATTAAAGTAAATGGCAACCGCCACCGATTCGACCGAAAAACAAAAAAGAAACAAAAGAGTAAAATGGCAACTTGGAGTTTCCACTCTCACCTTACAGAGTAAATAGACGAGGAATTCCGCATGTTCACTTTTTTTAGTATCACGTACAGAGGTGTGTATATATATATTCTTATCTCCAAGACATCAAATTGAGCGTGTCTATTTAACTTTTCTAGATGAGGTACGTAATCACGCGATATAGAATCGTACGTGAAGATGAAACAACCCCGGTTTTTGACTGTGGAGGAATAAGTTGAGCGCATCAGAAGCGCCAAAGGCTCCCCCACAAGGACAAAAGCTGGCCGGTAATTATTGATCATGCTAGCGAATATGCCCGTTGAAGTTCCAATGAAAGGCATCGGAAGAGGACTCATAAAAATCATCTCTGCTAAACAACTCTCGGCGGCTCATGATTCCCTGCTTTTGGTTTATTCTATCTTTAATAAACAAATCTTTCTAGTGTTAATTAGTAATTACTTGAATCGCACTCCGAAACCTTTCTACGCCTCATATTTATATTAGAACGATAATACTTCTTCTGTATGCTATTTTGTTGACACTCCATTTTTTTTACGTAGGGGTTAAGACTTAAAATTTGGATTTTTCTTATAGGTGCCATTTTATGGCCGTCTGATTTACTCAAAAGATATCTAAAAAAATCAACAAATATATTAATAAATTATACAGTAAGTTACATAGAATGTGCAACAATTTTTGAGAATATTAATTGACATTGTACTCATACATTTTTTTTAAGAAAATTTATTTTATATAAATATATATATATTTTGTTATCACATATATTTTGAAAAAAAAAATCAAAATCTTGGATTTAGAATTTAATATTCTTCATTAATTGAAATTCACTTTTTAATTAGTTTGTGACAAAATCGTCGTGCCATAAAATTTTTCCGTTCTCTTGTATAGGTTCTCAGTGTTCTCGAGGCGATTGTGGAACCTCCTGAAATGCTTCCTTGTGACATCCAAACTTGCACTGCGTCGTCGGAGAGGAAAGTGTGCGGGGAGGAGGGGCAAGGGGAGCAATAATTAATTTTGGTTCGTTTGGCATACGAACATTCTGGATGGAAAAGGAAGGAAAATTTTTTCTTCCGGCCCACCAAAAACCTGTCTTTCCCAAAATTTTGAGAAAAATTGTAAGGTGTGAAGAAGCAATTGCCAAATAACCCCCCACCCCCCAAAAAAAAGCCGTCCATTCCTCTATTCAAAGACAAAGAGGACGATAAATGTTTCTTCCACGTGAACTTCTATTCCCCCCAACTTTTCACTTCCACTCTCTCTCAACCTTTTTGTTTTTACCCAAACACTGTGGTTGAATGAGGGGGAAATATCGTTGCCGTGAAATCTACACCGCGGCTATTATGATCCAACTGTCATGGATCCTCACCCCTAATCTTAGCTATCTTCATCCTATGATACGCCCGGTCTTTCTTTTTCATTTTCCCACCTATAGTTTGGTGTTATACATAGCCCATTAGGGGTTGTAAATTTCTGCATTTGTACTCTGCGTATTGTGCTCCGTGTTGCTTTTTTTTTTTCAAAAGTAAAAATTATGATAGAGACTCTTGCGGTGCTAACTTGGCGATGACACGGTGCCTACGCGTATGCTGAAGAAAATTTTATTTACAATCCGATGTTCCAAAAACATAAGATAAATTTTCTCATATCACGATGATAAAAAAAACCAAAAAAAGAAAAAAAAAATTCCATCGAGGGCCGCGCCATCGCGGAGTCAACTCGTAGAGGCCTTGGATATATTTGTCTTTTTAACCCTCAAACGTATCGGTTGAGAATTAATGTCTAAGCTATTTAATCGTTTTTCTGGTTGGGGCATTACGCGGTAAAATCATTCGATTAACTAAAATCCAAACTCCAGTAGCTGATGTTTGGACAGCCTGGGACACACTTACCACTTGCCAAGGAGCCTTTGCTTGACGCTGATTTGATTGGAGCGATTGTGCATGTTTATGTGTTCTAACATGCCTCTAAATTTTGTTAGCATCAATCACTTAAGGTTAACTTAAGGCCTTTAAAATGTTAATTTGCCGGTCTTGATGCGACGATTTGGCTTTAGTTAGGCTTTTGGGCTTACTTGCTCGGCCGGTGAATCTCATTCATTGGATGGTCGGATAATTCTTAGCTCTTTTTCCTTTTTTTTTTTTTTTTTCCTGTTTGTTCCCATGGAGCTTTCTACATTCTAGAGCGTTAAGAGGACGTGCGAATGCAATCGGGGTGTCCACCAAACTCTCTATTCTGCCCAGCTCGATCAACCGATTAAAATTAAATCCAAATCACTAAATTAGTGGAAGACGATTTAAATACGATATTTAATTTAAATAAATTGTATTAAATGATTTAGATATGATTTTAAAAGTTTTAAAATTATTAAAATTAAATGAAAATTGTCTTATAATATTAAAATATAAAAATTTATTTTATACAGATATTAATCATACAAAAAAAATTAATTGTATTATATATATATATATATATATATAACTTTCTTATTTTTAATACCTAAAAAATTAACATTTGGATGCCAACAATTTTGGTTAAAAAACTGATAATATAAAAAACTTAAATTAAAAATTTAATTATAATATATATGATATAAATTACTAAATTGGCCAAATTAATTTGTAATTATAAATGATAATTTGATTAATTTTATTTTTATATTAGTCTAAGTATAATTTTTTAAAAAATTAAATTATATTAATAATTAAATTGATTGAAACCGACTTGCGTATGTTCTTAAATGTAATAGCTAAAATCAAACCCATTACCTAACTCACCAACACATCATTTTTTTTTAAAAATTATTTTAATAATCACCAACACATCTCTGAAGAAGGACAAATTGAATAATCAGACGGAAGAAGTGCCACGAAGCCAACACCCTCGAAAAGCACGCCAACGCAGAATCCCTCTTTCAGGCAACCTCGTCACGCGTCTCAACAAGGAGTTAAAAAAATGGACGAATTTTGGAACTGCCGTCAACTCTGTCGGCCATTTCAATTTTTTTATGTGTATCAGTTCCTGTTCCACGGTGTTTCCAAATAAAGCCCCGTACCTAAACAAAAGAGCAAATCAGTACTTCCATCCAAAAAAAAAAAAAAAAAGGGAGAAAAAAAGGAAGAAAAGAAACCAGTGAAACAGTTGGCAGATTTTTTTCAGTGGGCTCTGCGGTGCTTCTCTTGACCAAACCCAGTCTCGTCCACACTTTCACATCAAGCAAGTTAATTAATTGGAATTCAATCAATCTGGTCAAAATACAAATGGCGGAGTTTAAGTTTCTTTGAAAAATACTTAATAATTAAAAATTTAATTTTTTATTAATTTTTTTGATTTCAATTTTTTAAATAAAATATATAACTTATAAAAATTATCATGTTCTCGTCACTTGTGAGAATTACTTTTATAATATAATTTACCGTAAAAAAATTTGACATTAGGAGATAAGAACGGGCTTATCAGGTCAATATCCACGTCAGGCATCTAATCTCTTTGGATAAAGTCGAACAACAGTTCTTTAAGAAAGTAGACACATGAAAATTAATTTACCAACACCCGATAACGCAACTTATAGTACTCGTGGTTTTTCTGATAACGTGGGCGATTCGGACAAAGAACCCATTAGAGAATTGGAAACCCCTGACCGGTTCGGTCCAGCCACGTCAGGGAAATTAAGAAATGTAACGAAGCGTCGGACCAGACAGTTGTAGTGCAAAAAAACACTGAAGGGACGACACCCATAAACAGAGAATTATCATCGAAAACCGAAAGAATTAATGAAAAGACGAAGACAACCACGGACACAAAACGATTTTACTGCCAAGGCATAAACAGAGAGGAATTACAGAGATATATATATATTTTTTCAGGAAAATTTGACAAAATGATCCATTGGAAATTACAATTCATAGACAAATTGAAGAGAAAGCAAGCAAATCGCCACCCGATCTCCGGCAGCCCCAAATAACAATAGCTCCTTACCGTCTTTACAACAGATTAAAAAAAGGGGGTTGAAATCCGTTCTTTATCAGCAACCACAAAATGCAGATATCTCCGCTCCCCATCCGCTATTTACAGAGGAGATTATCAAAATTAAACTTCTTATGCACAGGAAAGTTAGGGAAAAAAAATTAAAAAACAAAAAAAAAAAAACCCAAAGGCCACCGAGATCAATTCGTCACAGTCGGGCGAGAAAAAGGGAACAAAATGAAGGCCAGTTGAGTCCCAACTCAACGCTTCATTCACTTCACTAACTCGGAAACCCACCCGACATCCGGTGCCGAGGGACCCGAGTCCGATCGCTCCAGCGAATTTTCCTTGCTAAGTTTGGCATAAATCTTTGCCCTTATATCCCTCCCAGACTCCACCCTCTCCATTGGGGGCTCTTCTTCACATTTACTCTCCCAAATGTCGAATTGACGGAGTCCTGGACGAGTTATAGTCTGCGTTGGAGTGGAAGGAAGGCTGCAGAACCCAGATCGAAAAAACTGGCTTCGGGGTGACCCGAATCCAGACCCGGTCTGAATGCCCCAATTGGCAGGACCCATCTTCATCTTTCCAAGTTGCAAAGCTCGCATCGAACTGACAAGATCATTCCCAGAGTTTAAAGATCCTCCCATTATTTGTGGGCTCGTCGGGGAGATTGGAGGCGAATCCGACGGCGGCGAAGTCGGCGGAGACGTCAGGATCGATGTGGGTGAAGAAACGAGCGACCCCGCCTTAGTCAAGTAACAGTCAAGATGGTGCATCAGCCGGGACCCGAAATCCGATTCTCCGGAACCCGCCCCATTTCCCCCATGACTCTGCTGAGGCGAAACCCGAAGCTGCTCTGGAGTGTGGGCAAAGAAACAGACCCGGCGACGGCAACCCCGCCCATCCTTGCAGGGCTGGGTGCGATAACGCGCCGGGTGTAGCCAGCACTCAAAAACCCCATGTGCGAACTCACAGGCGTCGCCTTTCTTGCAACCGCCTTTGCGAAAGTCAGGGCACGCAGTGCCCGAATAATGGAACTTTCGGGGGTCTCGCCGGCGAGCTTTCTCGCCGGGATGGGCGTACGGGCATTCGGTCCAGTCATGTGACCTACCACGAGGGCATCTCCTAACCTTGAACACGTACATGCGAAAATGATCGCACGAGAAAGCGTCCACAGGCAAGTCAAATTCCAGTTCATCGCTCAGCGAGTCAGCCTTGTTGTTTGACGGCAAAAAGCGATGGAGCGCTGTTAGAGAGTCCAGGAAAGGCGAACCAGCATTGCCACCGCTGGACTTGGCGAATGGGGAGACTATGGGTGACGTGGGCTCGTCAAAGGGGTCCCACGATGGGATTTGAACGGTGGGATTTGAACGGGGGGGAAGTTCTCCGATCATCGTGTTTTGGGCATTTCTCGGTCTCCTGGGGTGGGCGGTAAGGAGGGATGGTCCGGGAAATATAACCTACTGGGCTCGGGTGTAACCGTGGTTGGGTTCTTCATTAACTATGGTTAAGTTGATGATACCGCCTACTGTATCAAGGCGATGCTTGATGTCACCAATTTATGGTCACCGCCCAATCTTCACCGTTGATGTTTAATGGAGGTTATGGTTTTGGGCCCCATCTATTTATGCCCACCAGTACTACTGTGGGCAATAACCGTTACAGCCAGTGACGTTATCACAACGCTCTCTCTCTCTCTCTCTCTCTCTCTCTCTCTCTCTCTCTCCTCACTGCAGGGGACCTTTGGATATTTTTGAGGTCGTTTTCGCATCTAGCAGGAAAATCGGTGAAAATCTCGTGATTTTGGGAGATTCAGAATTTTCAATCCTAAGCGTTACAGGGAAACCAAACTGACATTCATTGTGGTACCATTTATTAATTTTAGAATGCTCCTAAGGTAAAGCAAAGAAAAATTTATTTGACCTGTGCAGTTGATTTTTGTCTATAGATCTTATATTAACAGGAAAGATAAGAGTTTGAATTATATCTTTATATATATATATATATATATATATATATATATAACTCTTTTTATAAATAAAAAAAATGTCTAAAAGCAACCGAATTGAATAAATAGTATTTGATCAGATTGATGCCCAAAAGCCTTCCTCTTATAATTAACAGAAATAATAATAATAATAATAATAATAAAATTGTGCTGCAGACAGTTACCAATTTATATAGCGCGGAGATCCCAGCACGATATTGTAGGGAGAAAATCTCGAAGTGAGATTCGATCCATTTCGGCGGAGGGATGGAAGTGGAAATGGCACAGAGTTGAGTTGATAGACACGTAGCAGAGGGAAAGCAGCAAGCATAAATGGCCGTACGAATTGGGTTCTGGCGTTGAATGCCACTTGTCACAAAATCTCTGACAAGTTTATGTTGCCACGAACCAGATGGCAGTTGTGGGCAGCGGCGAGGTGAACGCACGTCTCCGAGCGCACTTTAGACAGTTCCTGCCCGGCGGTTCTAACGTGCGCTGAAGCCCGAGAGATATATATATATTCTTCGAATGATCCGACGTCGTTTCTATATCTCGGCAAAAACAAAATGGTACTAGGCGGTACCCGATTGATTTGGAAACCCCAACTCGGAATCATTAATTTACCCTTTGTTTTTAACCGAAGAGCCGGCGGGAGGGTTGACAGAGGAATTATTAATTTCTAAATATGGTTTTCGTTACATAATTGGTGGTTCCTAATTACGACTAGTTAAACTGCACCATTGTGACACATATGTGCGGTTGAATTCCATTAAATTTCGGGCACAAGCAGACAAGAAGTTTCGTCCCAAATATGTACGGACACGAAGCCGATCGCGTGACTGATCACGTGACACTGAATTTTAGGGTCAAAGGAACTGACACAAGTGGTTGGTGGTCCAGCTAGGGTTGCTGTTCCCTCCCGGACTCGCCACACCTTCTCAAACTACTGTCGCAGGAAAGCCTACGCGTGGCAACGGATATGGATTGGGTTGAATCTTTTTTATTTTTTATTTTTTATTTTTTTTTTGGTGGATAAATTTGAGCTTCTTTCTTTCTTACCTCTCCCGAGATCTCCATGATGCTGACGTCTCCTTTATCTTTGCTTGCACTGTGTGTCCAAAAACCGACAAAAAAAAAAAGTATATATAAACTATCAACGAGAGGAAAACAACTCGAAGATTATCCACAAAGAATTTTTCTTCCTGTGGCGCGGGGATGTTCAATGTCTAGCGTAAAGTCGAGATCGCCAGTGAGACTGACCTTGCCAAATCCCATCCCCGCGCATCCCGTTTGACTTTCCGCGTTACCGTGCATTCCCCTAATTTTTTCCAACCACCATTACGAGAAATTTAATTAATCTAGCTAAAAATTATAATTAAACTACCCTGCTCTCCGGCACAGTGCAGAAAAATATTTATGGTGTGTTTAAATTTAGAGTGGAGTGTAGAGAAAAAGTCACAAGAGAGAAAAAAACAAGGAAGAAAATAATTTTTTTAATTAGTCATTTGAATAGAAAGAAAATAAATAAACAAAGTCAATGAGAGCAGAATATTTTGTTTGCGTCTCATGAGAAAATAAATATATTAAAAATTGATGTTTATAAAAAAATAATTATACCCTTTCTATTGTTTAATATAATGAGTGGTTAAAAATAAAAAATGTAAAGCAAGTGCATGCGGGTCAATTCATAGAATTTTTAAATTTTCTCTGAGGTAAATTTTTTTTTTTACCGTTTGAGGACAAAACTGTCCGATTGGGATACACGAAATAAAATTGTCTGAGGTAAAATATTCTTTTCTTTTTTTGGCCTAACCTATTACAATTCGCCGCTCATATGGGTCCCACCGATTCGAGAGGAGTTATCCAACAGTTTTAGGTTCGGCAAGTACATACCTACATACCTACCACCCCTCCTAGTGCCGTTGCCTCAATGGTAATACAGTGACTGTGATTGCTAAGGCCAGGAGACTGCGGGTTGGTTAGTACAGAGAAGTACACGCTTAAGGGCAATTTGGTAAATATGTTACACAACAAATTTTACTTTTTCACTTTCCTCACCTTTCTCGCCAAAATGGCGAGGGAAAATATTCGTGGGCCCCACCTAATATTTTCATCCATCTTTTACGGTCGTTTCTTTCCCGCTATATTGCCAAGTGTGAGAAAATGAACTTTCTCGCTGATTTTCTCTCCCAACGCTTTCTTTCCAACTCTTCTGTCTCAAAACAAATAAAATATTAGAATATTTAAGTTATCTTGAAATTTAAAAAGTATTCAAATATATTAAAATATAATAAAAATATTAAAATAAAAATTTATGAAATATTTTATGATCTCAAAATATTTATTCATTAGTTAATGTGTATTTATAAAAAAAATTCATTAAAATTTAAAATTATTTAATATCAACACAACAGTTATTAGTTAATAAATAAATATTGAAGATCAATAATATAAATAAAAAAAATTTTATAAGAAATAAGCAGTGAAATATTGCTACCTAATATCATAGGCTTCGATCTTTTTAATAAAGAGATTAGAAAATTGATACCCCTGCTTACCTATTTCAATCAAGGAAAAGAAAAAAAAAAAAGTCTATGGAAGGTCAACAATTTGCAAAAACCCATCAATACAGGAATAAAACAAAAAAAGTTGCATGAAATGGGCTTAATATTCAAGAAAAATATGAGGGTTTTAGTTTAGGGAGTTAAGAGCAAGAGGAGAGATATGGGAAAGAAATTTAGCAGGTAGAATTTAAAGAGAGGTGTGAGAAGACATTTATCATGGGTATATTGATCATTATTCATCTTTAATTGAATATTAATTTAATATTAAATCCAAGTGCTAATATCATCTTAATACTATTATTGTAAGTAACTATAATCCAATAGTCCCAAGTCCCCTACTTTTCCTAACAATTCATAAATAATCGATGTGTGGGTGGGCTATCTCGTAATCCAAATGGGCTAACATTGGGCCCATTGCCTTTATCCCTGATCGAGTCCATATCTAAGATTTTTCGGAAGCCAGCGGAATGTACGCATCTCGTGGGCTCGGAAGCCTACCTTAAATCGATGCGAAGTCGCTGGCAAACTTCATCAAGTTCAATGGGAATCTATAAGAAAAATAAAAGGCAATGTCAGTGCCTACCTGCAAAAGAAAAATGTGAGCGATTAAAAATCGAATGTTTAGAACAACTGATTTACAGATTTTAGGATGAAAAAAGGTAAGAATTTAAATCTTTTGTTTTTTTTTTTTTAATTCTCTTATATATATATATAAAAGGAAATGCAACTTTTGGACACCGGGTGGCCCCAAACAAAAGCTTCGCTTCGTAACCCAGAATTTGGAGATGAAGAACCGGTGGTGGAGAGCTGTCAACGCCGGGTTATATCTAATTATGCACCACCAGTGCAGGTGCAGTGCCACTCTAGCTTTCGAATCGAAGAAAGCTTCTAAACTCTGGAAAAACCGAAAAAAGAAAAAGAAAAAAAGAGAGGAGGATTCACGAGGTCTTAACGGACACTCTTCCACTGCAATTTTGGTGGGAGGGGGGGGAGCTGAGAGACAGAATGCTAGTGGATTTGAAACCAACTCTCAAGTTGGATTTTCGAGTTTATTCTCATTTTGTCGCCAATTCACCGTCCTGCATTTTCTCTTCTTCCGGTGAGTTCTTTGGCTTCTGATGCCCTTTTCTGGAGTGCTTAATACTTTTGAACTTCAGACAGAAATCTTGCGTAGGACCCCTTTGGAATTCAATTACTGTTTAATATTTGACATCTGACTTTCACATTGGCTGTATTGATTACTGTTTGATCATTGTAGATATCACCAGAACCCAATGCTCTGAAGCCAATTGTAGTGATTTTTTTTTTTTGGTAATTGCTTGGCTTATAGTTTCTGGCCTTCTTGTTAATTGATGTCACAAAAAATGGCCCTTCAAAATGATTACAACTGGTGAATTCTCAAGTTTTCTCAACATTGTTCTGTTAACTTTATAATTGGTGCTTTGATCCATCTTTGCCTTCTTGAGCCATTATAATTTTATGTAACTTTAGATAACATTTGACATCAAAACTGAGTTGCCGAGTTTACTTTATCCTTTTAACCACAAATGAACCCAAAAGTTTAATTGTGCTAACGTTCACGTTTTCCTGTTGTGAAACACAAGCAAAACGGATTAATGTTACTATCAGCCAACATTACTGGCTGAAGTTCCAATGCCCACTGTTGTTTAGTGTTCCTGTTTGCAAATGGTACAGCTAGTGGCAGCGAAGCTTTGATCAACCTGACAAGGCTGTTTTTTCTGTCTGGTGCTTATGAAGAGGGAGACCACCTTTGTAGAAATTCTTTGAAGACGCGTGCTTATTTGTCTGCAGTGCAAACTAATGATTGTTCAAAGATGGAAGTGGCGAAGGTTCTGTTTGTCTTAGTCTTTTACTTGTTGTTTAGCCTAATTTCGGATGTCCTTGTCATTGTTTTAGCTCCTTCACATCTGATAACGGCTTTAATCTTTCAGATAAACCTTAGCAGGAGATCTCTCAGTGGCTTAAATAGGGCGATCCCTAATGCTGAAGCGGCCATTGAGGAGGACAACCTTACCACGCATGGAAGCTTAAGAGAGAGCAGGACATCACAGTTTAGTTTACTACTCAAAAATCTTAACATCCTAGAGGAATCATTTGCTGATTCAGAAGTGTTGAAGTTGGAAAGAGATATTCTGTTGCAATTAGAAAGACTTGGAGCTCTAAAAATTTTTGATAACTGTCTGTCTAGGACCACGAAGACCTCACGTGTTTCAGAGTTATCATATATTTCCACTGAAAAGATAGGAGAAGGTGATCGTGCAGGTGAATTAACTGTCTCCACTGGGAAAAAGGAAGAAAGAAAATTGAGGAGAGAAAGTGCCTCCTTAAAGAGAGGCAATAAATCTACTTTTCCTTCTTTGAATTTGGAAACTGTTCAAAAAAGTCCTCAAAAGCCTTTTTCTTTTTTCGCCAAGGAAGAATTGAATTCTAAGAGTAGAAGGTTGTTGATTGCTAGAAATGAGGCAGAACTGTCAAAGGGAATCAAGGTTGTTATAAACTTCTCGATAATATAGAGCAGCATTCTTTCTTGTGGGTAGAAATTATCTTTTCCAAATTCAACTTATATTACAGGTGGCTGCGGAGCTGGAGAAAATCAGATCAACTTTGGAAGATAAAACCGGGCAACTTGCTAACTTGGGATGTTGGGCTGCAGCAGCTGGGCTTGACAAAAAGGTACTGCAACAGCGCTTGTGTTTTGGTTGGTATTGCAGGGATGTGCTCTTAAGTAGCACCCACTCCCTAGTTCTGTACCTTGCAAGAAACTATAGGGGTTTGGGAATAGCAGTGGAAGATTTACTTCAGGTTTGTTAATCACGCTTCATTTTATCTTTTATTTCATGGTGCTTTGTCATTATTACAATTAACACTCGTGTGCCATCAAATGTATAACTTTCTTTCAGCTGACCTAGAAGGCAACATGATGTTCTATTATGTTCTATCAACACACTGGAAGGGTTATATGACTTTTATGGTGTTAATAGAACCAGGTCATTAGCAGGCAACAACAGTACATTGGAATTTTGCCGTACCCTGATGAACACCTTCTGGATTTGCTGGACCATGAAAGTGGCTTTGCAAGGAATCTTCTTTCTTTAGTTTATTCAAGACATCATTTTGATTCTAAGACTACTTCTATTGATTGGTTACCTTGGGTTTTAATTTTGTTTGACCATCTACTTTTGTTTAACTACTGAAACTACACTGCTAATAGCTGTAGATATGAAAGAATGTGTAAATATGAAAGCATGTGAGTCTCCCCTCCAGACAAGTAAATGGGTTTCTTTCAGACCTTGACTGACCTTTGCACAATGGAATCCTCTAATGTCAAGCTGATCCATATAGCTATGAAGTAGATTGTTATTTCTATCAGATACTTAATTCAGGTTATAAAAATTTTCTAATTCTTTGTCCACTGTTTGATCTTGCCTCAAATGTTTTCCAATTCCTTCTTCTCCATTTTTAATTCAATTGTGAATTGAAAAACTTTGCATGGCATAAAAGTATTTCAATGATCATAGACATAACAACCCAAAGTACGTGGTGGACAAGTGCTTGGATAAATGAAGAGGGGGATGGAGAAAGATACATTGGCATACAGATTTTCGAAGAGTGAATGAGTGACCATATGCCAATCATGTGTTTTAATGTTGCAGGCAGGAAATATGGGTGTTTTGCAAGGTGCAGAAAGGTTTGACCACACAAGAGGTTACAGATTCTCAACTTATGTCCAGTATTGGGTGAGGAAGTCAATGGCAAAGATTGTGGCAAAACATGCTAAGGGGATCCATACTCCTGTATGTTTCTTTCTATGGCAGATTTTATGTTTTCGGACATGATATGCCGTTTGATTTGATTGTGTTTTCTTTTTCATTTTCGTTTTAGTTCACAGTCACCCAGACCATAAATAAGATCCAAAAAGCTCAAAAAGCCCTCAGCAATAGCCATGGGAAATATGCTGACGATGATAAAATTGCCAAGTTCACTGGTCTTTCTTTGGCTAGAATTGAATCGGCTAGCAAATGCCCAAGAGTGGTGGGCTCAATTGACCAGAAAATTGGAGATAGTTTCAATGCCAAATATTCGGTATGCTTGAAATCTTTGCTTACATAGTTTCTGTTTCATTCTGGTATTATAATCATCTGAGTCTTTTCTAGGATTAAATAGGCCCGGCAGAGGATCTGCAGTTCATCTAAAAGTAGAGTATCTTGAAGAGGAGCTCTCTGAACATAATATATTCAAATCCATACCATTTTTTCGAGTTGGTCAAGACTTATGTTTAAAGATGCTTCAACTAACTTGAAGCTATTATGGATCCCATGATGCAGGAATTTACCCCTGATACGTCCATAGACTACCCTGAAGAAGTTATCATGAGACAACACATGAGAAAAGACATCTATAATCTTTTGAGAGAATTGGATTCAAGAGAGCAGGAAGTGTTAGTTCTAAGATACGGCCTCGAAGACCATCAACCCAAATCACTTGAGGAGATTGGGAGGCTTTTCCACGTGAGCAAAGAATGGGTGAGGAGGATAGAGAAGAAAGCCACGACAAGGCTGAGGCATGAAGAAACCCGCAGAAACTTGGTTTACTACGTAAGGTAATGACTTCACCTTAACCTGCAAGGCCTGCTTTCTGGAGTTGAGCTTGAAAATTTAATTCATTCCCATCTTGCTTGAATGCAAGATAAGATGGCATGGCATACATTTAACATTGCTACTTTGAAGACCCTGGGAAACTCGTGGAAAAAGGAAATTGCGCTAACGTGAATTTCGGGCTAATCTGGTTTTTCCACTTTCCCAGTTTCCATCACTTCGGTCAATGTGGCAAAATCAATTATGGGGACTTGGAATTCATTTTCCCCAGGAAGATGAGCAATGTCAACTGTGGAAGCACGCATTTGTAGAGCGTGTTATAGAATATGCAGGAATCATTTCTGGTTTGCCCTTTTTTAAGGCGTATGGTTTTCTTCAAAGCCTTTCTTGTTCGTTTTGTCATTTCCCAATATTGGGATTACTTTTATTAGAAAAGAAAGGTTGCCTATCAAACATCTCAGGAAATGAGAATGACAACCGAGCGGAATCAGAATAATTAGTTTAAAAATATGTTTGATTAATTTTGAAATTGAAACTTAACACTAAAAATAAAAATTACTCATTTTTATTTTCATTCATAAATTAAAGAGTTTTGAAGTAGATGGGCATTTTAAGAAATAGAGCCTCCTTTGTTTTCCCCGGTTAATTAATGATCTTGAAGCCGACCCAAATTCCTACAAACATGCCATACAAAGAGCAAAAATTTCCGGTCACTTCATAGGGAATATATGTATTTTTTTTATTTTTTGGAAAACAGAAAGGACAAATCAACTCCATTTATAAAAAACCTTTGGCTTCCGAACGGTACGCTAGCAAGCACAGATTATTTAATCAATTATCCCATACTTTGGATTTCTCGTGCAGACAACCATATGCTGACAATCTGACAACGAAACCATCGACTACATTAATGTGGAAAAAAAAAATCAAATTGAATGAAAATAAGAAGGAAAGAGAAAAAAGGACAACCAAAAAAAAAAAAGGAAGAAGAAAATAAGTAAAACTTCACCCCAAACAATTATGTAAAATGGGTGTCCCGTGTCGTGGGCTAACTAGTGCAGGACAAACACACGCATCGTCGCCAGGCTTTGCATTGAACTGCTCGACGGGGGGCCAATAAAAATGCTGAACGATCCTTTTCTCTCCGTGGAGGCTCAGGGCATCGCGTTGTTGTAACGAAGAGTTGACACGCAACACCTCTTCGTGCCCGGGGGGCGTTCAGGCATTTCCGGCTAGCTGGCTTCTATGGGTTGGGGGGTGGTGGGGGTTCGGCCTTCCCAGCGTTTCGGGGCCGAAATCACCGGAATGCAATCCAATAAAAAAAAAAAAAACATTTGAATAACTCGTTCGAAGATTGAACAGTTAACAAGGGAAAATCTTTTAGTTTTTTTTTTTTTCTTAAAAGGTTTTTTTAATATCGGTACGGGGCATATAATTTTAGTAATTTCAAAGTTAAAGAAAATCAAATATGGGGCTTGTCCGTTAGATTACGTCAATAATGACAGGGGGCGTGCTCCAAACGCGCTTTTTGAAATCAGCGTTGTGGGAGTGGGGATTATTTGAAGAATGAGAGTCAAGGATTATCAAATCCATTAAAAAAACAAGGGTGGGCCTTGGAGGGGAGATGTGATTGGCTGCAGCTACCGAAAGTTTTACCAAAATAAATTCCAGGAACACGTGGACTCGAGTATATTTGATCAAATCCCTCGCTTCACCCCATTCTCTTTGCCGGCTTTGCCCCTCGCTGCTTCCCTCTCCGCGAGAAAGCACTCTCCTCATTCTCTCTCCGCCGGAGATAAAAATGTCTCTCTAGAATTTTCGCTGTAAAGTTATCTTAATCGAGAAGAAAACGCAGACGACGAAATTACCTCTCTCTCTCTCTCTCTCTCTGTGGTTGAATTTCATGGTGGGCTCAATCTTGATGTTCTTATGCTTCGGTTTAACGAATCTTGACCTATTTCTTCAATTCTAATGACATTCGCCGCCAGTGAATGGCTCGATTTCGATCTTTCGCTCTCTTGCATCTCTCTATACTCCTTGTCAGTCTCGTGAATACCCTAAGCACAAACCCTAGCATCGGTGCGGCGTCGAGGTCGTCGGCGGAAGGGGATTCTTTCTCGATAATCGATTTGGATTCCTACCTCTTCCACCAGGACTACTCCCCTCCGGCCCCGCCCCCTCCGCCGCCTCACGCGCCGTCCGTATCCTGTGCGGATGATCTCGGTGGCATTGGCTCCCTCGACACCACGTGTCAGATAGTCTCGGATACGAACCTAACTCGTGACGTGTACATAGAAGGGAAGGGAAATTTTTATATCCATCCCGGCGTGAGTTTCAGTTGCCCCCAATCCGGCTGTGTAATAACGGTCAACATCAGCGGCAATTTCACCTTGTCTGCTAATGCCTCCATTGTGGCTGGGACCTTTGAGCTTGGGGCTTCTAATGCTAGCTTTCTTAATGGCACGGTGGTGAACACGACGGGATTGGCGGGGAAGCCACCGGCGCAGACCAGCGGGACGCCCCAGGGAATAGATGGGGCTGGCGGGGGGCATGGGGGCAGGGGGGCTTGTTGCTTGGTAGACCAGTCCAAGCTGCCGGAGGATGTATGGGGAGGAGACGCGTATTCATGGGCGACGCTGCATAATCCTTGGAGTTATGGGAGCAAGGGAGCAAGTACGAGTAAGGAAGTGGACTATGGAGGAGGAGGAGGTGGAAGGGTGAAACTGATAATAAAGGAGTATTTGGAGGTAGAGGGTTTCATATTGGCTGATGGAGGTGATGGTGGCACCAAGGGTGGCGGCGGCTCTGGTGGCAGTATATATATAAAGGCCCACAAAATGTAATTCCTCCTTTCCCTCTCTCTCTGCGCCTCACATTTTAATGTAGGACTTGTAATTTTAAACTTTTAAGTTGTGACTGTTGACAAAATTCTAACAAAACCACGGATGAAGATCGGCCAAGGTCAGGCTCCTCACATATGCATGTAACTTTAATTCTGAAGGGCAGATTTAACTAATAACGCTATTGAATACTGTTTTTGCCGTATGACAGAGTCTGAAGTCTTAGTTTAATTTGGAAACATAGTATGCAAATTTAACAGAGGCTTTATTTTAGTAAGGAGGTTCTATCTTAAATGAACTGAAGAATTTAATGAATTCCTTTGATGACTCTTTGTTTATTTATTGAGTTGCACAGGTTCCTTTGACAAATCTTTCTATATATGACCGAAAGCATTTCTTCCCTATTTGTTGTTTGGAATTTCCGACAAATGATCCTTTTCCATTTATAATTGTATTCTCTCTCTGTATCTCTATTATTACTAAATAGCCATTAGCCATGACATCAAATTGTTCCTTTGTTTAGACTTGCAAGAATCATTTTACTATTTCTATCTTTCTGTGTACTTATTGCTGCTAATCTAGTGGAGGAAGCCTTTGATTGGCTGGCTTTCTTCTTCTTTATTTTTTGGATGTTCTTGGATGTGTGAGCCATGTGATTTCATATGAATGACAAATTTGGACAATAGTTGTGTAATAATATTGATGAGTGGTTGTTGCAACAATGAAGGGTAGAAGAAAAGCTTTTAGCAGAGAAAAGTAAGTTGTGTTGGCATAGCTTCAATTTATGTTCTGCAGCATATTTTATATTGTGTGCAGTGAATGATGATGCCTTCTGCATACAATAACTTTGAATATGTCTAATTGTGTAAGGTAGCCTAGTGGTAAACTTGTAGCTTGGAGGAGATGCATGTTCTGGGTTTACTTAGTAGGTACTACAAATTGGACTCTGTCAATTGGCATGGCTTGTTGTTGGTTATGTACATCTAAATTCATATAAAGGACCCGTATACGATGAAACAGTGGGCCAAAAGGTTTTTTGTTCCTCTGGTGGAAGAAAAGAAACTTAATCTTTTTCAATTGCATTTTTTCTCTATCTATCATATTGTTAAATGAATATCAGAGTTGGATTGAAGATGGCGACATCATATTTTAAACTTCTGTTTGCAACTCTTATTTCAATATGTTGCCTGTTCATTCCATATGTGCTAATTTGTTGATTTATTTGAAAGTGGCTAAAAGATCATTGAAATCAAAGTTTCAAGTTACAAATTGGCAGCCATGAGTGTCGTAAATTTGTAGCAACTGTTTGGTAACATGATAGGTGTTGAGGATTGTTGCAGCTTTTGCTTTGGGATCACACCATGGATGGCCTTTAATTTACGCAAGTCTCAAAGAGATTTTTCATTTTAGAATTTTTAGACCACACACTTCAAATATATTGTGTGAGACTGTGAGCAGAGAGATGGCAGGCCAGGGCCCATTGATGAAGTTTTCACTTGATTTTGTGCTTGTGACATTGTATGAATGTGTTTGTGTGTGTAATGCTTACTCACACTGGTGTCTCTCTATGAGTATTGTGTCTTTATCTATGCTTGTGTCCTTGTATGAGCATTTACTGTGAAACATTAAACCTCGTGTATTTTTTCATGTCTCTCTAATATGTGTTTTCCTGTGAAGAGCAGGACTGGAATTGGCAACATAAGTGCTTGTGGAGGCAACGGTTTTGCTGGTGGTGGTGGTGGAAGAGTCTCAGTTGACATTTTTAGTAGACACAGTGAACCTGAAATTTTTGCGCATGGTGAGATCTGTATGTTCTTTCAGTACAGTTAATTTTCAATATCGATAGTTCTTCCTAACAGACTCATCTCCTGTCATGAGTTGAGTCTTTTATGGATTCAGTCAATCAAGAAGTTTGGCCATGGCTGTCATCTTTTCGCATGTGACTGATGAAGATGTGAAAATAAGGCAAATTGGAGAAGTTCATGCATGCAATAGGGAAGCTAGTCATTTTCTGCATAAGATTAGTGACATGAGAGTACATTTGGATGTAGTTTTGAGATTAATATGTGCATGTGAATCTTCTATTTCACATACTCAGGTACTGCAGCAGGCATAATATTTCTATGAATTTTGTTGCATAAAAGTTCACATTTACATTCTTTTACTTCAATATAGATCTGGACAACTCAGTCTATTGGTTCTTAGGAGTATTTCAAGCATAAACTTTATCAAAACCAAACTCCATTTCTTTTCAATCATTTATGTGTAATGGTCAATATCATCTTCTGTCTTGCTCATATTTTGGCATGTATCTGCTATCCTTCAATGACTGTCCTTTTTTATTCTTGATCTAACATACATTCTTTTACCTTGTCCAAATTTAGCTTCTAGGCCTTGTGATGTAGAACCGAGTGGAGAGAATAAAGGAGAGTGGTGGGAGAAGTGAGGAAAGGGGGGAACTTGAAGAAATATTTTTTAGAGGAGACGAAGCAAAAAAAGTAGAGAATGGTGGGGCTGAGAAGTATAGGCAAGAAAAGAGAGAATGTCAATTCATTTTAGTGTATGTACATGGCTTAGGGTCTTCTTTATAAGAACCTAGCTAGCTAGAAAGTAGGAAAGGGAAAATTACACACAATATAGTCCTTATTAAGTAAAACATTTGAGGTTTATACTTATTAAAATGTTTAAACATTCTAAAGAGTATTCTAATATTCCAATAAAATTCTAATTTCTGAGACTATCCTGAGGAAGATGTCCTTATTCTTCATCATTTTGATTGATGGGTCTCACATTCCTCTGGTCATGAAATTCTGGCTCTTTTCTTCTTCTTTCTTCTTCTCTTCCCTTCATTGTGTGATTTGCCTTCTCTTTCTTTTCTTTTATGAGTCTTGTGGGCAACTGTTGGCTACAGAAGCCATCTGGGTGTTATTTGAACTCTTTCAAGAACTTTCAACAATGCCTGCTATTCTTTTGCTTTTTTTATTTTTTGAACATAACTTTGTCAGACATTTGTACTTAGACATATAAGTTTTGTTCTCATGTGTGCAGGGGGCAGTAGTCGTGGTTGTCCGGAAAATGCAGGTGCTGCTGGAACTTTATATGATGCTGTTCCTCGGAGCCTTACTGTTGACAATCATAATATGTCAACTAACACAGATACACTGCTCTTGGAGTTTCCTAATCAGCCACTTTGGACCAATGTTTATATTCAAAATGATGCCAGAGCCACCGTTCCTCTGCTCTGGAGTCGTGTCCAGGTTTCTGAAACTTGCCATTCCTGAATTCATGGTGTACACATACTTTTTTCAGTTTGCTTTCTGCCTTACAAGTAAAATTTTCTAGTTAGGTTTTCCCATTTTCTTCTGTGAGTGGAAACCCTTGTGTATACCTGTGTATATAAATTCTTAAGGGAAGTTATATATATATATATATATATATATATATATATATTAAATTTAGTTCTACAGAGGTTTGAAAAGTTGCAAATGTCAAAACAGTGCCACCTCTTCCCCCCTCCAAAAAAAAAAAAAAAAAACCAAAAACTAAGGGTTCCGGAGGAATTTGACAATGCTATGTAGAAATGGTCTGAAGTGTTAGGATCAGAACAGGGTATTGTACTTATTCTGTTTTTATTGATTGAATGCATGAAAATTTCCGTAGCTCTAATAAGTTTCCTGCCTTATGCTTTAAGAAATTCTTATCAAGAACAATTTTCCAAAATTAGTGGATAATTGCGCCTGAATAATCAGCATCTGCAAATATTCTGAATTTCTCTGATGGTGTGCAGATTTAAGCAAACATGCAGTTGTAGGCTTAAAAAAAATGTGTAAATATATGTTTCCTGCTTCTCAGCAATTCTGTCAAAAGATGATGTAATATAGAATATGCTATCATCTGATTGTGTGGTTGGTTATTCTATCTATTTACAAAGTGCAACTTTGTTTTAATGCTTCCTGGGAATTTATTGTACTTGTACACAGCTGCCTCTGTGGAATGTGCATAGAATATTCAGTACTTGGAGTTTATTCTAACAGTAGTATTTTTGGAGCTCTAGATGAATCTGTCATGTTCATTCATTTGACCCTTCCTCTTGCAACCCTTTCCATTGAAGCAAGTTGATATGCCTTATTCATTTACTCTTTTAACAGCAGGATTCTTTCTTTTTAAATTACTGAAATTGATGTTGTGGATTGTAGTTGTTGAGCATCTTCTTTTGGTCATTTTTTCATTTATAATTTTGATCCATGCTTAGCATATTTTGTATGTATGACTGTGTTTTAAGCTTGTCCTGATTCTTGGTTTAATGTATAGGTCCAAGGACAGATTAGTCTATTGTGTCGTGGAGTGCTGAGCTTTGGGCTGGCTCATTATGCCTCTTCTGAATTTGAATTGCTGGCAGAAGAACTGTTAATGAGTGACTCTGTCATCAAGGTAGGCAACACTGCTTATTTGTCATCCCCAAATGTATGGTTGCTCATGTCAGTATGGAAAAATCTATACTTTTTTTTTTTCTGATTTTAAGCATATTTCTACAAGAATTTATTTATTCTGATTTGTGTTTCCCTTATGAACACTGTTACCTTCTTAAGGCATACATGAATTTGACGAGAATTCCATTGTTGTCATGCCTTATTTGGAATTCGTGTGCACATTTGAGTGCTTATGTTCTTTACATGAATAAGAGGTCTTTTTGTGAGCATTTGTGTGCTTCTTATGTTGCTTGCATCTAATACAATTCTCATGTTCATGGTCATCTGTGTATCCTTTGTCTTAGGTATATGGTGCGCTACGCATGACAGTAAAGATATTCTTAATGTGGAATTCCAAAATGATCATCAATGGAGGTGAAGATGCAACTGTTGCAACTTCTTTGCTTGATTCTAGTAATTTAATTGTTTTGAAGGTACTTTCCACACCAGGTTGTTATCTTTTGAGGTGCTGTTTGTGGTGCATTTGTGCATTACATGCCGTCTTTTTGTGAAGCAGGAGTCATCTGTAATACGTTCCAATGCAAATCTGGGTGTGCATGGACAAGGTTACTTGAATTTGTCAGGACCAGGTGATTCAATTGAAGCTCAACGTCTGGTTCTGTCACTATTTTACAGTATTCATGTAAGCTTCTGTTTTATGAGACATTACTTTGATGGCTTGCATAGTTTTTCTTTTTGCTTATTGGTTATGTGGTTGTCTAAACTCTTCTTTTTTAAGAATAAAACGGGGAGACTGTGTGGTGCACCATACTGATGTTAATGACAATCTCCACTATCTAATTTTTAATTACTATAACTCTTGCCACTCCTGAGTCTTTTTTTGTTGTAAAAACTTGTAGAATGAGTCTGAGTTGCTACAGTATATTTTGTAGCTGTGAATGCTGTAGCATGAGAAATGCCATGGACTTGCACGTATTGTGCACACTTCCCAGTTCCTGTTAGTGGTAAATTTTTTTTTGACATGAGACTGCAATTCCAGTTTTACAATTCCTGGCCTTGATTACAAATTGGAAATGATTGACTTAGAATATCAAGTGAACTGAATAAGTGTAGAAAGTTGGGTGTACTCTCTCTTATTCCCTGTCATATTTCAAATAATCTGCTTGTCGTTTAGTTCTAGGTTTGAACGTAGGAAACCTTTGTGGTTCAATAGTTGTCTACCATCCATGCATTGCAATTTGTGGTTTTGTGCTACTTGTTTGCTGGGATCCTCACTTGATATTCTGTCTGAATGACCCTCAAATGGCTGGTCATTGGCCATTTCTGCTTCTGCTCCCCTTTTCTTTATTTCAGCACAACAATCCCAGTTTGCTCTTATTTACTGACTCTTTCTATTTGGTGGCCAAACCCACGCTATTATGGATGGTTGTAAAGGAAAATATTTTTAATGGATAGATCAGTGTATTTTTGTTGCTTATTCAGAGAATGAATATTTCTTACAATTCATGACTATTCAGTTTTTCATTTCTGATTTGCATGAAGGTTGGACCTGGATCTGTTTTGCATGGTCCTTTGGAGAATGCATCAAGTGATGCTGTGTAAGTTAGGGTTATTTTGCATTTTCTGCTTATTTTTTCTTTATTTTACTATATATAAGTACCATGTATTTGCTGTTGCAGTACCCCAAAGCTCCATTGCGAAAGCCATGTTTGCCCTGATGAACTGCTGAATCCTCCTGAAGATTGCAATGTGAACTCATCTCTGTCTTTCACTCTTCAGGTGATTGTTAAACAATGCTGCATTATGCATGAATGTCTTTTTATTTGAACTTGTTTAACAGTTTTGTTAATTTCAGATATGCCGAGTGGAGGATGTCACTGTTAAAGGACTTATAAAGGGATCAGTTGTTCATTTCCATCGTACTAAAACTATATCTGTCCTATCTTCTGGAATAATTAGTGCATCTGGGATGGGTATACTTGCTATCTCTCTCTTTCAGTTGTGCATGCAAATTGATGTGTTGTATGAATGTTGACCACTTTTTAGATGATTTGGTGAAGATCTTAAAGTTCTTACTGAAGAGTTGTGGTTTAGATGGCAATATGAAATATCATTGGTGAATTCATACAGGCTGCATGGGTGGCTTGGGAAGAGGTCATGTTTTGAGCAATGGTATTGGTAGTGGTGCTGGCCATGGTGGTAAAGGTGGGCATGGATATTACAATGGTAGTCGTGTTGAAGGTGGTATTTCCTATGGAAAGGCAGAGTTGCCTTGTGAACTTGGTAGTGGCAGTGGAGATGAAAACTCGACTGGTTTGACTGCAGGAGGTGGGATTATAGGTGAGCCCAACTTTTGGATCAACTGATCAATCAAATTTGTTTGGCTTTCGGCTTTCATTTTTGTTTAACTATGAGATTTGAGTCAATATGTTATGTTTCATTTTGCTTCTGGCGGTTGAAAATGGATAGTTTTTATGAAAGCATGTCATGAGCAATCTGTAGTGAAGAAAATTTTTGCCTCACTTTAGTTTGTGCATCTTGTCATGGTTGGCCATCTATTCCTGAGTTCATGAAGCTTTACTGCAAGTTTTAGCTTGAGAGATGATGGCTTCTGTCCCTGTTTTGCACTTCTTGTATCTTGCTGAGCAGTAATGGGTTCATGGGAGCATCCTTTATCAACTTTGTCCATTCAAGGCTCAGTAAGGTCTGATGGAGAAAGTTTTAATGGAACTGTCGGACTGGAAGAGTTTGCTGTTGCTAATGGAACAAGTGGCGGTCCTGGGGGTGGCTCTGGAGGAACTGTTCTTCTGTTTTTGCATTTCCTAGACATTGGTGAGCCTGCTGTTCTTTCAAGCAGTGGGGGACATGGTAGTCCAAACGGGGCCGGTGGAGGAGGTGGTGGAAGAATTCATTTCCATTGGGCAGACATTCCTACTGGAGATGTATACCAGCCAATTGCGACTCTGAATGGAAGTATCCTCACCAGGTTAGTAATCAGTCTAGTCTATCCAAATTTTGAACTTTTGTGGTCCTGTTAATTTTTGAGGTTTTCCACTTTTGATCAGAAAAAGACATCTGATGTTTTTGAATTAAATGGCACGTTCCATAAAGTCCATTGCAAATGGTATTAACCATTTTCATTAGCCTCATCAAATTGATCTTTGTGCTATTGGTCCTTTTTCCCCTGGGTTAGAAGTAGAGATTTTTCTGTTCTCCGTTTTACAGCCATTATATCCTTTTGACTAGCTGAGTTGAAAAAGAAAGAATTGCCGTACCATTGAAGGTGAAATTCCAATGGCTTGATGCTTGTTGTCTCTTTCCAAATATCTCAAGTGTAATTGTAATCATCGCCTTGAATTCACTTCTCACCAAGACACACTTCTTCAAGTATAATCTCCATTATTTGTGTTTGTTGTGATGAGAGGTACAATCTAGCTTGCATCTATGATACTAATGTTAAAATCCAACTGTTGACTCCAATATTTTTCTGGCCTTACTGATCTTGTAAACATTGTTACAGTGGAGGTTTGGGTAGAGACAAGGGTGGTGATGGAGAAAATGGGACAGTAACTGGGAAAGCTTGCCCAAAAGGGCTCTATGGAATATTTTGCAAGGTATCATTACCGGTTGTTGACGTTGTGATGTCACATGCTTGCATATGGGATTTCAAACTTGTCATTGAATTGGCTATGTTTGTGGGGAAAAAGGACATTTTGGTTAATATGAAGTGATGGAATTTCTTTCCCCATTTTTGCAATTCATGATATGCTGAAATACTCTCTAGGAATCTTCCCTAAGTATCTTCATTTTCACTTTATCATTTAAATTTACTCGATTCGGTTTATGAAACAATCTTCAATAATATAGATAGCGAGTGAGATGTTTGACCTAACAGCATATTAACATTTGCAGTTTTTTTTTTTTTCTTGTGGCTGTTCATATCATCATTATAACTGTCATAATCTTTTCTTGGTTGTATTTTTTAACTTCTCATTCTTATTCTCTTCAGGAGTGTCCAGCTGGCACATATAAGAATGTTACTGGATCTGACAGATCTCTTTGCCGTCCATGCCCTGCCTATGAGCTTCCCCATCGTGCTGTTTATATATCAGTTCGAGGTGGTCTAATGTTAATTTTCTTGTGGACGTTTTAATGTTACCCAGGCTTAAACCGTAGGACACTTTGGCTGTAATATGCTAATGCTCACATCTATAAGATTCTGGAACCTTTAAACATGCTTTATTAGGCAGGACAGAATCTAGATACCTCAAATTAGTGTTACTTCAGGCTTATAAATTTTGAAAGTTAACACTTGCTAAGTTGTACTTGAACCTAATAAGTTTTGTATCCTCAGAGGATTTTAAGAAGGGATAACTAGAGTGGGAGTAAGCGGCAGAAACATGAGCAGGATAACCCATAGAAATTACTGAGCTTGTAAAATGTGTTTTAAAACTAATGTTGAAATTCAATTTCTGTTGATTTATTTATGGGATTTTGTCCTTTAACAGGCGGTATTGCTGAAACACCATGCCCATACAGATGTGTTTCAGACAGATTTCACATGCCAAATTGTTACACTGCCCTTGAGGAGTTGATTTACACGTTTGGTGGGCCATGGTTGTTTTGTCTTCTCCTCGTTGGTCTTCTCATCCTGCTAGCATTGGTGCTTAGTGTTGCCAGGATGAAATTTGTTGGGGTTGATGAATTGCCTGGCCCAGCTCCCACTCAGCATGGCTCTCAAATAGATCATTCCTTTCCTTTTTTGGAATCACTGAATGAGGTCTTCAATTCTTTATACTGACTGTTCAATTTATAACACTGATTACAATTGACACCCCACTTTTGAAGCCCTGATTTGCTGTGCCTTTTGTGAGCATTTAATTCTTTCTTTTAACCAAAATCTGAATTTGTGGAGGATGGTTGTGCTTTTGCTTTGCTTGTAAGCTGTAAATTTATTTTAATTTTACTTCCAGGTCTTGGAAACTAATAGAGCCGAGGAATCCCAGAGTCATGTTCACAGGATGTATTTTATGGGCCCCAATACTTTTGGTGAACCATGGCATCTTCCACATACTCCTCCTGAACAAATAAAAGAGATTGTGTAAGTTTAATACCTTGTCTTTGGTTGGAGATTTGGTTACAGAACCATCCTCGGTTGTGCTCTTTAGGCATATTTCAGTATGCAATCTTGTGTGCTTACTTCATTGCCCTGGCAGGTATGAGGGGGCTTTCAATACATTTGTGGATGAGATCAATGCCATAGCTGCTTATCAATGGTGGGAGGGTGCTGTGTACAGCATTCTCTGTGTTCTAGCATATCCACTTGCATGGTCATGGCAACAATGGTGCCGAAGATTTAAACTACAAAGACTGCGGGAGTTTGTTCGATCAGAGTATGACCATTCTTGTTTACGGTCTTGCCGTTCACGGGCTCTTTATGAAGGGCTTAAGGTTTGTATACAACAAAATTTGGATGTTACAAGAGTTACATTATGTTAAGTCATGAAATTTTGTGCCATACTCATTCCTTTCATGTTCACATCCTGTTTTGTAAATTGATTTGTTATGAATTTCCCGTCTGTTTGAATGTTTTATTAATCATTTAGATTTATTCTTGTTCACTGGCCCCTTCCCATCATCTGAATAGTGAAAAAACTTTCATTTCCAGACAAAAGTTTGTGTTCATTGTGTGAATATGTATCCAGAAAGAAAAAAAGATCATGGTGTGAATTAGGTTGTCACATCACCAGTCCTATCGAGGAATTGTCTGTATCTGGTTATTTCTTTTTGTGTCCTCGGTGTCACTTTTAATTGAGATCTAGCTGAGATTGCTTGTGAAATGTCCTTTCCTCTGGTCAGGGTCACTCAGAACCGTACTTATTAGCAAGCTGTTAGGACCCTGGTTCAATCATCTATGTTGAAATGTATGACACCTGAACACAATCTGATGTACTAGTTTCTTCCTTTTCCTTTTAAGAACAAAATTGCAGTATTTCTAGCTGAATGCATGTTAATAGTTTAAGTGGTTCAGTAATGTATTTGTGCTTTATAGGAGGAATTATGCTTGGTTCTGTTATATCAGTTCCTATGTACATCAGTAGTTAGAATTTCTGTTAACTTAATGTGCAGACCATATGTGCAGCCCCAGAAAAACAGGATGGCATATTTTGGTCATATGTTACGTCAATTGCTCACATTGCTTGGTATATGCGTTATTTCCTATTCATCTTTTTGCATAAAACTGGCAATGTTTTGGTCTGATCTTGATGTTGTACTTTAGATTTGCAATGTGTATCACCATAGACAATCAATTTAGAGAGAAATTTATTTGTTATGCATTCATATTAAAAACTGAAGAGCTTGTTGTGTTGACAAAGCATTATGTAGGACCAAATTTTTGTCCCTCATTCTGATATTATTATTTTCCGCTACTGTAGGTAGCTGCAACTTCTGATCTAATGCTTGCATATGTGGATTTCTTCCTTGGAGGAGATGAAAAGAGGACTGATCTTCCTCCTCGTTTATGTCAAAGATTTCCAATGTCCATAATTTTTGGAGGTGATGGAAGTTACATGGCTCCCTTTTCAGTTCAAAGTGATAATATTCTAACTAGTCTCATGAGCCAGGTTGGTTATCTATTTCCAACTCAAAATTATGTGTTACTGTTCTGAGATTGAGGAGATGAATTTTAATACTCCAATGTGTCGTCTTCCATGTTTTGGTTTTACACTGTTTGTTTGGCATGCAGATGGTTCCTCCTACTACCTGGTACCGAATGGTGGCTGGTTTGAATGGACAACTGCGTCTAGTTCGTCATGGTCGACTAAGAGTGACATTTCGATCTGTCCTTGGATGGCTTGAAACTTATGCCAATCCTGCTTTGAAAGTCCATGGGGTGCGTGTTGATCTTGCATGGTTCCAGTCTACAGCTTGTGGGTATTGCCAGTATGGACTTCTGGTGTATGCTATTGAAGAAGATCAATGTGCTTCAACTGAACGTATTGATGGCAGTGCAAAACAGACTGAGCAACAACCATGGTAATTTTTTATTGTATAACATAGTCGTAGTTGCTGTTTTATGCTTTCTTCTTTTTGATCTGTCACTTGGATATCATAGAATTGCATGTTTTGTGGTAAGCCAACCTGATACACATTTTTCTTAATTCTGTGCACGAACATTAAATGTGCTAAAATCTTCAGGTTTTCTTTGTTACAACTCAAGTTTGCCATTGTGACTCAAAGGCATTGTTGAGACATCAACATGATTTTACAATTTTAGCAGCTTTAGGTGACAAGGCAAAGTATATGTACACAAATTGTTGAAGGAATTTATGTGTCAATTTGCATGGTGCATGGATATCAACAGTGTCTACTGCTGATGGCACTATATATAAATGAGGAAATGAAGCTTGGCAGCATGAAGTGTTTGTAGGATTGACAAATGGATAATCTTCCTTCTTTTCTTTTTATTTATTTATTTTTTTGGTATAATGAGTGGTTATCAAGTGCTTCTTGCATGCCGCTTTCTTTTTTTTTTCTTGTGTTTGGATGTTGCCAAGTGGTTATCATTATTTAAGGAGAAGTTTTGAATTTTCAATGAGGCACAAAACTCAAGCAGTTAAACTGATCATTTTCCAAAGTTAATATTGTCATCTGCATACATTAATTGCTGGATTTTAAATTATGGATACTTATAAATCTATGATAAAATTATCATATTTAATTTTTCTGCTGTTATATAGATATCTTTTATGTCTACGTTATTATAGTGTGAGCAAAATTGGACTCAATGGCACTGAAATTCACTTGTTTAATGTTTCTGTTTTTTATCTTTTAATCAATTAGCATTTGCTAAAACTTTGTTGGTAAGGATTCTAAAAATTAAAAAAGAGGACCACTACTTGGTAACACGTTGAGAAGACATGGGAGGCACAAGGCATGTGGGAGGCCTATAAAAATAATTTCCACAACTTTTAAGGTCCACAAAAATCACTTTTTTCTCACATGAAGTGAGGCCAAGTAGCTTTTTTGATAAAACATTGAACAGAAGCCACTTCATTGTCTTGCGCTTTTCTGTATTTACATTAGCACTCTATATGGGCACATACATCACATCAGAAATGGCAGTAGTCATCATAAAGGTAAAGCTTTATCTGCACAAAATTTGTCAAACTTTTGATATTTAGTTTCATCTTCATTTGACCATTTACATACCTAATCTTTAATTTTTTTATCATATTATCTATGACTCTATGGGTATTTAAGATGTATTGGAGTTAAAAAAAGAGAAAAAGAAGAATCTTTTTCCTTTCAGTCTTATTTTTGGTGATTTCCATATATATAAGTAAAATGGGATTAATTGTTAGTCCTTTGGGTTCTTAATTCAGTCTTGGTAGGTCAAGAATCTTGTGGCTGTGCTTTTCTCTTCTCTGGTAGTGTGATTTCTGTATTATCACAGTGCACAGTGCCTTTTACTACATGCATGGATGCTCATACCCAAAAATTTGCATTTACTTAGCCCTTGTGACTACATGAACTGACAACCTTGGTTCTAATGCACGGTGAGTTCTGGGCTGTTTACTTTCAGGATACATCCCTCTATGTGGAATGGACATTGAAGTAGAATGGAGTTTGATTTGGGCCTTTTCCAATGTTTTGTTTAACAGGGTGAAGAACTTGCGCAGAGAAAATTGCCCTGGTCAATTAAAAGAAAATACTCTCTTAAGCCGAGCCCAAAGAAGCAATGAAAGTCAAGTCAGGTGGAAAAAGAGCTACGGAGGAATTATAGATACTAACAGTCTACAAATGCTTGAAGAGAAGAGAGATATATTTTACCCTCTCTCTTTCATAGCACATAATACGAAACCTGTTGGCCACCAGGTAGAATCATTTGCTAGCATTAATGCCCATTGCATATGGTCAATGAGTTTTGCCCTCATTTTACTGTGAAATTAAATAAATTTACTTGTGCTGTATAATGATGGATGAATTGTCAATAATGAAGTGTCAATAATTTACCAGAATTGTTTATATAAAATCATGTCCCTCTGGCCTATGTAGTTATAATTTTGGCTTTCACTTATTATTGGAACTTATTTTAAATAACATATTTTATAATTTATATCACTACTGAAATTTTGGTGAACTTTATTCCAATTGCCTGAATTGATATCAAATATAGTATGCGCTTGCTATATATTTTTCCTAGTTGATTTTATTTGCAATTCTTCTTGCACTTACATTTCTCATTGTCTTCTTTGCAGGATCTTGTTGGTTTGGTCATCTCCATGTTACTCCTAGGAGATTTTAGCTTAGTATTGCTTACTTTTTTGCAGTTGTACTCATTCTCATTGATAGACGTTTTTCTGGTTTTGTTTATCTTACCTCTTGGCATTCTTCTGCCGTTTCCTGCTGGTATCAATGCCTTGTTTAGTCATGGACCTAGGCGTTCTTCAGGCCTTGCACGCATCTATGCGTTGTGGAACATTACATCGTTGATTAATGTTGTAAGTTGCTATTGTCTATTCAAGAAATTTTATATTTATCTATGAAGTTTCTGCTGTTAGTAATCATTTCGTTTACTTGACCTTCTTCCAGATTGTTGCATTTATTTGTGGTTATGTTCATTACAACACACAATCATCCTCAAGTAAAAAATCCCCCTTTCAGCCATGGAATATTAGCATGTGAGTTGATTCTTTGGAAGCTTCAGATGCTTTGTGACGTTCAAATAACATAGCAATTAGTTGACATAGCTTTATATTGTCTGTTGTTTGGTGTTGCAGGGATGAAAGTGAATGGTGGATTTTTCCTGCTGGACTGGTTCTGTGTAAGATCTTACAATCTCAGCTTATTAATTGGCATGTTGCAAATCTGGAGATACAAGACCGCTCACTGTACAGCAATGATTTTGAGCTGTTTTGGCAGTCGTGATATAATGTCAGAGGCATACATATTCCAACACTAATGGGGGTTCTTTTTGTTCTCTGTATGCTTTTTAGGCAAAAATGCTCGTTTAGGCAAAAATGCTAGCAAGAAATAGAAGTTAGAAAAGAAAATACGGGTAGAGTGAGAGCATTCATTTGTAACTTGTAACTTTTGTATAATGTGCAGTTGCTTATTTTTATTTTACCTTTATAGTATTCGCTTCCTATTGCCATTTAAGCTATCAGTGTCAATATCAATTGGGCTAATACTTTTGCATATGTTCAATACCATATAGGTTTCTTATTTCTTGTTGAATTTAATTTCCGCGTGCCATCTTTTTAATTTTCAGTTAAAAATGAAAAATTATTTAGCTTGAATATCTTAGGATACCCTGGGTTAAAATATATTTGTCATTATTTTGACCAGGTAGAAAAAACACAAAAATTCAGTTTCCTGGGGGCACCATGTACCGGGGACCTTCTTCCTGTTTGCCGAACTTTTCTTTTGTATAGAGCGTAACTGCTTAATACTGGAATGATCGTGCTGAAGAATGCCAAGGACATCAAGGTGAATTAGCATGCAATTTCTGGCTTCCGGAGCGGTTAACGTAGAGATTATTGTCTTGGTCTTGGAGCACAAACCGACTAAAGAATCGGGAAAGCATGATTGAATGTCCTAGGCACAAGTTTGCGTCCTGCATTTATTAGATTAGATTGCATACAATTATGATACTTGAGCAAAGCACTAAAACTTATAACCAAATAATTACACAGATGTTTCACAATCCGTAAGACTCAAAAGTCAAAGTATTAGGATGCGGGCCCAAGCCGACTCTGTAAGACAAATCACTTCTACATAAATCTAAACAAAGAAGAGAACAGGCATCAACAGCCGTCGTGCTTCAATGTTTCTCACGAGGGAAGTAACGTAAAGACTTCACCATTGCCACCCGCCTCTGAAGCTGCAAACCTCTGGTTGGTTCTTCGCGAGACAGGTCGAAGCACAACTAGGACCAAAATGCTTGCTTAGCTGCGCGCACACACACACACACAAACAATGACAAAGCATGGATGATGTTTCTCTTCTAGAACCTGACTCCTCGACCAATGTACACCATTAAATGACAGCCAACAATTGAATGCCAGAGGTTTTATTTGGGCCGTTAGTAAATGCCAGTAGTGTAAACTAAGAAGGTTCACAGTACTAGGCAAATGACCAAAAAATTAAAGAAAAGAAAAGTAGCAGGCAAATAAACACACCAAATGATAGAAGATCAATGAGGTCCATAGAAGGAAAGAAGCAGCTACCTGAACACTGCTACTCTTTGTTCAGTACTTTAGGAACCTTGATATAAGATTCCTCATAGCTCGGGACAGCGGCCGTCATGGCATCTCTGTTGAAAGGGCAATTGGACTTGCATCAATTGATACTAAGAAAACAGGTTCAAAAGGCTTACAGCTAAAGGCGAAGAAGTAGAGGAAAATTGAAAACAAAGCCATTAGTTACCTTTCCTCAAATAGTTCAGGAATATCCTCACGCAAACTGTCACCTTCAGTATCTGATGTTTGGCAAGAATAGTTTTAGCACAATTGAAAACCGAGGTATGAACACACTGATATGACCAAGTAAAATGTATTGCTTCCCTTCTGACACTTGACACAATTAAGATATGCAGTTTTCCCTGATCATTCTTAACAAAAATATGGGGAAGAGGAATGTTCAACGACTCAACAATATCAAATAGACAGGAACAAGAGATGCCATTCCCAAAACTAATAGACGACTGCATAAAGGGAATGATGAAACCAAATTGGACTGCTATACAACTTTATGCCATTGTCATTACACATGCCTTATTATTTGGGTATGTTGCCAATACTTTATCTCATTTTAGCTACCTAGAGGACAAAGATTCTCCATTATTGGATGGGGGAGGAGACATGTTGTTAGATAAAGAAAATATTCATCTAATCTCTTTTAGTTCCACTTTCTTTCTATGGGTACATGTCTCCATTTCGTTTTCAACATCAGATGACAGTAATGATTAGTTGCTTCCTTTTCAATAACCTTAGAAGAGGCCGTCCCAGCAAGTAAAATGTGAAAAATAATACCTAGTTAAAGTGATAATGCAGGAAATGTAAAGCACCTGCTCTAATTGCGGGCTCCACGCCAGCGAGATTAACAGATTGAAGTTGTCCAAACCTGGCATCATCAAAGACCCAATTACCAAACATCAAAAGTATTCATCACAACATGTCTGTCTGCGGTGGGGGTGTGTCCCCGTGAGTGGGTGCATGCGGCAGAGGGGAAGATAGAGATTACCAATCTATTACTTGTCGAATTTTAGGAGCGATTTCTTCAGCCTACAATGGACAATGCAATAGAAATACAAATAAATTAACCAAAACAATAACAACAACGACGACCTAAAAATAAAAAAATAAAAACAACAAAGAGAGAGACCTCTTGTGGGGTGAGAGAAATTCGAGCAGTTTCAGCCAAATGAGCGACGCCGGGTGGCTGAAGAGAGGACCCATTTGATGTTGGCTTCGTTGAGCAAAATCTTCCAATCTTGAAGTCTTTACGGCGATGATTGAACAGTTGCCAAGCAGTAGAGCCGAACAAGACTCGATGCTTTTCTAAAAGGAACAACGCTCCTTTGGGTTTGAGCAGCGGCAGCGTCAGTCCTCTGCTTCCCATGTTGAATGTCTTCTCCCCCAGGCTCTCCAAAGAAGCCCAGGCCCTCTTATCGCCAGCGTTTTCTGTTTTGAATGCGTTCGAGCAGAGTTTTTTTTGGTCTTCTTGGGGCCCCATTTAAGCCATTGACAGCTCTACCCTCTCCATCTCCAGTAGTCTAGAGGATCAAAACAAAAATTACAATACACGCGTCTTATTTCAATTTATTTTCGGCATTTTAATTTAATAATAATAATTATTATTATTATTATTTTATTTTTTTAATAAAGAAAACTCATTATCTGAGTGAGAATCATTCTTAGCAAATCTCTGATATATTTACCGTAAATACCGGCACATCTCTACTTCGAGCACTATCATCAAATCAATAGCGATCCAGAAACTTTCAAACCTTAAAAAGGGAGCAATTTCTATTTCATTAAACTAATAATGGAGGTAGATGAATGTCCTTGCGAATTTTTGTAAAGAAATCTGGATCCGAACCCGTAAACAAAACCCCATTCGGCAGAAGCTCTTCTTTTCAGATCAAAGCTCCAGGCCTGGACCACACAAGCTCTCCTTTTTCCAGATCAACAACAAAGGCTATAATCTAGTTTCCTTCTTCCTTTTTTTTTTTTTTTTTTGGTTCAAAAAATAAATCAATTCCTCTTTTTCTAAAAAATAAAAATAAAAATAAATAAATACCAAAAAATAAAAAAAAGGAGAGAGTAAACGGCTGCCTCCAGATCAACAACCACTACCCTCTGCCGCCCCAATTCCCGATACTCCAGAATGGATCTCCGAGTCCATCCAGATTGTCATTGACGCTTCCTTCTTGTTTTTTTTTTCATCTGGGACACTACGTATACCGTCACTGGCAATTTGCTGCTGTGAAATGAGAAATGCCAACCATTTATCACCGGATGATGAAGAAGCCGAATCAAGCAAATTGAGAATCATTCCATGCTTCTTTACACTCGCGGCTCCGTTACCGGCAATCTCAAATTCAGTCACGGGGCACGGACAGGGAAGTGTGTAATTCAGGTGCCATTAACTAAACTTGTTCTTCACGTTTTCTAAGCTTATACACGCTTTTTTATTCGCACTTGCTTCTAATCGAGAGTGCCATATATTAATTAATTAGCTCTATATGTTCTAATAACAGCATTAACAGCAAGGATGCGGTGCGGTGCATAAATTTGTCTAGCCATTAATCTAGATATTTTGTGCTGCAAAATAAAATAAAATTTCAAATTATGTCTCTTTCATCCTTTTTCCATCCTGTTCGTATCCCCTTTTTTATATATATGTATATTACTTTCTTTTCAGATTAAAGAAAGAAAGAAAGAAAAGAAAAGAAAAGAAAAGAAAGGCAAACAAACAGAGCAACGGAATAATTAAGCACATCAGAAAGCCCGATACAGATGAAAAGCAATCTAATAGCGCACGATGCAGAGTTAAATGCAGGCTCACAGGACCCAAAACATTCTCCTATCAGAACGCAGCTAGCTCGAGGAGTTTCGGGTTTGCGTAGCCTCCTGGGCCTTTTGCTGCACGTACTGGCCGTAGTTCTCCGTATCAGCTCTCTCTTCAATGTCCCGGGGGCTTTTCCGCTCTCTCGCATGATCCGGTTTGTCGGACCCGGGTCCTGCCAAGTAGCTGTACATCCACGCTAGAGCCCACGATCGCAGCCGAGCGGATGCCAGACATGATGAACGTGTAAGCTTTGATCGGGTTTCACGGTGGGCCCCCCCAGCAACGTAATGCTAAGCCGAGAGGGTTAAAATTTTCGACTGAAGTTGATAGTTCTTTTTATTTATTTATTATTTTTTTTATTTTTATGTTGGAAACCAATATGACAAGTGGGCCCACGTTCAAAGTGGGCCATGGAATAAGTACCGTCTCTCTCTCTCTCTGTTTTTTTTTTTTTTTTGTATTTCGTAGTAGGGAGAAAGCCCAATGATATCTCGTAGGCCAGAAGGCCCACCCAAAAAGGCCTTTGATGGAAAAAGACCAACCAACCCATTCACTCGTCACCGTAACAGCTAGTTGACGACGGACGGGCTCTCCGCTTCCAGACAAAAAAGACGCTCCTCTCGCAGAAAAGGACAAATTTATTTTTTGAAACGGGAAATTGTGTGTGATTGGGCCACGTGTCTGACCGTACATAATTCGACCGTTGCGAAAGTTCGCTTATTGAAGAATCCGCCATCCGCACCCTCCTCTCGTTTGTCTCTCATTTCGTCCACCTCTCTCTCTTTCTCTCCGAAGCTCTCTTCACGTCTCTGCGTGTGTCCATCTCATGGCGATTGCTGCAGACACCCAGCCGCAGGATAAGGTAAGATTGCTTGAACTCTCTATACTTTTGTAGCGGGCCGCCGATTTCTTGATTCCCCAGACTTCATATTTTAGGGTTTTTTTTTATTAATTTTTTTTTTCACTCATCTCGTTGGGGCCGCCATTATTTCCTTTTCGCTCCTTGAAATAATTGCATTCTTGGGTTGATTCTTTTAGTAACTGTTAGACCCGATCTCCGACAACAGAAATAGATTTTGGTCCAATTGGGTCCTCTATTGCCATGGGTCTCGGGGATTTGGTAAGTTTTTAAATTTAAGTTTTCGTGTCTGAGAAAAAGAATAGGGTCCGCCGTTTAAAACTTTTTCTGATTCTTTAGTTTCATTTTGGATGAGGATATTTTGACCAAATTCAGGGTTTCAAGGTGTTATCTGGTTTCTCATGTGGGGTTTCATTTTTTGCAGGCTTCTTCAGAGCTATCGGCGGCGGCGGAGAAAAAAAGATGGACGCTCAATGATTTCGACATAGGAAAGCCTCTTGGACGAGGGAAGTTTGGTCATGTTTACTTAGCCCGAGAAAAGCGGGTCAGTTCACCTTCAATATGTGAACTTGTGCATGCCTTTTACAACTGGCCTTCTTGATTTTAATGTTTTAGGTCCACTCTTAAAAATGCAAAGTGGAGGTGACTCCGGGTCTTACCCGAATGCCCCCGTAGGCTTTGTTCTGCTAAATATAGTATTCTTAGCACGTGATATACAGCTTAGTTGTCTGTTGGTGGTCGCATTTGCCTGACCCATGAATCAATTTGATTAATCGGTATCCAGTGTTTTGGGTTTGAACGGGATATCATTTTTTGCCTGTTTTATGTAATAATTTGATTTTTTTGTCATGAAATAGAGCAATCATATTGTTGCTCTGAAGGTTCTTTTCAAGAGCCAGCTGCAACAATCACAGGTTGAGCATCAGCTCCGTCGGGAAGTTGAAATTCAGAGTCATCTTCGGCATCCCAATATTTTACGGCTTTATGGATACTTCTATGATCAGGTATATTTTTTAGGATCCTCTGTGTATTTTGGAATGCTTTACAATATGTAACTCTGAGTCCTTAAATTAATTATTGCAGAAACGGGTTTATTTGATTCTGGAATATGCGGCCAAAGGTGAACTCTACAAAGAACTGCAGAAGTGTAAATACTTCAGTGAAAGACGCGCTGCTACTGTAATTAACTACTAAGCCATAGCTATTACTTGCATTCAGTTTACTTGTCAAAAGATATACTTTCATATGATTACGAGATAGCTTTGGGATGTTTGCTCTTTCTTTCTTTGTTTTTTTGGATACTACATTTCTTATTAAACAAGTTTTCAATTATTTGGAAGCAACAGTAAATACCAATGTGTCCTGTTTATACTTCACATAGTAGATTACCAAATGTTGGCATGTAATGTATGATTTTTATAACTTGCCTGACCCTTTCAATAGTGACAACAAGTAATGGTGATATTGTGGATGTGGCAGTATGTTGCATCGTTAGCTCGGGCACTCATTTATTGCCATGGCAAGCATGTAATACACAGAGACATCAAACCAGAAAACCTTTTAATTGGTGCACAGGTGATGACAGACTTCTTCAGCTATATATTTATGTCCTAGGCCACTGATCAAATTTCTGCTTTATAATATCAAAGTTAATCTCTTTTATCAGGGTGAGCTCAAGATTGCAGATTTTGGTTGGTCAGTGCACACATTTAACCGGAGGCGAACAATGTGTGGTACACTGGATTACCTCCCACCTGAGATGGGTACGTTGATTAATGGATTGGCTGCGGGTGGCTGTTTTTGAAGAAACTGGTTTTTAGATGTTCAAAACTCTTATCGCAGATGTTTTATTTACCTGGTATTTTATTGCAGTGGAAAGTGTAGAGCATGATGCCAGCGTTGATATCTGGAGCCTAGGTGTCCTCTGCTATGAGTTTTTATATGGGGTTCCTCCTTTTGAGGCTAAGGAACACTCAGACACGTACAGGAGGTAAGCACAAATCTTTTCTTGCATCACACATTTTTTCTTCTAATTTAACAATGCAGAAAGGAAGTTGACGTCTTTCATGTTTGTACATCATGTGAATGAAACAGCTGGTTCAGCCCAAGTTCTCAGAAACATTTTCATATTTTTTGGTGCCAAAATGTTCACTGTACTAGAAATAGTGTGGTAACAGCAAAAATGTGCTTATGGAGCTTTTCCTGTACCCATTTAACAACAGGATTGTGCAAGTGGATCTGAAATTTCCCCCTAAACCCATTGTCTCTTCTGCTGCAAAGGACCTTATTAGTCAGGTAAAATTTCCGTTCTTGCACTCCAAGATTCACGATAGCTGTCTATTGAATGATTTCATTATCACTTAATATTCAAAAGATTTCCTGAACTTGCCTGAAGTTTCCGATAATTTGCTTGTGTGTATTAGATGCTTGTCAAAGACTCTTCGCAGCGCCTGCCTCTTCACAAATTACTAGAGCATTCCTGGGTTGTTCAGAATGCTGACCCCTCGGGTGTCTACAGGGGTTGATTTGTCTTTTGGGATTTAAAAGCTTTTCTTTATTCCAGTGACCATTTGAAAGAGTGGAGGTCCTGGAATAAATGACACTCCTATTGTACCCTTTCAACAATTTTATTCGGATAGTGATATCATTGTTCATCTTCTTCTCTTTCATGGAGTTATTCAATATTCTTTGTTTTCCACACAACCCATCAAAATCTCAAACATATATATAGATTTTTAAAAAAATTATATATATAGTGCTTGTCAAAGACTCTTCGCTGCGCCTCCTGTTTCACAAACAATTTGAGCATTCCTGGGTTGTTAAGCATCTACAGGGATTGATTTGTCTTTTGGGATTTAAAAGCTTTTCTTATTCCAGGGACCATTTGAAAGAGTGGAGGTCTTGGAATAAATGACACTCCTATTTGTACCCTTTCAACAATTTTATTCGGACAGTGATATCATTTTTCATCTTCTTCTCTTTCATGGAGTTATTCAATATTCTTTGTTCTCCACACAACCGATCAAAATCTCAAACATATATATAGATTTTTAAAAAATTATATATATATATATATTAGATGCTTGTTAAAGAATCTTCGTAGCGCCTGCCTCTTCATAACCACTTGAGCATTCCTGGGTTGTTCAGAATGTTGACCCCTCGGGTGTCTATATGGGTTGATTTGTCTTTGGTGATTTAAAGCTTTTCTTATTCCAGGGACCATTCGAAAGAGTGGAGGTCTTGGAATAAATGACACTCCTATTGTACCCTTCCAAACAATTTTATTCGGATAGTGATATCATTGTTTGCCTTCTTCTCTTTCATGGCATTACGTGTATATATATATATATGCACACATTGTGTATTAGGTGCTTGTCGAAGACTCTTCGCAGCGCCTGCCTCTTCGCAAACTACTTAAGCATTCCTGCGTTGTTTAGAATGCTGACCCCTTGGGCGCCTACAGGGGTTGATTTGTCTTTTGGGATTTAGAAGCAACATTTGAAAGAGTGGAGGTCATGGAATAAATGACACCCCTATCGTACCCTTTCAACAATTTTATTCGGACAGGGATATCATTGTTCATCTTCTTCTCTTTCATGGGGTTAGTCAATATTCTTTGTTTTCCACACGACCCGATCAAAATCTCAAAACATATATATTGCTATTTATATTCCAATGAGTTGGGCCGAGGCCTCAATTCCACTTATATCCAGACGACCAAGCACCACCTGCATGCACACACCATCAATATCCGTAATACAGGTAACTCCATTAACAACAGGGATCTTACGCGCAATCAATGAAATGACTACAAACCAATATCACTACAAATCTTGTATTCATGGAGCACCCAAATGTCGATTCTTGGCGAGGCATAGATACAAGTTTTACTAAATAACTGTTCAATCATATGTTAGCATATATAATTATGTAAAGGAAGACAGGATTCGCTTGACATTTCAGTTGCGGAGGTATAACAGCACCAAAGCATCGAATGAGATGTCTAGCCTCAATAGAAAACCTGTGGCTGATTGCATAATATACGCACAATACCTACAATAGAAAGCATTTCCAAGAATTTCCACAATTTATTCTGTATAATACCCTGCAAGCAAGCACATGAAACCGAAAATAGTTCTGAGGAATGCCAAGGTACGTTCCATCCAACCCTCTTATGGTAGGCGTCAACTAGAAGCAGCAAGGGACTATGGGAGAAGGTATTGCATGGTTTATGCCATCCTGATGTGTGTATCCTTACAATTATCACCATCCAACAACTGGGTTGAAGGTTTTGTCTCTTTGCTCACTTCTGTGACAACTTTATGACTCATGACTCAGGAAGCTCGGTTGGTTAGTTGAAGAAAGGAGCCTTGCCCACATGCGATCAGTAATGACAACTTTGTTTTGCCTCTCAATAATGCGCTGCAAGCAAAGCACAGCATAGTCTACTTTAGAACATGGCCAATAGTTTCTATGGAAAATATTCTGCTGTGGATAAAAAGATATAAATGTGAGGTTCATCTTAGGACATAGAGAAGCATACATTGAAAGGAATGTATGTATGTCGGGTATTGACAAGTCCAACAGTGAAGCCTGTGTACCCTGCCATTGCTCCATGAACTGCACTTTGAGCAAGTAGAGTGCAGTAGACATTATCAGATGCATTGCTTGGTATGGCTCGGATCATATACGTGGGATCTGCAAGATGGTATGACCAGAATCAGTGGTATAGACATAGGAAATAATTTAAGTGGAAAAAAGTGATTAGTGATTAGATCAAGCGAATTTCAGCACTCTTACCTATGTATTTCAGGGTAATTTCCATTTTTTTCTCTTTGGCAAAGTGATCCTACAACAAGGAAAAGAGAAGCTGTAATATAGCCAGCAGACATCTCCCTATAGACCACACACAACTCAAGAGGGACAAGACCAGTTTCAGCCCAAATGCATGAAAAGAATACATGGTTCTTGTTACTAAATTCATTCACAATGATCAAAGATGCAACTCTCATATCTCCATCAAATGACACTGGAGAACATTAATAACTTGTTCATGTGGATTAATAATCCTTCACAAAGGGGACTCCTACCTGTAAACAAAATTGGCTTTAAAGGAATATTTGCATTTCCAAAGCTTGAACAGCAAAGGAGCAAAATTTGAAAACTTCATCAATAATTATCAATCTTTACGTAAGATTAACATTCCACGGAAAAAATACCTCTTCAACAAAATGCTTAGTAGAACACAGCAGAAGATAAAAAAACAAACAAGCAGATGACACAAGTGACCGATCAGCTACCTTTTTCTTTCTCTACTAAAATTTAAAGGTGGCAGCAGTCAGAGGAATAGTGATCTGAATTCATAGAAATACAAATTTCTTAATCATTAGATACTGGAAGCAATACCTTGATCCTCTGAGATATCCAGAACCCAACATCCTTAAGTAGTTTGTTTCCTGAAGCATCTTGCTGATCTTTGGATTGCAGGCTTTCTGAAAGAAGATCCTGTCCTGCTCCTTCAGCAATAACTATAACCATGTGTCCATTTTCCTTCAGCTGTTTTTCAACGAACTCAAGAAGTCCACCTTTTCCTTCAAGATAGAATGGTGATTCCGGAATCAAACAGCAATCCACATCTCGGCTGGCAAGAGTAGCATACATTGCAATGAAACCTGCAATAATAATTCCAAACAGAGAGCACGGCTGAGTAAGGCTAGCTAGCATAGAAATGCCCTGAAGGGTAAACCCTTGTTTGACAAGGTTAACTAGATGGCCATGGCTGTTAGCAACCCTACTGTCTATGACTTAACTTACCACTGTACCGTCCCATCAGCTTCACTACACCGATACCATTCTCAGCACTTTCAGCTTCGACATGTGCTGCATTTATTGCTCGTTGAGCCTCTTCAACCGCAGTATCAAAACCAAAGGACTTGTCAATAACCTAAGTTGCATTAAGGAATTTGATATGAAACTATTTTAAGACTCCGGGTATAGGTTCTAAAAGAATGACTGTAAAAGAACAAAAATGCCACATGAATCAAAGATGTGCTGATCACAAGTACCGGAATGTCATTATCAATGGTTTTTGGAATTCCTGCTACAGCAACCTTAAGGCCGCGTTTTCTGATTTCCTGAATGATGATGGACAGGAGATTTCAAATAAGGCAATCCCTAGACACGATGACGTATGAGTTTCAAAGTAGCACAAACAATATTGTAAAGAGGGGGCAAGAGCAACATGATATGCAAAGCAATTAATGAAACTGGAAGACAGCTCAGAAATATTTAATTATCTATTAGCAGAGTCTCAGGGAGTTTCGGGGGAATTGGATATTGAAACTACCATCTTAATCGAAAATGTTATCAGTTTCCAAAATATCCTGAAATTGAAACTGTCAAATCAAATATGCAGAGAAACAACAAGGTGTCAAAGTGTGACTGCCCAAGAACCATAAATGCTGAAGGAAATGGTTGCATAACTTCTTTTAGTTCATGATGATGCAGGTGAGAATAAGATAGGATGAGAAAGAAAGGCAAAAAACAACCAAAGGATTGAAATGTTCAGTCTGGCATAGATTCAAGAATTCCAGGATTCTCCCTGACCATATACTTTGCAAATTACACGTAGCTTTCAGCATCATACATGAGAAACAATTGTGGGTCTGCATGATTTATGTACAGAAATTACCTCATAAATTGCTGCAGCTCCCTTCTGAGTTCCATCACCTCCAATTATATAAACCTGGACCATTAGAGACAGTGTAGATAAGAACTTCTATGCCTATAGGCTAAAGAAATTAAATTCAGAAGGAACACCCTTAAATCTTCTTTTCAGTGAGAATTTACATAAAAACTCCTATCCCATACAGACCTGATTGATCCCTCGATCCTGAATGCTGTCAACTATCTTTGATGTTTCATGGCCTCCTCGAGATGTCCCCAGGACAGTCCCGCCACGTTTGTGGATATCATTAACAACTTTAGGAGTTAAAGTAATTGTATTTTTGGAGTAGAAACCCCTATAGCCTCCCTACAAAAATCAGGATATGCCAGTGATATGGCCACATATCAAGCACAAACAACTTTGCCTTTAATGTAAGTAAATGCTTTAATACTACCAAAAAAATTTCAATAAATCATAAATTACCATGCAATTCTGTTAAGTTGGTAAGTTCAAGCACTTAAGAAAACAGTTCACTCACATCAATTCCAAGGACTTTGTTGGCACCATACATGTGATAAAGGCCGCAGACAATTTCTCTAATCACGGTGTTGAGCCCTGGGCAAAGCCCGCCGCATGTTACAATACATGCATGCACATCATCCGACTCAAAGTAAACCTATGAAGGCACATTTTAGTGAGCACACGTGCCACACCACATGCTTTACCGTGACCATTTCAAAATATCAGGACACTATAAAATTATGCATACCCTTTGGCGAGGTCCAGCACGTCGAAAGTGTACACCCCTTGGACCATTCTTGTGAACAACAACCTGGTATTCAAAATAGAAGAATGGGTTATTCTCACATGACCCTGATTATATGTAAAATTTATAAGGATAATTTTTTCACTTGCAGAACAAAGAATCAAATTGTCAAAAATGCTATAGTTGCAGTGCACGATGCTGGCCCACATCCCGACATCTAAAAATGCTTGGAGTAGATATGATTGAGATAACACGGAATACACAGATAACACTAGTATTTCAAATAGTATTCGCTGTCATGCCATAGCTATAAAAGCTATCACATCAGAGGAAGTACTTGTCTTGCAGTTTCAGTAACAGCACTTCCCACACAATGTTCAGGAAATTGCTTCAAGGAATTGCATGTCATTCTAAACCATCTAAAGAATTTAAAGCCCTGCTATACAAAGCTTCACACCAAAGATTTAAAAAAAAGGGGGGGGGAATCATGGATATTATTCAAACTCCAAACAATGGAGAAGGGGTTTCTATCAAGATACTATAGACAGTACAACTAACCTTTTGGGGAACAGTATCATCCACGTCAACAAAATACTGCCTATAATTAAAAAAGAAAAAAAAAAAAAAAGCAAAAGAAAGGAAAATTGAGTACTTCAGATTTAGTTGAGAGAAAGACCAACTGGGTTTCATCGAATAATCACATAATTTATACCGCGAGAAGTCAATGTAGATGGAAAATAGATCGGTGCCGCACTTAGCTTACCTGACTACTGAATATGCAGGATTATCTTGTAATGGATTTGGATAGGTCTGCCACACAACCACCGAAGAACATGATTAGTAAAACAAATCGTTCCATACCAACAAAAAATAAAAAATAGAAAAAGAAATCGAAGTCTTATTTCCAATTATCCATGTTTATAAGTCACTACCTACTCATTTAAGTTATGCTATTCCATCAAAACTAAATATAGATTAAGGAGAGACTTCTACACTGCATCTACCATTACGGATCTGATAAATGAGTATTAAAATTGCACTCTGGCTCGCGGATTTTTAGAACAAAACAAGAGCAAGTTCAAACACCGTACCTAAGCTTTGGCTTAATCTACACAACAACAACAACAACAACAACAACAACAACAGAGGGCTAATCACGGAGCATTGAATCAATTAAAGAAGAAACCGTGCCACCGTACGATCGATTGGAAACAAAAAGAAGAAGGAACCGACGAAAACTCACGGGGAGATCGGGAATGTAATCGGACAAGTGAGGCACGTCTTCGAGAACGTAGCCTAATTCGCCATCCACTAGCTTCATTTGCGCCTTAATCGATTCCCCCATCGCTCTTCCTAGTCCCTCGGCCCCCGCGCCCACCCGAACGCCTTCCTTGTCTTGCTCCCTCGATTTTAGCAAGAATCTCTGGTTTTCACGGGAGAGAGTCCGATGCGTCGGCGAGCTCGACCGCTCAATATGAGTGCGTGCGGCGTAGTCCTCTTTTTAAAGTACAAAGCGACGTCGTCGTGGGTCTCGGAGAAAATGAAACGCGTGATTCTTCTAGTACCTGGTACGCCGCCCACTGGTTTCGAAAATGACTTCGTTGGGTTTTAGACCGTTTTCCTTTCCCTTTTCTTTATTTTATTTTTTATTTTTTAATCTTTTTACCCACAGCTCCACCCGTTCAGCGGCTTGGATATGACAGCATGCGGTTGCGCCATTTATTTTTCTTCTTCTTCTTCTTTTCGTTTTATTTGTTTATTTTTTATTTTTAGAGAACGCCAATATTATGTCAATAAGCCCTGGAATTCTCTTACCCTTTGTTAGTTTGGATAATAAAATTGGAAAAAAAAATAAAAGAAAAATGAACGTGAAAAATATTTAAAAAGAATTTCTTTTAATTTTTTCTGCATTTAAGAAAAAGAATATAAAGCAGAAAAATTAAAAAAAATTATTTATAAAAAGGTGAAATATAAGAACAACGAAAATAATATATATTATAAATCCAATTATATCCCTATATTAAAATTCATAAGTGTCAATAAAAGAAATTAATAAATTTTCTTTCAATTTCGAAACAAATGAATTTGATAGGTCAGGCATGAAAATTAATTTTATTCTCATCATTTATCTCTTCTCCAAAATTTTTTTTTTTTTTTTAAAACACGATTACCTTTTTTTCTTTTTTTTTTTTCTCTCTTTCCCTTTCTTCTTCCAACATTTTTTACTCCAAAATTAGAAACCTATACTGGGAGTGCACACAATATTACGAGGCAAAAGGGAAAAAATAAAGAAAATTGAAGCGCGTGCACAGGGTATTGATTTTTCTTTTTAGAATTTATAAATAAAAAAAAAATCAACTCGTGCCAAACATTCCCGCCACCCAGCGCAAGCCCGCAACGTTAATTGGGGGATTTTTTTCCCCCGCTTTCTCTTTTAAATTTTCACAAATTAGGATTTTTCTTTTTGTTTTTTTTCTCCATTATTTATTTATTTATTTTTGGGGGGGTGGAGGCAGTCGGGACGGTGGATTTACAGATTCCTAATATCAGTCCGCCTCCGCCACCGCCACCATCGGAATCCACTCCGACTTACGAAATCACTAACCCAGTTTCCGTTTCTGGCCCTAACGCGGCTGATCTTCATCGTAAAGCCGAATTGGAGAAGTTAATTTTTCACCCCATTTTATGCATACAAATCTAAATTTAGACTGCTCTTGGAGCTTTTCGTACAAGTAAGTGAAGTTGCGAGTTCGAGTGGTTTTGAAAGTTTATGGTGGCTTCGGGCCTGTAGGAGAGCCAAGAAGAAGCTGCAAATAGAGAAGAGGTTCTGTCTCGCCCCGATCAGGTAAATCCGGAGGATTTGGCTGTCTTTCTTCTTTTCTTTCTTTTTTTTGGGTGTTTTATTTTAATGATTTTTGTGGCTAAAGATTTGGGTTTTTCGCGCCTATCTTTAGGGCCTCAGCAACCCCATGACCTTTGACTTCATGTCCGGCACGTGCTTTGTTTCCAGCAACTGTGTACCTGACCAGCAACTTGGTAAGCGACATAATTGCTGGCTTTCATCACAGTTGTCCGGGCTCGCACTTATGTGCGCTCTTGTGAACAGGGGAGAAAGTGTTGGCCATGCGTGGAACTTTACGTAGCCTTATTGGCTACCCTACGGTCTTGTGTGTTCTTGGGCCATGTTGGAACTCTGCATCGCTCTGCGTTATCCCCTCAAAAGTTGTTGACCGGCATGCTTTGAAGGCCTCGTGCATTGTATATTCTGTTTCTCTCGTCAGCACGATACCTCATGGCCTGTTTTTGGTTCTGTGAGGAGGGATGCTTCGAGCCTTCGTCCGATGGATGCGTGGATTTATTTGCTTTTGTTCCTCGTTGAGGGCCTCGATGCCTTGCCTCAGTCCTTTGTACGCGAACTTTCTTGTAACATAATCACGTCTATACGCTCCTATAAAACTGTAGCTTTGAAAGTTTTCCAGACATGTACTCAGATGGTCTCTCTCTCCTTTTCTCTTGTCGTCGCTCTTGAAAAAATGTTCAAACCTGTGCGTAGAATCTGTGAGCGCGCGCGCGCGCGCTCGAGGGAAGGGGGGGGGCGGGGAAAATTGTTCGGTAATATAAATAATGTTACAAAATTGACTAAATAGTCCATTTTCATTCTTTAGGGGTCTGATTATTTGACATTATTGTTTCTTAATTCAAATTGGTTATAATCTCTATCGACTTGATTGCCCAGAAACTGTATAGACTATATAAATTTATTCGTTTGTTGCGATTGTATGTCGAATGGCCCAACTGGAACAAAAAGTTCACTTTAATTCAATCTTATAAATAAAATTAAATTTAACTGATATAGTAATTGATTCTTAATTATAATTTTTTGTTTGATATAGACCCAAAGATGAATAAGTGTAATTGAATTCTTTGGTTTGCTAAAAAATTGTTTTTTACGGTATAATGAAGTACTATGAAATGTTATCCAATTTTTATCTATATGATTACTAATTATTAATTTTAGTACATTAATATATTTTTAAGTATAAAAATTAAATTGAATTTTTATAGTTAAAAAATTATGATATAATCAAAGAAATTGAATTTCACAAATATGCTAGTGTTCCAAACAGTTGACTGAAAGGGTGCTTGCGATTCTTTGAAGAAACGGAGCACTAATTATTATTGCATTGCTATGGTGCATCACGTCACCCAACAAAGAGAAAAGGAGTGAGACGTATGAAGCTTCACACGCTATAAACTAAGCTAACATCGTGCGACGCTTTTTGACTTGCTTTGTAATTAGAAAGATTAGTGGGACTGCTAAGGAGCGGAGCAACATCAAGCTCGCTTTCTTTCCTTTTCTCTCCGTTACATTCTGGAGAAAGCCTCTGTAAAATTTGCAACACGTCCTTCATGGAAGGCCTGGTAGACGGTAATGTGCTGGTGCAAATGAGTCCTAGTTTGAAGACAGCCGCCATTTCTTCCAAGTAACATGCTTCCTCAATCTCCTTGTCAAGAAAGTCAACAATAAGATTCCCCTCTGCGCTCTGTCGCCATGCCCATTCTGCAAGGCTAGTATGCTCATCTCCATACTGAGGTTCCTTTCCTGTCACCAATTCTAGGAGTACGACTCCGAAGCTGTAGACGTCAATCTTCTCATTCACTTTTGTTGCGTAGGCATGCTCTGGAAGAAAAAATGTAAAAAACTTGTCAAATTGATGCTCTATTTCATTGTGATCTCCAAATTTTTTTATTGGAGCAAGTAACGAAAGAGTTGAAGTTTGCTGAGTGCTGAGTTACCTGGAGCAATGTAACCGAAAGAACCTACTACAGCGGACATTGTGCGCGACTCTCCTTGCTTAGACAACATTTTGGCTAATCCAAAGTCCGCTATTTTTGCTTGGAATTCAGAATCCAATAAGATGTTACTAGATTTGACATCCCGATGGATGACAGGCGGCGAGCAGTCATGGTGCATGTAGCATAGGCCTCGTGCAGCCCCAATGGCAATCTGCAACCTTGTGGGCCAGTATAAGACCACATGTTGAACTGAATTCATGCCTGATGCTGATGTTCTCGTCCTATAATGAAGCCATCTATCGAGACTCTGATTCTCCATGTATTCGTATACAAGAAGCTTTGAGTCTTCACAGGAAATACAGCACAACAGTTTCACTATATTTGAGTGCCTAATCGAGCCCAGTATCTGCACCTCTGCCACAAATTCCTTGTCAAGATTTTGATCCAACTTTCTGTTCCAAATCCTCTTCACAGCAACAAATTCACCAGCATGGTTTTTGGTGATCCGATATACCTTCCCTGACCCTCCACTTCCAATCAGATTATTTTCTGTCAAACTCGACAAGATGCTCGCTTCTGTAAAATCTAGTCTCTGGAATGAAGTGAGCTTCCATGTAGCTAGATCCTGTTTCTGTTTCCTTCTCCGACAGTCTCTAATCAACAAGATGGTGCAAATAATGCTTATCAAGAAGACAGTTATGGCAAATGCAAGAGCAATAGCAAGCCTTTTAGAGGTGTTGGAACGGTCTAATCTGGAATAGCAATTTGGGAAGTTTAAAACTGGATTAACAGCACAAAGATTGGGATTGTTCAGGAAGCTGTTCTCACAAGCCAGGTTATTGAATGCAGCAGGAATATTCCCAAATAGTTGATTGGAGGATAAATTGATGGAATTCAGCTTCAGGTTTCCAAGCTGAGGTGGGATCTTACCAGAAAATTGGTTTTGAGATAAGTCCAGGAAAAGAAGGTCAGGTAAGGATCCAATCACCTCTGGTATTTGACCAGAAAGGTCATTTCTTGAGAGGTTCAAAGTATTGAGTGATCTCCACGAGATTATCTTGGATGGAAGTTGACCTGAAAATTGATTGCCATCAAGCAAAAGGGTATTTAGGCGAGACAGACTTGTCACTTCCACTGGAATTTCATCAGAAAACAGATTGTTGCTCGCCTCAAAAACAACTAGATTCACCCAACTAGAGATTCCAGCTGGAATTGGACCAGAAAATTTGTTGTCACTAATCTGCAATCTCGACAAATTCCAAGCCAGTGAGGTTGGAAGTGTCCCCGAGAATGAATTGTTGCTCAACAACACATATGTCATATTGATGGCTGTCCAAATGCCAGATGGTATCTGGCCCGAAAAATTGTTTTTGTAAAGCTGAATTGTGCGCAGGGTACTGCAATTTCCAAGAGATTGAGGTACCTCCCCACTGAGCTTGTTTGAAAATGCAACTACACCTCGCAAAACGCCTCCACTACATAGATTTTCAGGCAGTTGGCCGCTGAACTGATTGGTTGACACCTCGAAAGCTTCAAGCTTGGAATGGAGGCCTATTTCCGGTGGCAAGGCTCCTCTCAAGTTGTTGGTAAAAATCTTGAAATTTATCAGTGCAGGAAGAAGGCCTATGCTTGGTGGTACCTCACCTGTTAACTGATTAGTAAAAAGACTCAACAGCTGCAATTTCTGTAACTTGCCAAAGTCCTCCGGTATAGAACCGTTTAAGTTGTTCATACCAAGATCTATCTCGACCAAATTCAATGCTTCCACTGACTGGGGTATCTCACCGGACAATTTGTTATGGAAGAGATACAGGCTAGTCAAATTTTTCAACGAGAACAAGCCGCTAGGGATAACACCTTCCAATTGGTTTATCGCCAGATCCAAGTGCTCAAGACTCGAAAGATTGGCCAAACTCTCTGGTATCTGACCAATCAGATTGGCGCTCCTGATCCACATATAAGTCAACTTATTTAAACGGCCGAACACCGATGGAATTGGTGACGGTACAAAGCCATTGAAGGCAAGGCCTAATTGCTCAAGATTGGCCAAGTTACCAATCTCCTTTGGAAACGTACCGTTGAACTCATTTTGATACAGAAACAGCGTCTGCAGCTCTGGTAAATTGCCTATGGCAGGTGGAATATCACCTGTAAAGTTATTGCCCCCAAGGTCTATGTATTGGAGACTGGCAAGTCGGTCGATATCATCTGGGATAGGACCATCAAAATAATTTTGAGAGAGGTCTAGATGCTGAAGCTTTGAACAATTGTACAGAAATTTTGGAAATCCTCCGGGAATGTAGTTCCAAGCCAAGTTCAGCACAGTCAAGTTTCTGAGGTCGCAGATGGTAGGTGGGAGTGCAGTCGTGATGTTTTTGTCTTGGAGGAAGAGTTGGGTCACCGCACCATTGGTGCAGCTGATTTCAGGCCAATCACAAGGGGTGGACAAGGAGTTCCAGGCCTGGAGGGCCGATGGATTGCCCAGTTGTCGCCTGAGATTTAAGAGGATGTTGGTCTCTTCTGTGTTGGCATTTTGATTTTGGCAAGTGACATTGAAGGGTATGGACAGTAAGACTAGAAGTAAAAGAGGTACTCGGGACATTTGAGGATTGCTGGGCGTTGTTAGTTGCTCCGATGTTGTTGTTTTTGCCGGCAAAAGTCGGTAATGGCCCTGGCAAGCTGGCAGGTTTTTGGTTTAGAAGGCAGGGATCTCGGCCCAATGTATATGTTAATCTTTAGTTTGGCAATCTGACACTCCGGGAGGCAATAATTGCAAGAGCACCACTGAAAATGAAAAGGGAAAATGTTAAGGTAGACTACGGTCAACTGCCAGAGTTTTTGGTTCTAACACGGATCCACTCATCCACCATTTCAGGTGGGGCCTGCAAGGCATCAGGGTTAGTAGTTATGAGGTTAATTAGTTCTGTAAAAATCAACTAGGACTGATTAAGCAAACTACCAGTCTCCGATGGGGGTGACACAGTTTCTTCAGACGTTTTTGTTGATTTATGCTGAGCGTGAATACTCAGACCAGGAATAAATCTTTGAAGGAAGTCGCTGAAGCAAAGCAAGGATAAAGCAAGGTTTACAAGTACAGCATCCATCGCCGGTAAGTTAACACGTGTAACGGATAAAATAATTTAATATATACGGAAAACAAGATTGACCAGATGCTGCCTGTCATGCATTCACACTAGAGAAGGCTGATGAATTATCCTTTTTTTTTTTTTTTAATTGAGTATTCCTACATAAAAAATGAATATGGTAAAAAAATATAAGAAAAAAATTTATTTAAATAGAATTAAACTACGGAATTCACACTTCAAATCACCTTTTTTTTTTCCCTTTTTATTTTTTATTTTTATAACTCCTGGGGGTATCCAATTGTTGTGTGCGCGAATGGGTATGTTTGTTTTTTCCTCGGTTGTGAATTTCTCTGGATTTGGAAACCAATCTATCATCCTTTTTATTATGATCAAAATAAACAAAAGCAATTCCGGAACCTTATGGTTGATCTTTTATTTAACAATTGGATAAACAATTGGAACTCGGATCTAACAACTTTTTCCTAATCCGAGAACTCACCCTCCACGTTTCATTAATTACTTTGCGTAACAAGAAAAGTTGGTGGGACCGGCGCGGCAGTTCTAGAAGCCAGAGTTCTCATTTATTACTCGCCCGTGTAACCTCGTGCTTAATTGATGTTGACTTCAGCGGCTGGGGTTGTTAATTTCGGCGGAGGGCTTGCGGAAGGGCAGAATTGTAGTTTCGAAGATTTTCGTGGGCAAGTTCACAGAAGGTCTCGCTGGACCATCGTTCGAGAAGATTGGACCATCGCGAGCAGCAACTTGAGGGAAGCCTCCTGACTTTAACGCTTTTCTCTTACTCAATTAATAATGGGCCTATGCGCTCTTGTCGTTTTCTATGGTTCGCCGTTGAATGTTGACTATTCCAATCCAATTAACTCGGTCAATTTTCCAGAAGAAAAGATACATCTTATCATTCCGTAAGTATCCAATCTTCCACGGATGCCACCCAGTGTGTGGTCTTACCCTTTTCTTAAACGATAAAAGTTTATGGCCAAGATTTCTTCATAAATTAAATACAATGTGAGTGTTTTTTAATATATATATATATATATATATATATATATATATATATATTTGGATTCCTTTTGTGCTTGAAATTTTAGTTGTTTTTTTTTTTTTCAAAATAACTAGATATGATAGTATGGCAATAAAATATATAATTAGAAATTAAAAAAAGCACAATCAAATTTTATTGAATATTTTCATAAATCATTACATATTCTATTTGACATATTACACATTTCAATATTTTTTTAGTATGCTCATAGTACATCTACTAATTTTTTATATTAAAAAAAAACAATTAAAATTTTCGAAAAGAATGAGGCCCCTTGTTCCGAATAGATTCGGGCCAATTTTTCAGCCGATGTATTGGAACATTTTGTGGTTTAGCAGTCTGCTGACAGCCGGCTAATTTTCTACGTCATAATGAGGGGTGGGCCGGCTGCCGGACTTGCTTGTTGCCCTCCCGAGTAGGGGTAAATCCAAGATCTTTTTCTGACCATTTCACGTCGCCGAGGGAAGCATCTTGCGTAGTCCGGTTCTGTCTTGGCAGGAGCAGCCTCGTCGTCAATTCTGTACTTGTTGCCAGTAGTCTTTTTTGATGTTATAAGTGAAGCAACATTTTTTCTGATGTAAAAAAATAAATAAAAAATTAAGAATGTTAATTATTATTCAAATTAACAATAAATTTTGATTCAACATCTTTTTAGTAAAAATTCATCACTCGAGCAGTCTCGGCTCTAACTAGACTAAATGTAGGCAATTTGAATTTCTCACACAACCCCACCATGCCCGCAATGGGAAAAGGGAATAGCATGAAAAATGATGGTAGTCATAGACTCACAACCAAGCCCACAGAATACGGTCAGAGGAGCCACCCATTCTGCGGACACACGCGGCTGTTTAAGTAGACAATTATTAGGTGCACAAACTTCGGGTCTTTTAATCTAGATGGCGTGTGACGCTAATTGTTTTGGAGGAACCCGATGAGCTGAAAGCTGGCTTTGACACGATGGCAAGGTTTTCCGACCTAATAGTAAGCAAACACCAAGAAGAGTAAAAGCGAAATTTGTACATTTTTTATGCAAACGGAAAGACTAAGACAAAATGTAACGATGACAATAACAGCTAGCAACAGTACACGAGTATTTTAGATCTATGTATACCCTTCTGATAGACATTGGCAGACTCAGAAATTGCAGGATGGGAGCAATTTTTCTTAAGAAAAATTGACTCAGAACAAAAGGAATATTTTACTTGCAGCAAGCATAGGAAACAGTTAGTAATATACAGTTGACTTTTAATTTTCAGCGGGGGCAAGTGCTGATAGATGTCACCTAACTCGTTTATCTATCCGGAACATAATTTGTAATTACGAGGTAGCAAAATAATCGAGTGCGTAGATTGCTTGGTAAGAAATAACAATGGTTGAGCTTAAAAGCGAACAGGTTCGGCTTTACAATATAAGCCAATTTGTACGGGTCTGGACTCAACTACCGTGACAAACTACTGAGAATATTGTAAGTTCTGTGTTGCTAGTGTGATTGAAGTCATCCCATGTCCAGTCCACAATGCCGTTCCTCCACCTTCTTTCCGACGCACAAAACAAAACGTTGCTGATCCACTAGGCACCTAGCTGCTTAAAAAGAACGATCACAGGGAAACTGAAGTGCATAGCACAGTGGTTCAAAAGTAATAAAAAAAAAAATCGTTTATTATTAGATTAAAGGTTTTCACTTTAAATTTTTGTTAAGGTGTTTGCTCATTAGATGGTGTATTTGATGTGCCAATGTATGGGATGGAATATAGATATTGAAAGAAACATTTTGCCTTAAAATTATTTTGTGCCTATTTCAAATTATATTCATAAATTATTATTAAAAAAATTAAAAAAGTGAGGTAAAATTCGAATAATGGAAGTTGCACCAATCTATATATAGCCACATGTAGGGTTGGTTAAAGTTCTAATTTCTATTAGTGCTTGACGACATTTAAAAGTCTTTTTTATTTTATTTTCTAAATGGTAGGTGACCTGACGTTTCTTAATTTCTAAAGTGGACTAGTAAACCACGCGAACATTTGTGTAGAAACTTAAAAAAGGAGAAAATATATTATATTATTGTATTTTCAAAGATCATATCTATTTTGATTTGCATTCTTTATTATTATTATTATTATTATTATTAGAAAGTTCCTTTGAACTTTAATTAAACAATAAGGTTAATTCTCTCTCTTTTAAAAGATTTTTATATTTTCTAATACTAAAATTCAAAACTTTTAAAGATAAAAATTTAAATTTTTAATTACCCAATAGTCTCTAACCAATTAATTTGATCTCTCATACTGTGTTTGAAAAAAAATACAAAAAAAAAAAGGTGAGAGAGAGAAAAATGGAAGAAAGAAAAGTTAGAGAAATGAAATCGGAGAAGAAGAAATTTTTTTATCATCTCTATGTTTGAGAAAAAGTGATGTGAGGGAATTTGAAAATGAATAAAAAGTGAAAAAAAAAATTTGTGATATCAGGTTTACCCTTTATTATTAAACTACCATATATAAACATAAAGATACTTGTCTTATAAAATATATAAGACCTGCTTATAATTCTAATTTAATTAATAAGTTGGAGCAATTATTTATTTATAATTAATTTTTTTATTTCATAACTCTATGCTTGCCTCCTGTTTATTAGAATTTTTTGTTATCTCATAATTCATGCTCTGTTATTTTCGGCTTTGTTTTTAGCCGTTACTAAAATTGCTTTGTTCTTTGTCCTTGTCCAGCAGTCAATAAAGCTCGTTGTTTGTTTCAATTGAGGCGCCATTATTTTCGTCAATTGGTGTGGTTCCGCTTTCTGTAGGGTAATAATGTATTTGCCTGAGATTATCGGAGGGATTGGTTGCTTTCCTCCCAATTTTGGAGAGAAAGCATTTTGTGGGTATCCAGGGAAAATAGATCCACCTTTCTCTCTCCCATCAGATGAGGGGACACTTTCCAAACAAGAGAACAATCCCTTTTCCGCCGAGTTTTCCTCTCCTCCATCCCCTTTTCCCTCTTCCCAAACAAGGGGTTACGTGTGATGTAAACTGGGCCATCTTTGTTCCGGCATTGAATAGATGTCTAGCTAATTGATGGTTTCATGTTTGGGTTTTGGGTTGTCCTTTGAACTTGATGGGCCTGTAGCTTTACGCGACACTGATTTAAATCTTGCACGGGCCAACTTGGGCCGGACCACGTTCAATGTAATGAACACAGGCTGGGCCGGTTCCTGTCCAAAGACATTTTCAGAGCAAAAGTTTTTCGTAATTAACTGCTAACATATTCGATAATGAAAAAAAATGAAAAGAACTCTTGCTATGGCTTCGTATTTTTTGCAAAAAAATTATTTAAAAAGGTTCTGTAAGTTGGATTAGGCCGATGTATGTCAAAATTTTCAGACACAACAGCTTTGATTTACCAAACAAACTCTGATTACTGCACCAAGGACAGTTGAAAAACAGTTTCATGGTTGCTTTGATTGATTACTCACATCGCATTGTCATTTGTACTAACCACACTGTATCAGGGGGCAGGCCACCGTTCGAACCGGCTTTTCTTTTGACAAATACAACGAGGACGGCAAGGCTGTAAAAATCTTTTAATTAAATTTTCGTAGTCATGGCAAACGATCTTGAAGCAAGCAGAGGGAAACAGATAACACTACAGACGGGCGTAAATTAAGCGCAGTCGTGCATCAACAAACATATTTTTACAGAGGCCGGGGCTCGGAAACATCACTAGTTCAACTAGCTAACCACCACAGAAGTCTACGACTTTCTTCTCAACCACCTCCACCTGCCAATCTATGGGTGGCGAGTTTCCACGTTTAATCCATTGCAGAGCGCTAGGCGGGCAGTTCTTGATCTTGATCACTTGGTGTCAACTGAAATTGAAGATGGTCAAAGGCTTATTTTAAGTCCACGGCTCTAAGAGATACATAAAGTTACAATCTTTTAATCTTTTGACAGATAAGAAAACTGAACTCACTTTGTGCAGTGCCATGCTCAGAGCTTTTGAGCACGTGCAGCCTCTTCGCCGTGGATACAAACATGCTGCAGGAGGCAAACTAGTGATAAATTGATAATCTGATAATGAAGGATACTGTGGTTATGGCTAAGTCAGTTTACATATGGACTACACCTTATGGAATTGTTAGATAAAGGAATTGATAAGGTAGCAATTGTCCTATGTAACATGAAGCTCACAGTGGCATGGAATGGAAGCTTACTTCCAAGGGACATCCCCAACAAGGATCCTATCTCCTTCATTGTCTTCGTAAACCAATGTATATTCCCCATTTCCAGAAACTGGACTTGCATCTGCTTTTGATTCATCAGTGTCGTTTTCATTCCCAGCAGTGAAAATTTCCATTTGAGCTGGAGATAAAGCACGAGGGACCAACAAATAAATCATTAACTCACATCTCCGTTTGTCCATTTTTCATGCTTAACAAATAATAACAGAAAGGACTTTTATTGGCATTGAAACAAGTTGAGATTCAAATGTCAAAGTTTCGTATATGACCTTCAAGAAGACCTCTAAAGAGTTTATCTATTGCAACGGATAGTTTCTCGTAACTGTCATAGGCCTTGAGGTTTATTTTTCTCCCAATAGGGACACCTTCCATGTTGACCTTCACAAACAAATCATTTATTGGACTTTCAGGCTCAATGACATTCCCTTCCTTAGAATTTTTGGTGGGTAACTCAGATGCCCCCTTTGAAGCACTGGCACTCGCAAGGTTTTTCCTGGATGACCGGATTGGAGGCCACCCAACAACTGGGAGGACAGGAACTCTGTGTCAAGGCAGCAATCAGAAAAGCACAAAGCAATATGTTAGACGCAAAAGCACTCATAAGCGACAAGATCAGTCTGGAGGAACTTTTAGTTGAAAAATTGTTTCACATTGTTCTGGGGATACAAGTCAAACAATGTCATCCTTTTTTCTTTTTTGCACACAAAGCCAAATTTTATTCATGGCAAACAAAGGAAAAATAGACACCCCATCACATTTACGAGGCCCCTGTACACACCGCATGAAACCAGCACAAATGCTATCCCCTGTACAGCTCCTATCTACCCAGACCTGCCTACAAAATTAGCAGATTCTTTTTTAACTTTGGTTGTGTGCTCTTGCAAACATTGTCATCCTGCACAGTTGAAAATTTATGAAACAATGGGGAGAAAAGAGTTAAGTTGAACTACAAGCCAAGGTTATCATGTTTGATAATATTTGCTATTGCAGTTGCGGACCACGTATATTAAAGTTGTTATTGTGTCTATCAGGCTAGTCTAGATTTCCTAGATACTTAAATTTGACAAATAAGGCTAAAAAGGTGCCGTGTCTCTTGGCTTGTTTGGCATATATCATCAAATACCACTGTAACTGAATGATGATGTTTTGCCTGTGGCTTAATTGAAGGCAAGGAAAGCAGGATAACCTCCTAACAGAGCCATTGGTCGTGGATGCTGTAGCAGAAACTGAAGCGCTGCCAGGACTAGAGCATGCCTTCTTATCAGGGGACTGCAAAACTACCGCCCTTGAGCACTGAATATATGGACGCTTCATCTGCTTTAGATCCTTGAGGCCCTCTCTCTGAAAAGCTGATGAAGACTGGAATGAGCCTGCCAATGATGAAGAGAACAACTTTTGGGCAGGTGTTTCATAATTATGTGAGAACTACATGCATTGCTTTTTTTCAGTACCTATGGGCCAGGTTCCATCTCCTTTCTTTGCTTCAATCGTGTCTTTGAGTACTCCCTTGGCTCCATGAGCGGTGGCAACCTTCTGGTATTGATCATGAATTTCACCTGGAGGACCGAGCCTTAGTTCCAACTTTCTGTCGTCTGAGACCTTCTGGTTTTGCATTTCTCCCTCTTCAGATGCCAGACTGAAGAACTGAGTATGCTGCTCCATTCTCTCTCTCTCTCTCTCTCTCTCTCTCTGTGTGTGCGTGTGAGAAACAAGGGATAGACTAAACTCTGCCTGAAGGGATTTTCAGTAGACAATTTTGAGGTAGTTGTGTTCTTTACAACAATACAATATCTCTTCACTTCGAGAATTAACTTCTTCAGAACAGATGAGAATATTCAATAGTGAACTGCTGCAGCAAGCGCATCAAGGAAAAAGAATACCGAACAACCAAATAAGCAAAAAATGTGGAATCAGTGGGCTTTTGACCTTTGCTCAACAATGTTTTTTGCAATTGCCACTAGGAAACCAGTACGGAGCAACAGGGAAAATGGATGTTCCACTAAACGGAACAACGCTGTGATGTAGGTTTGCGACTACAGAAAAGAGCCTAAATACAATGACAGTCCTAAGAAATTGGTCATGCAGACTTGGCAAATGGTACGTGCTTTTTCTTTCTTTCTTTAAGAAAATAAAATAAAATAAAATTATAAGCCTTCTCATTATGGCACCTGGACTGGGTAAGTGAGAAACGACGTCTTAAAACTATTGCCCTAATTATCCACAAGAAAGTGAAAATTGAAATCAAGACTTTGCATACTTAAACCACATCACTAACAAGTTGTCAACCACATGTTACATGACATAAGTTTAAGACAACGTTTCTCTTCTCTTCCTTAAGATACAACGGCCGGGTTCCAATGCTGGTGCTGTTGCTGGAATCTGTTAATCGTTTCCAGGTTTCACTCTCAGGATTCTTTCAATGGGTTGTGATTAATTAATGTTTCATCTATTAAGTTTCTCAAATACTAACTGAAATAAGTCAAGTCCCCAACTTCAACACGTGGTTATGTTTAAGCTGCCATTACTGAGCGGAACAATTCGGTTGTGAGGGAGGAATGGAAAACAATCACAGCAATCAAATGCGTTGGACTCTCGAGTCCGTTCGAGTCCCAGAAAACGTGTACTGGCTAACCACGATTGATGGTCCACTTACAAGTCGCAAGCCTTCGATAACTTGAGGCCAGTTTGCTGTTCTTTTCAATCGAAGCATTTGGATTTGTTCAGTGAATATTGAACAGAAAAAGATCCAGGCACGCCTTCATCATTAGCATCGCAATACTTTGAAGACTCAACACCTCTAGTGGTGGACCCCCACATATCCCACTTATGTATGATAGAAAAGCTGCACTGATCATTCTCGACTTCACTTTTAAGGTGGCACTTTTGGACCTTTTTCCTCGCTCTTTTTTTTCACATTGTCTTTGATTCTTGATTGTTATGATCATTGCAATTTTGCCTGCTGCTAACTAACCAACCCCATCTTCCTCTTTTTTCTCTCTCACTCATAGCAGCCATGGTATGCTTGGTCGTTGTGGCAATGACTAAGCTTTTAAAATAAAGCTAATACATAGCCTTGTTTGTGCTTCTCTCAATTCTCGATAGTGATTCTTCGAAGCTTGTTGGCTACGAATGAAATTTCAGCTCGAGACGTTATCATATGACAAAACATTATCATAGAATAAATATGGATATGTTCGTAGCAAAAATGGAGTGTTCTTTATCTACTTTGTGCGCCTTAAGAGAGACTCTTCAGCAATCAATGTCCAATGACTATGGGAATTCTTCGGGAGGAGAGCATATAAGCCCAAGTTGAAAGCCCAATTCGGGCCCTTGAAGCCCAATTAGTTTGCTGATTTCAGGATTTGAAGTATAATTGCTGAGCACGCAGCTGCTGGCTAAGGAAGTTGAATTTGTAGATTGTTCATTTATATTATTTTGAAGGTATACGTGGACAATTGCTGACTGCTTTTTGTGAAATCCATACGGGGTGGCCTTTCACCGCCACAGAGGAGTTGAAGCCTCAATCGGTTTGGGCAATAGGAGCTCTCAGGTTGCTTATGATATACGCTAAGATTGCAACTTCCGCCGTGCCATCAATGCCATTGATCGCCCTTTAATGACTAATGAGCTTATTTGTACTTTACCAACTCCTTGAAAGTTTTTTCTTTTTTTGGCTGTGGCATCGGAGTAGTCACTGTCCAGCAGGAAATGTCTTGCCAGCAATATCGGTATAACTAGTAAGCTTTACAGTTGGCTAATATGCCACTGGAGCACAATTTCATGTACCCGGAAGCGTCTTTCACTTGTTCCTTCAAACTACTACAATTTGTTGGAACGACGGCAAAGTAATTATTAGATTTATTTATGAAGATAATTATTCACTCATGTGGGATCAAAGAATAGTGGACGGTATACTCGGGGGCAACAAGTAAGGAGAGACAGGACATCCTATGCCTTGCAGCTATGACAAGGACACTACCTACTAGATCAGCCAGCCCACGTTGAAGACTAGATATCAACCAGTAATTAAAGGGAAGAACAGGAAAGGGAAACGAAAAAGAAAAACAAGGCAAAAGAACCGAATTCTAGGAGCATATTGCTGGCTAAAACGAATAATGCTGCTGTCTTAACGATAGCTTCGATAGAGTGGGCTGTACATGCAGCTCTCAGCACACCGGACAAGATCCTTGGGACGAGGGAGTCGAGATGCCACACCTACCAAGCAAATAAAAATTATTTAATAAATAATACAGAGGTATGGCATGGGTGAGAAAGCTGGGGAATCCGAAGAAAGCTCACCGAGTTCATATGCCTTGGCAGCAACTTTAGCAGCAATGTTAGCTGATATTTTCCGAATGTTAGAAAAGGGCGGGTAAATCAGCCCCTCATCAAAGTTTTCCTGTTTTACTTGTGCAGCCAAAGCCTCGGCTGTTGGGAGAAATAGAAAGAGTATTAAACCGTGAAGGTAACTCGAGGAACTACCACTTTGCAGGCATAAGCCTCCAATTTCACTTCCAGCAAGTGACATTATTCAATTAATTGCTAAACACTCATGCTTGAGACAGTTAAGGCAAAATTCCTCATAACTTGATGCATTTTTTATTACTCCAAATACTTACAGGCTGCCAAAAGCATGTCATCATGCACGCGAATTGCACCAGAGATGATCAAACCCAAACCAAGGCCAGGGAATATATATGCATTGTTTGCCTGAAAAATATGGATACTTAAGCCATCAATTACAGTAGATTTCAAGTAGATTTCCGGTAAGAACAGTCCAGGTAAAGGTTAAAACCTGGCCGGGCACAAAAACTTTCCCATTATATTCAACAGGGCCAAATGGACTTCCACTGGCAAATATAGCACGACCCTGCAGATTGAAAATTGTAACAATCTAGTTCGTAGAAAAGTCTTTTACTTGTGTAGCAAGCCACAAGGCCCTTGTACATAAAGACGCAAGAGCTCCTGACTAAAGAGATACTAGGAAAAATAAAATGCAGATTACCCGACTCCAGGAATAAGCTTCTTCAGCTGTGCACTCGGATTGTGAGGTAGGATTGGAGAGAGCAAGGATTAGTGGTTTCTGCATATCAACCAACAACAGACTCTCTTTATGTAAGAAAATTACATGTATTCATGAGTGTGCATGCATGCGTGAGTGCGTTGTGTGTGTGTGTGAGAGAGAGAGAGAGAGAGAGATAGAGAGACCTTGTTGAAGGATGCCATGGCCTCAACCACCTCCTTTGTGAATGTTTTACCAGCTCCAGATGATCCTATCAACACTGTTGGCTTGATTGCCTGATATATTAGAACTGTAAGATTCAGGAAAAAAGCATTCAAGGGATTCTACTGCACTGTTAATCATTTCTCAAAGAAAATATCTCCACCTTAGCAGTGTCCAAGAGCCCCTTGACAGGTTCATGCTCATGAGCCCAAGGCTTCTTGAAGTGTTGAAGTGACTCTTTACGGGAGCTAACAATCAGTCCCTGTAACAAAATTAGGAAGACACATTTATAATATGAATTGAAATAACATGAGATAACATCCAAGGGAAAATTGACCCCATAGAGCAATACTCAGTGCAGCGAGGACTTCAGATCACACTCATATTACCTTTGAGTCCACAAGCCAAATCTTCTTTCGTGTTTTTTCAAGTGGAGCTTTTGTCTGAAGAAAATGGTTCGAAATATTAATTATAAAATTTAATAGGAGGAAAACACCAAAATAGTGCAGTAGTCAAGAATGATGTATTACCTGTTTTGATATCTCAAGAGCTATAAGCTCAGCTATACCAGTTCCAGCCTGCAACACCCAGAAGAGCACAAGTGAGAAACAAGAGCACCAAATACAGGCGAATACCAATATGGACAATCATGCAGGCAAGGACAGTGGGCGTGGGAGATTGTGTCATGACTGTCTGAAGTTGTTTGCAATTGTATTAGAGCATAATCAATATTGCACACTGTTTGGGTTCATCTCTCTATCTTTGAAAAATCTGAATCCATGGATGAGATTGGAATGGATGCATTTTCTACCAAAGATAAGTAAAAGGATAGTTCCGATGCTAAAAGTCGAGAAATTGTGGCTCTGAAAATTAGATATAGGAAGAGCAGCCTGACTAGTACTTGGATGGTGTGGATGGATTGGTTTGACAAAGTAGGACTGAGATAGTTACACTGATTAAACGGATCCAACAACCAAGCAAATGACAAGAATTCCCAAGAAGAGGATAGTCTGAAGAAAAATAATAAATAAAAGGAATGGTCTTCAAGACATCTCTGTTTGAATCTCACCTCTCCAGCTCCTAGGAATAAGAATGTCTGGTCAGCCAACGTTCCGCCAACTAACTTCAGGGCTGCCAAGAGACCTGCTAGTACAACTGATGCTGTTCCCTGCAAACGAGATACTTTTGCAATTGCAGATATTCTGTTGAAAGAAACTAAATTGCTAACAAACAAATAGCTTTTACGGCATGTTACCTGAATGTCATCATTGAAAACAAGATGAGATGGGCTGTATCTCGCCAGTAGCTCAAATGCATTGTGATTTGCAAAATCTTCAAACTGAGGATAACCATGTTGTTTATAGGACAGAATCAAGGGCCAAATCTCCAAATTTGAAAAGTTGAGTAATATCATACCTGTACAAGGACTTTCTCCCCATAGCACTGCTTCACTGCAGTCATGAACTCGTCCAGAAGTTCAGCATATTCCTAAATAACAGAAGAAAATTTGCCCTTCGTTCAGAAACTTGATTATTTCAAATTCCTGTTGAACAAAGATAACTACCATTGGTAAAAAAATGGAACATAAAAGTAAAATAACTGGACCTGTCCCCTTGCCCTCCTCTGTCGAAGCCCAATGTAGAACTCATCATTCAACAATTCCTCATTATTTGTGCCAACATCAATGGTTATAGGCAAGCACTGCAGATTTTCAACACAGAATGGGATACTTCAGAGACCTAGCTATGGAGAGTTAATATTCTTCGAGAATGCTAAATATAATGTTAATGTATATGAATAAAGTCATAGCTTCTTCAATAGCAAAAACATATCTATCCAACATTATAGCTAAAAAGAACATTCATAAATGATGAGAGATAATTGCAAATCTTACAGCTGAGGGTCGTAATCCTCCTAGCGCTGTATACAAAGAGAGCTTCCCAACAGGAATTCCCATTCCCTGACAACATTTAATGCAACCACGCGGATTATATTAGTAGTGAACCCAACAACCCATTCATACAGAGAGAGGTTCACACATCTAACTCATGTACCTGGCATCCAAGATCCCCAAGCCCCAAAATACGCTCACCATCAGTAACCACAATAACTTGTATATTTCTCTCCGGCCAGTTTTTCAACACTTCTAGAATCTTGCCCCTGGAAGGTTCCCGCCATTCAGTCTACATTTTAATGCTACAAAACTTGGACATATAACGTGACTGAAATTAAATGGCCATACTTTTCCTTCAAACTGATGTAGAGTCCCTGAGGGCGCCTGAAAATGCTTCCATACTTCTGGCAAGCCTCACCAACTGTGGGGGTATATACAACTGGCAGGAGTTCCTCCACATTATCGATCAGAAGCTTGTAAAACAGCCTCTCATTCCTCTCCTGTCGAACAAAGACAGTTATTTATGCTTTTGCTTTCCATGGGCCCAAGATGGTTAAATATACCAAAGAGCTACACTCTCATCAATTCCAGCGAGAAAGCAGGACAACTGAACTACCAAGAGGGAAGTTCAAATTCAGTTACTTTTGACCGTCCCTTTGTGATCCGAATTGGATTAACCTCCAAGTGAACATCTTGCACCTTCAGTCACTCCAAGTAACCTAAACCTATGAAAGATGAATTACCTGTAGATCCATCATCGCCATGTACCGTTGCAGAGGAATTTTATACTGGCGGAGGTTGTGCATCAACTTCTTCTCCTGTAATCGACAATGGTCATAGGAAAACCGCATTTAAGTCTCGTTTGGATGTTAACATATGAAGTATGTGTGAATGAAAGCAGAGCAATGTTAAATTAAATAACCTGGAGCTCCTGGGTCACATTTACTGGGGGCAGAAGGCCACGCAAGTAATGAGCATCCCTTTCATTATCAGTGAATGCAAGCCCTTTGTTGTGGCGTGGATCCCTCAACAGCGTATACCCACTATAACAGAGCAGAAATAGTATGGCTGAGTGAGTGATTAAATCTTCAAATTCTGTAGTTTCTATGCCAACGTATGATCGAATTGGTAAGAACGGTAACAAAAGAACGGCAAGCTTATAACCAAAGAGACAACAGCATTCTAAGAAATTTTGCAAAGTTAAATAAAGCATTTCTTCATCTGCTAAAAAAACATCTGTACCTCCCGAGTTGAGCCAAAATGGCTCTGCATGACAATAATATGATGCAAGTTGTGACAAGGAAAATCTTGATCCCAGAACCATGCTTTGCACAAGACAGCAGAAATAAAATTTACCAGCTTCATTGCCCTTCAAATCAATCGCGTTTGGGTCTGTGAAACTTTTTTTTTTTTTTAATAATTAATTTTCATAAGACGCGCAGGCTTTTGAAAACAACAACATTAAGTCATCCTAGTTAAAGTAAATACATCAAAATATTCACAATGTAACTCGGCTCTAAGTTGAAGCGCAAAAGACAAGATCATAATAAAACGGAGATTAAAAGAAAAACATACATAAGATCAATAACAGGGGACTTCATACGCTTTTTCTCACCTAGCAACAGCGACAGTCCAGGGGGTGATAAGCTGATCCTCCGTGGCACAATCCTCACCGTACACGTCCTCAACGCCGCCATTCGCAACCGTATGCTTCTCCTCCTCCGCGGGATAAACGCCGTTCGTCGTTGCACCCTCCATTAAAGCTGAAACCTTTCTCTCTCCTCCTCCCCCTCCTTCTCTACCCAGTAACACTCTCTACAAGCAACAAACAACCTCAAACAGAAAACACCCACTTTGTGTTTCTTCTTTTTGGTGGAAAGACTTAAAACCAAGCCAACCCATTTTATAGGAGGCCAAGGCAAAAAGTGAGAGCCGAAGAAAGTTGGAGAAAAAAAAGGCAAAAATATGCATTCACACTGGTGCCGATGTCAAAGACAAGAAAAGAACGTTGACTATCCACGTGTACAATTTCTATAGAAAAGGTCCAGATTGAAAAAATGAAGATCAAACGGGGAGATATTTGAAAGATGATTTAACAACAAAACATGCAGGCACATCTTATTGTTATTATCATTATTATTGACTCTTAGCAAAACAAAGTCAGAATGTTATGCTTTTTTATTTTAAAAAAAAAAATATTATTATTATTATTATTAAAGAACGAATGGATAGTATCTACGATACCAGAAACGTGCATCTCTTGAGCGACATCATGTTCCGGGAGCTTGGGTGGGTAGGTGGAGAGAGAGAGAGAGAGAGAGAGAGAGAGGGCCTTCTGGTAGAGGAAGAGCTAATAGGTGGAACGTGGCCGATATGGGATTGGAAGTTTTGCTTGTGGGTAGTTGTTTGCTCTCTCAAGCCATCTCCACTTTGAGCATTCTTCCACCTTAGGCTACCAATTACACCTTCTCTCTCTTTCTTTTTTATTTTTTTAAAATAATTTTTAGATATCTATTCTTTTTTTTTTTTTATAATTATGAATTATGATAAAAACGAATTTATTATTATTTTTTTATTTCGTGGTTTTCATTTTTTAGTCCAATTAGGTGCCCGACTTCTCCTCCAATTAATACCATTTTGAACGTGGAAGACAAGAAATTTTGGCCCTCTCTTTTGGCAATCTTTCCTTTGTACCATTAATTACACTTATTTCAAGCTTTTAGAACCCGAGGTGCCCTTTTTTTTCTCGTTTGCTTTGCTCAATTTCACGGCAATGTTTTATTCCCATTATCAGTCATGTTTATGTCAGCCCAAAAAGGATTCTCTTCATCTATGGCTATTCTTCACTTAAAAATTCAAGAAAGGACAAAGATACATGAATTCTTGTTCTCATTCTCAATGTTTTCATTTGATTTTTTATGGTTGTATAAAGGAAAAAAAAAATCAATTACTTGCTGGCTTATTAATTAATTTTGATTTGGTAGATTAGTACTTGAAATCACCAAGTGCACTAAAGCAAGAAAAAACTGGTGAGGAAATAAGAATAAGATGCTCGGATTTCGGCATTTTTTGCTGATATCATTCTCAGTTGGCATGTTATCATTAGTTTTCATATTTACATGCAAAGATGTAGTTTTTTTTTTTAATTAAAAAAAAATTCTTATTACAAGAACACAAATTTCTTTTAAAACAAAGTCAAATGTTGGTAACATTACATTGCACTTTCTACTTTCTATTTTCTATCGTTATTTATAATTATGCGTTGGACAATTATAAATATACAATTAATGATCGTACAAATGGCTGCCGACAGTTTTAAATGTTACGCTTAAAGGAACGTGGGAAACTCGTTTCTTGGGCACGTTGTGGTAGGTAAATACATTTCAGCAAAGTGCAAATGGTCTCCGCCGAAGGGTAGGCATTGAAAAGACCAATTCCGACCATCCAGAAGTTCATCACGACGTCTTCACCGACGAAATTAATACTAAAACGGCGGATATTTGCAGCTTAACAATGGGTAATTTGTAAACTCATTTTGTCTTCTGTCTACACGTGACAGCGTCTTCTCGTCCGTCCGATTGACGAGGGACGACGGCTCTTTTGTGGGGGGGGGGCTTAAATTATCAACGGTTGAACATAAGACTTGTGTTTTGCGACAATTGGCTCTGTCAAATATGATATGGTAACAGACATGCCAAAAATAAAATAATAAAATAAAATAAAATAAAAAAGACTTTTATTTGGTGCACAATTAATGAAAATAAATAATTGGGTCTGATTTTCTTCCCATTGCCGTCTGCCTCTGTTGGCCCCTTGCGTTTTTAGCCACTTAGCTTGTGTGGCCTCTATTATTTCAGTGGTTTTCTTTTCTTTTTTTTTTTTCCTAATAGAAATAAGAAAACACGGTGGTACTCATAATCTAGTTAAAAATAAATGCGTTTTGCACTAAATGGTGAGCTGAATTACAAACTAAAATTATTAAAGGAGTATATTTAATAATATCTAATAAAAAATTCAATTACTCTCCTAACTTTATATACTTAAAACATAAGTATATCCCCACCAAATGTATTATTAAAAACTTAAATCTACGACTTTATATAAAAAGAAGGAAGCTCTGACCATTAGACTATAACAATTTGTAATAATATCAAGCTGCTTTCTATTTCTGTCGTTTGCTCGCGTAAAAAAAAAAAAGAAATTGTGGCATTAACCCAATCGGAAAAATCGCAAGTAAGGGACAACCAACGTAGACTTTGTAGGCGCATTTGAAATAATATTTGCAAAAATTGGAAAATTTCTTATACTATTTAATAAAAGCTATTAAACGATAAATTGTTTGTTGTATTTATTTACTTTTTTTACGAGTTAAATAGACACCAATTTTATGTTTCATAAAATTAAATTCTACTTCGATTCTTTTAATTAAGTTTAACATTTTTTTTTCCCTCAAATTAACTTGACTCTCTTAAAGAAAGAGTCAAATATTAAACCCCAAATTTAGTTCCTTTCATTCTCCTCCCGCACGATCCACTATTTCATATTCTTGTGTCCCCCGCTCAACCTCTTCCTCTACTTTCTTTCCTTCCAACGAACTAAAATTTGAAAATTTGTATATCCTTAAATTTGTTATTTGAAATAAGCTCGAAAAGAAAAGAAAAAAAAAATACAAATTAAAAAACAACGAGGATCCAGACCATGTGGCTGCGTTGGAGCTTTTCTGGGCGCGCTTAACCGAGGACGGCGATGACTTGGCAAGGCCGAACCTGTTTGACGTAACTGCACCATCTTTCAAGTCATCTCGTATTTGGGGCAGAAGTCATTGGGATCCAGAAACGAATCGTGGACTTTGAATTCGACCCAAGAAGCACCCACCGCGGTATAATTTAAATTTCTTTAATTCACATTGTATTATTTGCAGTAGCTTCTATCTAATTTCTAGAACGATCATTTATGCATACATCACCAACCGCCAGGCACGAATTCTGGACCCAACCCATCCATGTCCATGGAAATGCAGCACCGTCAACACTAATACCGTCAATATTCTACAAAAGTGCGATTCATTTTTTTTAGGGTCTTAGATTACGTAAAGTATTTCAAATGCACCGACCATCGTTTTGGAGAAAATTTATCCCTTATTTTTGTTCACAAATAGGAAAAAAAAAAAAGAAGAAAAGCGGTACGATGCCGTTTTACTAGTAAAAATTGTATTTTCACGTTACACAATAATTGATATACAAAATAAACTCACAAGAGAGTTTTCACATCATTGAAAACAAAAATTCTGATTTTTATTATAATTATGTGTATTTAAATATAGATTTACGCTCGTTAAATATTTTAAGTGAGACTCAAACGCGAGAATTACTTTTCTTTACCTCACTTCGTTACATTCCCGGTGGCCTCTCGTCGCGTGTCTCTTTCACGAGGGGAATGAAGAAAAAGGACAAAAAAAAAAGAAAAAAAAAAAACCGCGTTATCGTTGCTTTAATTCCACCGAAATCAAAAGGTGTCAAGTCTGCGTTCCCGCAGGCAATTTGGTAGTTCACGTATATTTTACGCGGCAATTCGTTTTGGTCAAGAATTGTTCATTGTTGACATTTATATTCTGAGTGGAATTAATTAACATTTCCCCTCAACTTGTTAAGCTCGAGAGTCAACTGCTTCGTCTAAATTGGTGCTTCAAGTCTCGCGATCTCTGTTTTCAAGAATAGGAGAAGATAAGTCTCTTCCTGGAACGCATCGGTGTGGGAGTTGCTTACGAATAATTCTTAATTGGTATGCTCGTAAGCAGGATTAGATTAACTAGACTTTATAAAATCTACCTGTAAGAGCGATTAATAACGTCCTCGTGCTAAACAACAACAACAACCAAAAACAAAAAAAAAAAAAAAAAACAAAACAAAACAAAAAGGTTTTATACGAACCGCTCAATGGATTTTCAAAATCGTTGAAGTAGTCTTTTCCCGTTCCGCATGCGTTCCAAGAATCAAAGCTCTTTTATTTAGGAGACAACTGGCAGTGCCAATGTATGATATCGATGGCTTCGTCGAATGGTTCAAACCCAACCGCCTCCATTCTGACCACGGGCTTCGGTTCATTTTCCTTTCCCTCTGTTTCTCCCGTAATCCCTTCGACTGAAATGCAGAAGAATATATAAAAAAAAAAAGGAAAAAGTGAAGGCTCCTCATCGTTTACTTTACTTGCACTAAAATGTATAAAATCCTGGAGATAGTGTTGTTTATGTTTATATAATTATTTTTACTAAGAAATACTACTTTTTTTTTTTGGGTATATTATATGATCATATATATATATATATAGAAGAGCCTGGGAATACTATAAAAAAAAAAAAAACACCTCTCTTGGGTCTATTAGACAAACTTTAATTTATCTTTGTATAAAGCCCAATATCATAGAGACGGAGACGGAGATGCATAGAGATGGAGATTAAAGCCCGAATTAGACATAAAGTCCAAATAGTCCAAAATGGGGGCCGCAAATAGGATCAATGTCTTTGGACCGCAAAAAAGTTTAAGAAAAAACAAAAATTAATGTCTTTCGTAATACCCAATATTATATTATATCATTTAAAAAAATATTGTAATAATTAATAATTTTATTTTTAAAATTTAAAATTTTAATTTTAAAATTACAACGGTTTATTTTTTTATTTATTAAAATCACAAAATTATATTTATTATTAAAAAACGTACAAATTACAACAAATTTATGTTTATTTTTGTATTCATCTCACATGTTTCCTCAAAAAAAATTTTCTTTCTTTTTTTTTTTTTAATTGTCTGTCTCTCCTAAAATCCCGAGTGCTCAGAGTAGCTCCGCGCTTGGAGTGGTCCGAACCTTCCATTTCCGTTGTACAATCGCGAGCGCGGAAACTGAACAGAGCCATTTGTCTAAAAACGCCGTGCCGCTTTGGCAGCAACAAAGGACGCTCTCCTTGGTTTAGGGTACACTTATCCTTCTTTAACTCACAAATAAAATTAATAAAAAAAAGAAAATCTTTAAAGACTCGTCCGTTCGCTTCCCTTGAATTCTGAAAGGTTAGGCTTTCAAGAAACTCAAATAATACAAAGAAAAGCAATTTAAGGGAATTTGTGTTTTTTTTCCCCGCCTGTTTTGAATGGTCATGGAGGGTCTCCGCCCCCGCCGTAGACCAAGAATGGCGTTCTCTGGTTTCACGAATGCTGAGGTAAAGAAATGGACTTTTCGTTCCCTATTACTCCTAATTTATCTGGGTATTTCTTCTTTTTACCTTTCATTCTCAAATTTTGTTGGATTCGCTCTTCTTTCCCCGTTAGTGCTGGAGGGTTTACCTGCAATCTTGATTGGTGTTTTCTATTTTACATTGCTATCTGCTTAATTGCTTGTCATCTGGGTGAAGTATTTGATTAACATCGTTGGCCTGTGACCATGGGAATATAAATTATGTTCGCTGCTTACTCAAGCGAGGTCATTATCGGTTCTTGATCTATGTTATGGAAATTTGGCCTTTATACCTGGCAAGCATGGGTCCAGCTTCTTGGATTCGATGTGTATGTGTGTATATATGTATGTATTTTAATTTTAAGAAAAAAAAGGTTTTGATCATTGCGGTTTTGGATTCCTCATTGGAGCTCATCAACAACAAAATTGGGTTGTTTGATTGGTCACAAAGACTTGATTTTCTCACAATGTCAGTTAAATTGTTATCTTGCTTGTAGTTTATAGATTCTGGATTGGTTCTGGTTTTTGTTAATCTGCAAGCGACAACTGTTTGATCTGTGTATCTCTCTTTATCTGATGTTGCATCAATATAGCTGCTGTTCTTTGTGAATTATCTTGGTTCTTTCAACTATTGTTGCTTATTCCTGTGTGTTGTGATGAGAAAGTTTTTTGTTGTTATTTGATTCTGTTAGTGTTCTGCAAATGGCATATTTATATATGGGGTTTCAACTATGAAAACAGGTTGACAAGATGGAGAAATTGCTAAAGGACTCAAAGCAGCCGCTAAACAAGGAATTTTATCAAAAGCTTTCCAGAAGTTTTAGGTGTGTTAACTTTCTTATTTCTATGTACCATAAAGCAACACTAGTCACTTAAGTAGCTCAGACAATTGTGACCATAATCAATTGGACCTCTCAATAAAAGGAAAAACAAGGAGAAAAAAAGGGGAGATAATCTGGATGTTGCAAAAATGAAGAATTTATGGTCCCTTCATGCACTGGATGCCAAAAATTGGCAATGAGGCAGTTCCAAACTTCTTTAAACAGGTTTTTAAGTACTGTCTGTAAAACTTCTCTATTCCTTGAGTGATAGAATAGTTCTAATACATGGCACATTTCCAAGTTTTACATGAGTGTTTTGTTGTTTAGGTGCCTAACACTATTGAGTGGGTTTAAGTTGATGCCTGTACTGTTTCCTACTGCTAGCTAAATGTATGATGATGACTAGCATATCTATGCTCTTTTCTGAGACATGGCTCGTGTAAGCTCTAACTCCTCTTCATTTTGCTTAAATCGTTGCAGTTCCTCCTCTGGCCGTGCTGGGAAACCTATAGTTAGATGGACTGAGGTATGCTTCATCACATCCCCTTGTTTGTTCCATTGCTGCCATAATTGTTACCAATTTGCTCTGGCAACATTAACTCATTTCTTTGATTTGTACTGGTCTTACTTTCATAATTTTGTATTAGGTACAAAGTTGGTTTGAGAAAAGACTACAGGATTTCCCACCTAAAGTGGCTTCCTCAACAGATACACCAAAAGATGATTCTCTTCTCTCAGATTCCAGTCCTTCAAATGAGGCAAAAGGAAGTTCTCAAACGAATGAAGGTGGCTATTTGCCTTGATATGTTTGTTTTATAGTTGGTGCTGAATGGCTTCTGGTAATTGAACAAGAACATTGTGCTTTTACTGGCCATTTAGATTAATCAGTTGCTTGGGATCATCCAGCAAATTTCATTTTCATAGTTGATCATCCTGTGTAATTTGTGTTACTTTGAATGTTATAAGGAAAACAAGTGGGTCTGGGATTAAAAGTTTACAGAAGGAATTAGATAATATAACGAAGGTTCATGAATCTATGCAAATGCTATGTGGTCGGTGGTTGATTGACCTTTTGAGGTGGGAAAACCCTCAGCACTTATTTGGTAGAACTGTTGGAAAGTGCCAACATTAGTGCTGATGTAGATCATGTTTTGCTATTATTTGGCAGTTTGTCTTATCAATATATAGTGTGGAAATGAATATTCTCATTATTTGAATTTGGCAAGTCTGGAATGATTTCCTAATTGCCAATTCAACTGCTTAATGTTATTAAGTTGATGAAATTGAGATGAGTAAGTAGAAGAGGGAAGTGTTTGCCATCAAACTTCTTTCTTCTTAGTTACCCTATTTTCCCTTATTCACATTTGACTTTGATTTATCTTCTATGCATGGATTTAAAGATTTGCACCTCTTGTTTGATATTGGTCAAGATTTTCCTATGTTTCTTGAATTATTATGCCTGCTTCTGCTTCTCTGGGCAAAAGCCTTGATCTCCTGCAGAATGTTTTCTTTTCCAGAATGCTAACATTGTTTACTGAAAAGCAGGAGAAAGAACACTGGATGGATCAAATATGGAATTCGAGGCTAGGTCGTCCAAAGATGGAGCGTGGTCTGTATTGATGAGTAAAATAATTTGCATTAGATATTTCTGTTATCTGTACTGAGAAATATGGTTAAATGAAAACAAGGCTTCATATTTTAGAGTTTAGTCCTTAATCAGGTTCTGGCAACCTCTTCATCAGAGCAAGTGCAGACCTCAAAGATGTTTTGAAAACTGAAGCCTTACGGATTATTTCTAGTGCTTATTTCTCCAAACGAGGTCAATTGTTTGTTTATATAAATGATGGAATTTGGTCATTTTGTACAGTATATGGCGAGATAAGTATAATGTGCTCACTCTAATGCCACTTTTTTTGATTGAAAGATTCTTTTGCTCCATGAATTGACTGGAATTTTTTGGCAGGTATGATGTTGATAGGTTCCTCTCTCACCGAATTCTTACATCTGGGGAAACTGTAAGCACTTGGATCATATCTGTTTCTTTTAGTGCTCAGGTTATGCTGTTTTTCTTGAATCATCTGAAACTGGTGGGAACTTGTTTGAGCACATTGAAAAGAGTAAATCAGAACAAGGGTCAAAGCTATGTATTTAGCTCAAAACAGAACAAGCCATGATATGATCTATGATTTGAAAATAAAAAGGTGGGAAGTTATCAAGATGTGAATTCATTAAAAAAAAAAAAAAAAAGGGAGAACCCCTCCAGTTCTTCTTTCAACAGATCTTTTGATGAATCTTGTAATTTATTAAAGGAAGTTCGTGTTAGATATGATGGATTTGGAGCTAAGGATGATGAGTGGGTTAATGTGAAAAATGCTGTGCGACAGCGCTCTATCCCTATTGAGCATTCAGAATGTCACAAAGTGAGGGTTGGTGACCTGGTATGCTGTTTCCAGGTAATTGCAATCGTGTTTCGTAACTTTATATTTCCTCTAATGAGTCGTTGCCTTCAGCAGCATGGCTTAGTACTTTTGTTTGGGATTGTATTAGGAGAGGAGAGGTCGAGCAAACCACTACGATGCTCATGTTTTACGGATTCAAAGGAAAATGCATGACATAAGGGGTTGCAGGTGCCTGTTCTTTGTTCGGTATGATCACGACAAAACCGAGGCAAGTATTGACAGCATATTCCTTGATTTAGATATGCTAAAGAATTTAGCTGACAGCAAACAGTCTTCATTTCCTTCACCAGGAAAGAGTGCATTTGAGGCAAATATGTGGCAGACCAAACTAGGTTTCCCCAATTTTGGGAGACTTCATCTGTATATATCCCAAGGGCTCCACATTGAGAAAACATTAACGCCTCAACGGGCAGTTAAAACATGAAGGGACACCATGGACATGATGGGAAAGCCTTACGGAGCTAATTGATTAATAATTGACTTGTGCTCAACTGAGAGTGTTCGAATCCATTGAGCTAACCGGCGCAGTTTTCCTGATAATCACTGTCGCCTCCTGAAAAATTCAGGGAAAAAAATAATAACAATAAAAAAAAACCTAACACAATTTTTATTTCTCTAGAAAGTGCATTGCGTGGTCACTCGAGGATGATATGGGATGTTGAACCTTATTTGAAGACTCTCGGGAGCAAAATTCTGAAGCAGAGTTGCCAAAACACGGGGTGTCCATTCTGCAGCCACGTTAGCTCAGCTTCCTTTTCTTTACTTCTCTGGTCTTTCTTTTTTTTTTTTTTCATCACTGAAAAAAAAAGTCTTTTTTCTAATTTCACCTGGACAATTATTATGTGCCAGGAGAAACGTAATTTTTTCCATGGTGAAAATTTAAATTCGATTTCAATCTATATTCGACAAATATGACGTGCATACGAATTTATGGATACGTGGTTCGAGCTCTGCAGACTCGATGAATTAATACGCTTGGCGGGCAACGGGGCAAAGGGTTACAATTTTAGGGACTCTAGAGCGTGAAGATTGACCGTGGCTTGAAAAGAGCAAAAACAAAGTAATTATATATAATGACAAAATTGAGAAAATTTTTCAAAGAATGAGGAATATTTGGGTACATTGAATTTAAAAATAAAGCGTCCTTGCATTTTGTAACGGTCGGTTTAGTCTGAAGTTCGCGAGGTAAAGATTTAAATTTTTAATTCATTAAAATACTTTTTAAGGAGATTATTATTTATTTAAAATCTTGGGACACGGGACCATAAAATTAAGTTATAAATTATATATAATTCATAAAGAAACAGCCCTTTTTCTCCCTAACAAAAAGGCCAAAGAGGATTTTTGGTCTGAATTCATAACGCAATTGCAACACAGCTGTCTCTTCCAAAGCAGACAGGTAATTGTTACGCCTGTGTTAATTGTGGAGCAAACGATTCAGACCAAGCCTCAATGGGCCGGCAGGGTCTCTGCGAGGCTAGCCGAAGCCAGCGCACGCCTAATATGGCCTCTTTTCTTAGACTTCTTTAACCTCCATAAATGGTTTCCTGGCCTGGCCACCTGCTATGGCATCCACGGCACTAACGGCGAGCCCGGATGCATCCGCTACCGTGGCGGCTTCTCAAGCCCATCCAAGACAACGTCAGCTGAAGACGACAAAAGTGGCGGTCATCCTGCAGCCAGCTGGTCCAACGAGAGATTAATAGCCGTTGATCATGCTGAACGAACCCTGAGTTACGAGATCATGGCCATACGTTTCGACGGTCGAGATTGTTCCGGAAGGCTGGGATCACGGTCAACACGATGGGTGCGTGATTGAGTGGTCCTTTGCCGTTGGTCCTGTGGAAGGTTGGGCATTGGGCGACTTGATCAAGAAATATAAAGTGGGCCTCCAGTCCATGGCCAAGAGAATGGCGGACGACGCACTCGAAGGCCTTGAACACAAGGCTTAGGCCGTAGGGTCCTTTCTGTTCAATTTTCCCATTTGTTTTCAATTTCCATTTCCTAGACTTTGGCACCGATGTATGGCTATTACCTTTGTTTACATATTTCATTCCTATCGATTGGTGAAATCTGGAACATAATAATGTTACTGCCGTTGACATATTCCATTGCTACTGATCAATGAATTGTCGGATATAATACTATTGATTTTTTTTTTAATTTGAGGCATTTTTTAAAATACATAGATATATTAATTTAGTACTAAATATAAGTGAAAATAAAAAATTTAAATGCGAACTTAATCGAAAATAATACTAATAAAATAAAGTTGTATTATTTAAAATTATGTGTGTGTTATAGTCATTGAAAGATATATAAATACGTACAAAAAATATTTATAATAATTTTAATAAATGAGAGGGAAAAAAAAAACGTTAATACGTATTACAATTATTGGATTAGGTAAATATATGATGTGACTTGTGCGTGTATTTTCTTCTAAGAGAATTATTTGAATGCCCTACTTTTTCTACGACGGAAACGTTTTGTGCCACGACGTTATTGATGATATGACGCAAACTCGACGGCGATGGATGAGATGAGCCCAGCGTGGGTCCAGCCAGAACAGCTCAGATGATGCTGGACCACAAATACAAGCATTAGCAACCTTATTAATTTCAATCGGTGGTTAAAATCTACGAGATTAATTTTTTCTAGCGTGATTTGTCTTTGATTTGATGGTCAAGGTAAACTAATCGTTAAGGTAGATGAATTGAACACAATCGGTTGTCCCATATCATCCAAACTGAAAAAAAAAAGAATAAAATAATAATAATAAATAAATATATATATATATATTATTGTTAGACCTTTAAGAAAAAACTCACTGGTAAAGGAAAAAAAAAAGAATAAAAATCATCGGTTGTACAGAAATAAAATTATAAAGGGAAAAAACCACGACGATCAGAATTGCACTTATTTTTGAACTCAGCGTCGCTCAAAACCTCATCTTCACCTACCATTTTGAAGTTTCCACCTTTGGCTTTTTTGCTCAAAAGGAAGGGAAGCAGAGATTCTGAAGTCTTTAGCAAGTGTGAACGGCCACAGCCAGTGAGGAATTAAAGACGAAAATCCACGGACGGTTGGTTATTTGACCAAGATGGAGAACAACATTTTTAAGCCATTAAAGATTCTCTGATTTTTTTTTTTGACCGAATAAGAAAGTAGACCGCAGTTCCGCAATTGCACCTTTTACGTTGAGATCAAGAGTTTTCCTCGTTAATATTTTTATAAAAAATTTATTAACCAAATATTATTAATTTTCTAAAAATATTTTATTATAATATTAATAAATTAAATATTTAAAATAATTTATTATATATATATATATATATATATATAATGAGGATGATAATGAAGGAACTTGAATTCAAGTTAATATAAAAATAAGTATATCATATACGATAAAAAATTGTTAGATCTGATATAGTTTAATATAATTAATATTATAGCAAATATAAAAATTGTTACTATTGACATATTTATTATCACCTAACGGTCAATAGTGAATCGGATTCTCCTAAATTAAACCTCAAGGTTTCAACCTAATAAGTGGACTCCGACCGTTGGATCAACTTTATATATGGTACAGTTTAGAGGTCGCCTAACCACTCTACTTTCACATGCCCACTCGCCCTATCCGATAGTTCTAATGGCAGAAGAAGCACAGTCGGAGGGCCCCGGCAAATGGGAAGGTAAGCACGCGGTCGAGTTAAAACGCGCAACAGCTGAAGAAGTATGGCCATTCTTGGAGGACTTCTGCAACTTACACAAGCGGTTTCCGAATCTCGATACATGTTACCAAGTAGAAGGAGTGCAAGGCCAACCTGGTCTGATCCGGTACTGTGCCTCCACAAACCCACCATCCTCGGAGGGCGCGGCCGGAAATGGCACCCAGCAGATAACCTGGGTAAAAGAGAAGCTACTGATGATTGATCCGACGGAGAGGTGCTTAAGCTACGAGGTTGTTGAAAGCAACATGGGGATCAAGTCGTACGTGGCAACCATGAAGGTGTTGCCCATCAACGGAGATTGTCAACAATATGGATCTAAGTTGGAGTTTTCATTCATAGCTGATCCGGTTGAGGGTTGGAGATTTGAGGATATGGATGGTCATATTAAGTACTGTGTCCAGTTCATGGCCAACAAAATCGAAGATGAGGTCCTGCAGTCTCGGTGAAGTATCTTCGATTCTCTGAAGTTGTCTTAGACACTGGTTATGTGGTTGTTTGTCAGAATTGGGGACATTATTATTATTATTATATGAATAAATCGCGTCGTGCCTAATTGTTCCTTGCAATTTTACTGTACGAATAGGTCGCGATCTTGGAATACAAAACAATAGGTGCCTCCTGTTCATACCCAACGCATTGACCGGCCAACAGCGTAATCCAATAATAGAGTTATTTGAATTCTTACCCGTAGCTCTCACTTGCTTCCCAAAGCCTGAAACTCAACTTTCCTACATGTTAGTCATTATGTTTGCGTGCCTAAAATGTGACAACTAAATATCAAATAGATTTGCTGTTGGGGCAAATGTTGCTTTACAAGTTTCTAATGCCAATAGTCATTAAAAGAAACAATTCTTGTTTTCGAGCATTATATCGTATTAGAAAAAATGGGGGAAAAAAAACTTGTGAAACAGAACACGCAGCGATTGCGCCGATGTGCACACAATTGTCTAATTATCCAGTCTCAATAGTCAAAGGTTCCCAAAATCAGCTGTTCTCTGTTCCTTCGTATCTTGTTTTACTTTTTCTGGTCTTCATCCCCTTTCTTGTTGGCCGTATTATTTAGTTTCACATTGTAAACCCGCTTAACAAATAGCTACTTTCATGTAAATTACACGTTCATGGTGGATTTATATGGCTTTGGGTCATATCTCAAATATAACTATGGAATATAACTAGGTCCAGTATCTTTAACTACTCATAAGCACGAGCTCTTTTTAAAATACATTATACATATTTTATTCATTTTGCAATATGTCAATCCCAAATAGTATGTTTTTGATCTTCTTAAACGGCATTACTTACATTTATGTCTCGTGTTTATGTGCCTGATTAGGGGTCGTAACTAGTACCTGGGTGCCGAATTGGTAAACTCGCGCGGGTTCATCAACTACATAACAAGGCTAACTGGCCATTGACTTAAACACCTTCCAAATATAGATAAATTTTATTATAAAAATACGTAAAATAAATATATAATAAATATTAATATATTATAATAGTTAATCATAATTAAAAAATATATTAATTATAATTAATAATTATAATAAATCAGCATTTATCTTATATTTATATTTATTTTATTTGATTGATACATAAATATCAATGTCGTTGCAATAATAAGCCCCCATAAGATACCATAAGAAAAAAGAGCCCGTATAAGAGTGCTGCAGAGCATTTATGTAGTTGGTATAATATTGATGCATAAAAATAAAGGAATTTCTTTTTAGGACGCGACAATAGGTATTTATTGCAAAATATATATGCAGGTTATATATTTGATTCATAATTCGGTAGAGAGGAACATATTTGTAGAATTGCATACTGCATGATGTGAAATTAAAAAAAAAAAAAACAAAAAAAAAAATCTTTACACGATATCATCCTTGAAATGTAGGGAGACAGGGGATGAATGTAATTTTCTGAAAATATTATCCTTACTCGTGACTATAGCTCCTTCTGAAGGGCCTGGGTGTAATATCGCCTGAAACATAATACGACAGAGGCCTTTAACCAAGTTTCAATAAATTGGCGTGGAGTAATGAATGCTTGTAATTGACTTCCGTTAATCATCATGTAATCCCGTTCCCCAGTTCTGCGGAAACTGATCCGACAAGAAACTACATTCGATTTCCATCCGCAAGCTCTGTGCCCATGTCACTCTGTCTCCCTTCAGATATACTACTTGTCGAGAGCGACTATAAGATACCAACAGTGGACAAGAAAGAAAGAGATGTCTCGCTAGAAACAAAAGCCACAATAAATTTAACCTACATATACGTTGATCTTCACACCCACCGGCTGTGCAATGAGCAATAGGTATGAATTCGGCTAGTAAAATAATCACTGAAATTCTTGCAAGGCAATCTAATCTACCACTGGTACTGCAAACATCCAGGCTTGGCGCCCAATCTTTTCTCCATCCACCTGATTATATCCTGTGCAACATCTTCACGTTCGGGCTCAAACAGCAGGTCATGCAAGAAACCATCATAAAGCTTTAAGTCCTTGAATTTAGACACTGCCTCATTGTACAGTTCCTGAGAGGCATGTGGATCTGTCACTGTATCAGCAGTTCCGTGAAGAACAAAGAATGGGACAGTCACAGACTTGAAGTTACGCATCAAGTAAGAAGATATTCGTAATATTTCATGACCAGTTCGGACCCTTATAGGTCCTGTATAGACCAATGGATCGGAGTACTTGGCCAAAAGTGCTGCAGGATCCCTGGAAACTGGAATGCCCCTTTTATTTGCTCCTTTAAATTGGAGCTTTGGGGCCACCAGAGAAAAAATAGGAGCAACAGCCTGCATGAAACAATGGGGAAATAAAAATAATAAAAATAAAAAAACACAATTTCAAGACATTAAGAACCAAGAAACCATCTGATGCTGCTTAAATTATAAAAACAAAAAAACCATGTGATGAATGTTGGAAGACTTGAGGCTTTGAGAGAGAGAGAGAGAGTGACAAGAGTATAATTGCAATGCAGAGTCTATCCTTCCATGATACTCAAAATCTAATGCTTATGTCCAAAAAAGGGGGAGCAAAAGGTTGCTGTCCATGGTTTCCAATGTTTTTTTTTTTCTTTTTTGAAAAAACTCCCCATCTATTAAAGTATTTCAAAACAATATGATTCAGAAATTGAAGCTTTGCAACAAAGGATGCTGCTCTATCATTTTATTTAAGGCTCTCTCCAATTTTATTAAACCATAACAAAATTATCCTCAAACACACAAGAAGAATTTAGCATATCACATCCTTAATAACATGAAGGTAATGCACTATGGTATGAGATGTGAAATACATACTCCAACAATAGGATGTGCAGGTTTAACACGCAAAGCTGGTGAGGTTAGTACAATGCCATCTAGCATCCCTTCGTTTTGAGGATATGAGGCCGCCTATACAGCAATGCAGCTTAGCAGTTCAAAAATAACTTCAAAATGGCTCCAGATAACAGAATTAGCTCGCAATGTCCAGTCCTTAGCACATTACCTTTAAAACCACAGCCCCTCCAGTCGAGTGACCAAAGAGAAAGCATGGTACTCCAGGATGCTCTATCCTGATCTTCTCCAAGAAAACCCCCTAATTAAACAGAAGACAAAATCTCACCAGCTATCCACTGTTGACATGATTAAAGATGAATGTGCTACTGGGCTAGGTTAAGGACCCAAAAAAAGGACTTTCAGAATGAGGAAAGAGAATACAAGCATTTGGCTCAAGTAAACTTACGGACCATGAAACAAGTAATAACAAAGAAGATTATGTCCAAAAGTGTGAAGCTGAGGATACAAAAGCTGTTTCATATCAGTACATTCATGGAGAGATGCAGGGAGAATTCGTAAAACTGAACTTACTGTGTCTGCAACAACAAGGTCTAGTGAAGGAACATATCCATGCAAGCCATCGCTCCCACCATGACCTATACCAAAAAAACAAAAAAGCATAATCTCATAGCCATTGTTGAAATGGAGAAGCGGGATACCACGAACAAAGTTGGACAACAAAAAAAGAAAGGCCATGTTTATCAAGATTATTGTCCTAGAGATAATGTTGCAGTGCTTGCAAAAGACATCTTAACATCTAAATGTTTCACTTCAAAATAAAATAAACTCCAAGCAAATGTAACCAGTCCAAAAATCTCAGTTAAAAACATGTCCAACTCCAGCATATACATTAACCATAAAAGTTGAGAAAACAATGGGGAACATGTTTCTCAAAGGCAGATACCAATCCAGTCCATTGCATAGACCCCAAAGTCAGACGATGTTAGTTGCTTTGCAAAGTGAGCATATCTTCCACTGAAAGTGAACATGACAACAAAACAGATTGGGTTTAGATATGAGTGAGCTTCATTTTGAAGCATACAAACAGTGAACAGAGGATTTCTTAACTAACTAAGTATAAATCTAAACAAAATCCAAGGTACAGAAGAAAAGAGGATAAGTCCCCATGTTACCTGTGCTCATTAAGCCCATGTATGATGATCAAAATGCCCCTGAAATCACATAGCAATTGCCCTTGGGCATCAATAGTGAAGTAAGGTGCGGAATAAGAGAAAAGGGCACAGCAAGTAAAGCAATACACACTAAAGGTGTGCAGCAGGAAACCACAAAAAATCAGAGCCAAGCAGCAGTACACCGCTGCCATCTATCCTTATATCTAAAGCATAGCGTGGTGTGCCAAAACATCAATAGGCTACAGAGAATATCACACATGACAAATTGACCAGAAGCTGTGTTAACAAACAAAACAAATTTTCTTGCATTTTATGACAAGGTGTGACAAGACACAAGCAGCATTTGCCACAGAAGTTCGCAAACAAACACTAACAGCACTCAAAGTCTCAAAAAATTGAGATGGAGGCCTTCAAAATTAATCAATTGACTAGTTCAGTAAGTCCAACATTTTCTTATGGATTATCATTTTCTTAACAGTACAGGAGGAAACTCTGAAACCTTGGATCCTAAGACCTCGATTGAATGCCATCAAAAATTGTCCAAAAACCTGTATCCCCCTGTCACTGCTCTTTATAAAAATAGAAAATCCATTCCATTTCCAGCAGTTCCAATTCATCGGCTTCTTAATAGCATACAAATTCACAAGTACCCCAAAAAGCCAAACCTCTGGATATGAAATAAATGTTGTGCACCAATCAAAAGGAGCGAATAACCAAGCTCAACGTTGCCTATGTCAAAAATGCTCTATTTAGGCTCCATTTAAGTGCAAACTTTTTGTTCATTTGACTTTCTAACAATGAAAACTCATTAGTTTCTTGGAACATTCTCGCCGATTACGATTCGGAGCCAAACCGCGAACAAGAGGATAATAAAATAAAAAGAAAAACTAATACTAGAAGAATAGTCTTAAATCCAGTGGTTAGGAAGAAAAAATAAAGAGAAAAGCGTACTTTAGTTCACCGGTGATCGGTAACCAGGAGCGGTAAAAGAGAGCGTTCTGTCTAATACCGAAGAACAGAGACGTGTTCCATCGGCATCGGAAGTCACCGTCGGCAGTCATATCTACGCCCTCCGCGAGAGCTCTCCTTCTTAAAGTGTCATCCTCCTCGAGTCTCCGCTTCCAAGACTTCGTCGAGGACTGCGGCGCGGAATCCGTCGATAAAGGCGGAGAGAGGCGGCGCCGAGGGAGGAAAAGCAGGATGAGGGAGAAAATGATCGTTTGTAGGAAAGAGAGGGACGTTCTCAGCGTCCTTAGGATCGGAATTATCCGATTGCTCGCTCCTGAGGTCAGCGGCTCCATCTCCGCCCTCGACATGGCCGAGAAGCTAAGCCCAAACAACCAGCCAACGGCGACACCGAGAGAGAGAGAGAGAGAGAGAGGGAAACGCGTGAAAGAAGGAGAAGCACAGGCCTAAAAATGATGGCATTTATAACGGAAACCGAGGGACAAAAGAAGCCGGGGGCCACTGACGTGCTAGCAACTGATTGGGTAACGGTAGGGTTTTCCGTATGGTTCCGTTAGACGGACGTCCAGGACGAATGCGCGGGTCAGGTTCGGCTTGTGTGTGGTTGCGGGGAGATATATTCGTGCCTCTCTCTTTTTTTTTAATGAATAAATACTGCCCAGTCAACTGTTAACTTATTTCAGACGCGGGGAGAGAGCGCTCTGCCGTAGGAAGATAGAATTGGAAGTCATCTAATATATAATTAATAAATTAACATAATAATCACCGTCCACTCGTTTACAGCCAAACTTTTAATTCTCTCTCTTTTTTTCTTAGCCTTTTACTTTTATTATTATTATTGTTATTATTATTATGATATATAATTGTATTTTAGAAGATGAGAAAAGTTCGACCAAAGACCACGATACGTCCGCTTCAGTTGGGATTGGCAACGCAAAGGAGAAAACCAAAAAAAAAAAAAAAAGAAAATAGCGACTGATGTAATTGCTGACACGGTAACACGGCGACATCCCGCAAAAGAAAGAATTTCGGATTCAAATTGTTACCCCCCAACAATAAAGAAGAACATGATCGAACGCAAGTTTCTGTTTCGGCCGCCATCGTTGACTCCACTCGCTGTTGGAGCCGCTTGCAAAATCTTTATGTTTTCGTGGCATTGGGCCGGATTGGTTTTGCCTCTTCCTATAATGGGCCAACCTTACGTCTGGCAAAGCTCCTCATTGTCCTCGCGCGCATACTGGTGCAGATTTGAGCTATCCATAAGCACAAATCTGCAAAATAATCGTAAATTATATAATAATAATAATAATACTAATAATAATCTTTTTATTTGTATAAATTATATATATATATATATATATATATATATATATATATTAAAACCTAATATCTTAATAATAAAAATTTAAATTCTTAATTATTAGATATCTTTAAAAAAATATAAGTTTTTATTTATTTATTGTTATAATCGGTAAGAATTAAAAATTAAATTTATCTTTGAAATTTAAATTTAGTCATTTTATTTATTTTTTTTATTGAGTGATTTTTTAATTTGACTTATTAAGTTAAGTTAATTTAATATTAAATATAAAAATAAAAGTATTTTTAATAATATCTAATTAAAATATCATTTACACTATTTATCGAACGTAAAATTAATTTTTTTATATTAAAAAAATAAATAAATAAACATTCCAAAAACTTCATTAAAGAGGGGGGAACTCTCGACAGAGTCGAAATAATTGATCGGACAATGGAAAGCCTTGAATGGTTTAATAGTTTTATTATTATTATTATTATTATTATTTTTTGGACATCAATAGTTTTATTTTAGTAATTTTTACTTACACGTCTTTTGACAGCACGTAAACCGGGGGGATGGTTGGTGCGTCAAATAGAAGATCAAGCAGAAGACAGACTCCATGCGCTTAAAACCACGTTATCCCCGAGCGGCCAACTCATGCGTGTTAGAAGCTGAGTATGTTGGGCGCATCAGAGATCCAGACCTCTTGCTCGTCCGCTAATGCTCAGACTTTATGGTAGGTAACCTGCGCAAACTATTCTAAGTTCCTGGCTTTAAACTTGTTCCACGAAAGTAATGCTCTTCTCGGTTAGAAAGGATTATTAAAAAAAAAAAAAAAGGCATGTCAAGAAGCTCTCTTTTCCTTCTCTCCTCCAAGATAGCCGTGAATGCTAACTTTTTACTTCCGATAACTTCCACAACGTCTCTCTCTTTCTCTCTCTCTCATGGTTTACTCTCTTCTCGTGATATGTAGGAGTTCTTTAATTCCATCCGTTTCTGTTGTACTGGCACATTGTATTTGGAACTTCACCTTTTTTTTTTTTTTTGTGTGGTTCTTCTCTTCAGTTCTAAACTAGAAATAGAAGGGACTTTTTACGAACCAGACATGTGTGGCTGGAATGGAATCATGTAGCGTTATTAGGAGTCACACAAATTTTGTTACCACCATTCCAATTAGTTCTTGTGCTGATGACATAAAGTTTTCTGAAAAATTTATTGAGTTAAGCTACTTGCGGAGATAATTTAGTGTCCCTACTCTGTACTCCGCACACACATCCCCAACACGAGACTCCCATGTACAAATTGAAACTATATATTCTCCGAGTCCAGCTTATAGACAATAATTTTCTCTCTGCTCAGTCCTTTGTTTCCGTAGAAAATATCAATATGGCACCTAACGGACAAAACTCCCTCCCCTCGCAAGCCAGGATGATGGAAAAAATCCAGAAGCCCCAAAGACATTCAATGGAAAGTCTGCAGAGAACGATATCCGACATCTTGTTATCAGAACCGGGCAAAGAACCCGTAATTGACACAAAGCAGAAGTCAACCATAGCGGAAGTAGAGGATGCCAAATGTGAATGCTGCGGAATTTCCGAGGAATACACCCCTGAGTACATAAAGCAGGTTTGGGACAAGTTCCTGGGGAAGTTTGTTTGTGGGTTATGCGCGGAAGCTGTACTTCAGGAAATGTATAAAAATGGGGGCAAAAGAGAAGAAGCCTTGACGGAGCACATGAACGCTTGTTTGGGGTTCAATAAATTCGGGAGGGCATATCCTGTCTTGTACCAGGCGAAAGCCATGCAAGAGATTTTAAAGAATAGCTGCTCGACCGGTTTAAGATCCAAATCCATGAGTCCCAGGGACAGGGGTGGCCATCAGACAAAGGTTGGCAAGGGCCTGACAAGGAGCTCCAGTTGTATTCCAGCAATCACAAAGGAGGATGGTTGATTAATTCGATCTCTGTCTTCTTCATTGTTGTTCAGCAATCCCCCCCCCCTAGCTTGGTCTATCTAGCACAAGGCAAATTCCGTTAGATGACATTTTGCGGTCAGTAGCGCCAGAGAGGACAATCCTTCATTTGTTAAAAGTGCAAATGATCCTTAATGTTGTTCGTATGGTATGCGCCAAAGATCTTAGGCAGTGTCTTTGTGCAATAATTACTTAATAAATATACAAATTTTTATTTTACCAAATAGCATACCAGTTGATTAATATATATATATATATATATATATAACTTGTGCTGCAATTGCCAGTCGCTTTGTTTTAGTGCGCAAGTTAGTTTATAGAATATTAGCTTCAACGTGCCAATCAATTTTATAAGTTGTTTGAGTTAACGATTTAGCCGGCTAGGTTCATACCCACTTCCATGGAAGAGTAAGTGGGCCCAGAAGTGGGCCACCCGAGTCCTCTCCCAATGACATTAGGGGATATTGGCCCACCCCAAGAGTGGCAGGACCCAATGGCCATTTGGGTACGAGCTTTTGTTTTGGCAAAACGGACCACTACCAGCCAGGTAGTAACCATCTCAGACTTGAAAACGGGATTGGCAGACCGCATTAACATCGTGTATACAGCCCATTTGGGATTTAGTTACCCTGCACATCCAGTGAGATTCAGCGAGGGTTATCAATAACAGACTCGGCCCCAATTAATGGTGTTGCTCCATTAATGGACGCATTTTCCGTGTCCATACACCTTGACCTTGTTCAATCTTGTTTTTGGGAGGTGATGGATGCACCACCAAAGGTCCCAAGTGCTATCCAAGCTGACGGCATATTTGCTTATGGAGTAATCAAAAGTAATACAGAGGATTTACACAGCTTGTATGCTACCCCCAAACAGGTGGCTTCATTACATAAGAATATTAAAAAAAAAAAAAGAAGAAAAGGTTGCCCAATAAGGTCAACTAATGCTTTGTATGCCGGCAGAAAAGGCATTTAATCTTATTAATGTTGAGGGGTTGGCGATGCTGCTATAGCCTATACGTTACCAATCCAATCAGGGGGATGGGAGATTTTGCTTGTGGACTAGTTGGTGCAACGTAGTTTTATATATTTCTTTTCACGAATTTTAATGTTCTTATTCAACTTAAATAAACAAAACTCAATTACATACATAAATAACATTCTTTGAAATTATATTTTAATTTGTTATTTCTTTTCCTTTATATTCAAATTAATTACCCTCTCGCTTCTCTGTCTTCCATCATTCATTGGTAATGCAAAGATCATATTCTATCGCCCACAATTCTATACCTACAACGAATCAACGTCACAAGTTCGAACCACGATAGATTGTTCCGCTTGCGAATCCTCACAAGTGGGACTAACGGTTGAAATTCCATATCTTGCCTAAATAATCTTCAATTGTTGTATTGCCATCTATAATTGATAATGCCATTTCCATCAACTCATGACAAATTGCAGAGCAAATAGATTTAATAGGGTGCGCTTTAATCAATATTTTCATTGACCTTATCTATGAAAGATACTGTGGCCTGCAAAATGATTTTCTAACCATGGAATAAAATAATAATAATAAAAAATAACTCTTGTAGAACTATATAATGCTTATACATAAGCCTCATTATACATACAGTTTATGGTGTATTTGTAAGTCCTTGAATAAGATCAATCGAGAAAGAAGTATTTGTACTCTTTGCTTTGCTCTCATGGTACTTTTATATGATTTCATTTTTAAAATCTGTTCTTTCATCTTGTTTCCTATGAGGTAATGCTAAGCTAAAAGGATCTGCATTTCGTGCAACAAAGTGACCAAAGACTTGGAAAAGCAGTGTCTGATGTTTCCCATGAGATCGAGAAGTATCAAACTTTGGAGACGATCCTTGCGACAACCGATCATCATCAGGAAGTCAAGCAAGCAGAATGTGAGTGTTGTGGACTCAAAGAAGGTTACACCCAGGATTGTATCTCAAAAATCACGGCGTGTCACTCCGAGAATAGGGTTTGCGGCCTTTGTGCAGAAGCTGTCAAAGAGAGGCTAGTAAAAAAAAATCATAGAGTGGCCATGCAAGAAGCTGTGAGTTCTCACGAGGATTTTTGTCACAGGTTCAAGAGCACCACCAGGCTCAGTCCTAAGTTGTCACTAACATTTGCGATGCGAGATGTAGCAAAAAGAAGCCGTGAAAATAGAACCGCCAAGAATAATTTGGCTCCATTTAATCTCGCTCGATCAACTGGTTGTGGCATTTAGGAAATCGAGCAAATGCTATAATGTCTATAAATAAGATTTTCTTTTGCCTGTTAGCTCTTATATAACTCTTCTTTATAAATTGTAAGCTTCATTCTCTAATGTCGTCCCTTTTTAAAAAAAAAAAAATTGTTTTTAATAAAAATTGTCAATCTAGTTATTGAAAACTGGTCATTTAATGCAGGATGGTATGCTCTCCATCCAACAATACGATTTTTTTAGTTGACACACTTTATTTATTTTTGTATTTTTATTTTCATTTTTATAAATGAGTAAACAGGGATGGCATCCTACATACTTACTGAGGGAAATTTTCATACACCACACAATAGATTGTTCACATTGCTAAACCCACTTAAGAACGCGCCTCATAAACCTAAATTTGAACTTGTCATTCTTATAATTGTGCATGTCCAGAGTGAACCAAATGAGAAAAAAAAAAAAAGAAAAAGAAAAGATTATCTTTGAACAAAATTATGAACGTTGTAATACACAGTAATTGAAAGTAATTTAGAAAACATGAAATCGGAAACGAATATTTGGTTCACACGATTAAATTTCCAACACCATTTAGACTGATTGATTACCAGACTGGTTGATCACCAGACATGATTTTTGCATGAAATCACATGATAAAAATTCCAACTGAAACAAAATTGTACTCATTCAATCTGTTGTTCACAAATGCCACAAAATCATACTAATCGGAAAGTCTGAAATGTCCATGAAGAGGAAAGAAAAGGGACCCTCATCAAATTTTATTTTCACTCTTAGCGATAGGCTTATGTCTTTGTGTAGGTGGACACGGTCCAAGTAACGTAGGGTTCATGTTTATTATCGAGTGCAATAATTGCTCAAATGGTCCCAGTTGTTCCTCATCCTCAAAATCCTTGTGCATATCATTCAAAGTTAGCCTTAGTTGGTCCCAATCTCACATACCACGTGACATCCACACGTGCAAAAGTCTCTTTAACTATCAAATTTAAAACTTAAAAGCCAGTGTAGCATGATATCCTCCACATACCTCAGATGCTTCTTTATTTTTTTGGCGTTTTCTCCGTTATCTTCGGCATTGGCCAAATTCAAAAAAGAAAAAAGGAAAAAATCCCACTAAATAACACATTTTTTTTTTACTCAGAAATAGTCAATTATTAAATATTAGTTATTACTAAAGAGAGAAACTTTTTCAAGTCCCTTAATAAAAAAAAATAAGATGCTTTGCACGTCATCTCACTTAGTGTGAGAGTTGTAGAGGAGAGAGATGGTGGGATTTGATCCCAAGGCCTCCTTCCTAATCTCAAAACCTAGTAGCCACTTGAGCCGCAAGTGTTTACTAAGAGATATCTTACGTTTCTACTGGAATTGAATAGCCTTTGCAACTTGGGTTTTGCTTGGCCAATCCCCGTGGCTTAGAATAATATCGCTGTCATTTTGTTATAAGTACTTTTTTGGTATCATGGTTGGCGAATGACCATTACGAGTTAAATTGTGCACATCCTATTAAATTTATTTTATCGATTTTGTCAAAAACATATCATTCATATTTTAATTAACTAATTCACAGAATATTACATGGTTTAAGATGTGTGAGTTGAAGGAGTATTATCACATGTAAGTCACTTGTAAGACTTAAGAGGGAGTTTGAAGTAGAAGGACTAAGATTATTATCTACTTTACTAGCAATTTTAGAGTCTGAGATTATAATAGTTGGGATGAATGTGGGAATATGATATTACTGTGTTTGGTATGAGTTCCTTTTTTTTTTTTTTTTTTTTTGTAAAAGACATTAAAATTTTGAAGATAAAAGTGTTCTAAACATAAATTAAAATTATTGCATCTGCCATGATGGTCTGAGATCTTCACAATTAGCGTAATGTAAAGATTTTCGAGAATGCGACATTAATATACTTTTACACTTCAAAGACTGCAATATAAGATTATTAAGAGGAGATCTAGGAAGCTGCAGCCAATGTTGACAAACGATGATATGCACCACTAATGAAGATGGGTAAGTGGAATACAATAATTGAGATGGAGTTTAGTGGTTAGATTCGAGTCTTAATGTCTATTAACATATGCAACACACTTAGTTTTTTTTTCTTTTTCTTTGATCTATTGGGAAGTTCATTAAAATGTAAGTTATACAATGGGATAGATCTCTTTATTCTTATAAATATCATTCTTTTTTTTTCTTAAGATCAGACCCAAATTAACTCTTAAATTTTGTTTATTAGTATTTTAGTTAGTATCATATTAGTAATGAACCTGACCTACATAAGTTTTGAAAAGAAAAAAAAATAGTCAGTAACTCATTAAACTTTTAATAATAAAAAAAACGTGAAAAAAAGAACAAAGAGCGGAATGTATATATAAAAAATATACGGTTAATTTCTGATAAAAATACGCTGCTAATTTCATATGTATCCCTTGTTGTATAAAGGATTCAATCTGTCACCGTTGTGAAGGTTCCGTTGGAAGGAATATGACAAAACGACAACGTCATTTTATCTCGCTATTTCACACATCACACAAGATTCCTTAATTGTTTTCAACTTCCTTCTATTTTGTCTAACCCTTCTTCTAGTTTATTTACATAGAACTTAAATAACTAAAAACTTTTTGAGAACCTGTCTCTCTCGCTTTCTCTCTGAAGCCCCTCTCTCCCACACTATCGCCATCTCTGTTTCTTTATCTCATCTCCATATTTCTTATCTCAAAGGGTCCCTATTGCCATAAGCTATGGATCTGTTTTGCCCGAATTGAAACGGCAATAGGCTCTAATGGTGGCTGTAGTCACGGCGGTCAAAGTTCGGTCGAAATTGCCGTGGCGATTCAGGACTACTGCTGCGAATTAATAGCTTTCTGGCTTCTAACAAATGACTGAAGTGAGAGCTATTAACCATAAAATTTAGTTGTACAATTATTTGAATTCTTAATTTCAGATTTGAAATTTACATTATAGTCCATATATAGATATAAAGATTGAAGAGGGGGCTTCAATAGGAGCCTCAGTGTGTTGAGTCCAGTTTTTGGATTTGCGGTTTTAAAACAAAGAAATCGAAAAGGTTATTAAAATAGAAAAAGAAAAGATGTATTAAAAATTTATTTGAAAAGAAAGGGAAGAAATCACACTTCCAGCTAGGCAAAACGACATCATTTTTCTACTCTGTCACTACTTTTGGAAGAATTTTGATGGAGTGAAGGACGGGTGAGACAGAAATGTTTACATAGTTCAAGCATTTAATATTTTAAAATTAAAAGTTTATGGGTGTAATTATAACATTTTCCTGTTCGGATCACTAGTGTAATTAAAGTCGGGTGCTTGTTAGTTCAAGCAGTGCATTCATAATTAACTATGTTAGTTTATCAGACTTTGGAATGCATCACTACTTCGATATTGGAATGGAGTAACTGCGGCATACTTAGAGCACATAGGTTAAGGAGAATCAACATAATTAATAAGAAGTTTAAATGAGCGTTTGCATAAACTCGTGGCCACTATATATTGATTATGTAATAAATATTAGCCGTATATTAAACATTTATCAAAATATAAAGCAATAAGAGGAATAACAAGGGTTTACTAGAGCTTAGAAAAATATGTCAATGTAAAAATTGATCAATATAAAGCTTGTTCTCCATGACTTTTATGTTCATATTAGTAACTTGTAGTTTATAGATATAGATTAGGTTACAACCATACTTCACTTGTTAGAAAGAAAAACAAACGGGAGGACGAATTGGGAATGATACTCGATGGGCTACGTATGTGTGTATCGAAGAGATAGCTATAATTGAGTTTCTTTTCGAAAAGTTGCAAGGAGTTTGCAAAGAATGTGTGACAAGTCCAATGCCATGTGATGTTCGATTTTCTTGTTAATTTATAATTTGCTCACTCTCCTAGTAAGTGATGCCCCATTTAAACTAGAATCTTAGTGGACCCTTTCCGACCGACATTCGTAGATCATAATGTGAATTAACTAAATCATTTCTTAAAGTTAAATATGAACACACAGCAGGTGCATGTAGTAATGTTCCTGCCGAGCTGCTACTAGTTATCGTCTAAACCAAAAGTACGAGTTAAGTCTGCTATTAAAGTTGTTGACTGACGCTGTCACACTGGTCCCCTGACGAGATAAGGGGGCAAAAACCTTGCACATCGCCAAAGATACTGAGACCCATATTCGAGGGAAGTGAGCCGGGTCCACGTCAGGCCCAACTCATTCAATCAAGGGGGAAATGGGAACGTCTTGAGAAATGGGAAAATAAAAGAAAGCAGAGAGACTGAAGATCAAGACACGTAAAGAAGAAAAAGTGTTGCATTAATTAGTATAAGTACAAGTGCAGCACTAAACCTTGTTTTGGACGGCAATGCTCCTTACAGCCTATTGGCATAAATCAACTTTTCAATATGGTAATTATCTGCAAAAGGAATGCACAAAATTATAATGCCGCAATAGTTGATCCACACAATTAAAGGCAGACCAAGGTGGCTAAGCTTATCAAATATTGTCGTGTGCATAAGTTGTTATGGAAGTGCGCTGCACAAGTATGCAAAATAAAATAATATTTCTACGTATTTGATTATGAGTGCAGTCGCTAACAATTCCTCAAACTGCTGCATATTTGCCACAACGCTTCTCTTGGACTCAAATGCTGTCCAAGTCCAGATTTGCTCGTGTAATTTCAAATTATGGCGGCCTTACGATCATATTTGCTTTGACAAAAACGGGATCTGCTTGGAGAGCCGAATCGACCCCGTACGAAAAATTACTGGAAAAATTCAACCCATGTCCTTTTTCAGAAGGGAATTCAGCTCTCAAAAGGCAACACGATATACTGGAAAGCAATGAGTCAAAACATTTCCAAATGATTCCTGTAGATCTGCTGCCTTTGTCAAATTGACAAAATTATTGTTTTAGAGAGAATATTTCAATAATAAAGAATTATATAATTATTCTACAAATCTCATGTTTAAAAATTAGGAGAAAAAAATGTAAAATTTATAAAATAAAAAAATTATCTTTATTATATATTTTAAAATCTATTAAGACATTTAAGGGAAGAAAAATTAACATTATTGTCATGATAAATGATTTTGGGACAAATATAATTAATAAAATATTTCAAGTTAATAAACGAAATGAGTTTTTCAAGAAATTTATTAATAATTAAAAAATTAAAATTATATTTTTTGAGATTTTGAATTTTAATTTTATAAAAATATATACAATTTATGAAAATAAAGAGAATTACCTTGTTATATATAGTTTATAGATTAATAATTTTTTAATAAAAAATATAAAGAAGATGAAATTACATGTTTTATAGAACTCGTTGGACCAAAAATTAACCAATAAAACTAGTCGAGGATTGCTTGACACCTTATAATTGTGTAAGGAATATAATTGCACTAGTTCGCATGCGTGCACAAGTCTCCAATCGCACCGTCGTCTAGGTTATGCGATCGAACGGTTTTGGTGTGGAAGATGTGCATGAAATCTGGACCTTGTAACCTAATTGAGCTAGATCAGTGTGCTACTGAAAAATATCAAATATTGCACAATGGCTGTTAACATCAACTTATATAAAACTGATCAAAAAGCATGGTCTTAAAGACGAGAAAGAGGAAGTGTTGATGGTAGCTGTGGGAAGCGTGGAGAGAGAGAGAGAGAGAGAGAGAGAGAGAGAGAGAAGTTGTAAAACCCTAGAAAATGGAGATGAGCACAGCATGCTGGGTGTGACAGTGACACAGAGACCACACTCATTTTGCATATACGATATATTCTCTTCCAGAAAGGGATTGTGGATCCCACTCTCACCTCCCTTTTTTGTTTCTCAATAGAACAAAGCGCACGAGCAGGCATGAGTGCAACTTAACTTATATATAAAAGACACCCCACTTTTTCTTATTCCATTCTTTCATTCCCCCGCTTTAATTCCCTCCTTTTCCTCTGCTCTAAAACCTCTTTGCCTCACTCTGTAGCTCTCGGGCCATATACTTGTAGTTTGTACTCTCCTTTCTTTCTCTCTCTCCAAAAAGCATTTCTTCTTTTCATCTCTCTCTCTCTCTCCCCCCCTACTGAAGAAGGGGAATCCAAGATAGTTCCAAAGAGTCCAAACAAAAGGGGTTCAGAAGGATTGTTGCTTTTAGATGCAGAGGAAGTCTATCCCTTCTGCGAATTCTTGCCCTCAATTCTTCACTAAATTTACTCTTTAATGTCCAGCTCAGTTATATGTATCAACTATCATGGCTACCACAAAGACAGTACACGTAAAAGGGAACGAAAGTCATTTAAGATTTGGATTAATGATTTGGCATAATTTGGTCCGACAATCTATTATAAACAACCAATGACAACACATTGCTAGATTCTTTAATCAGTAGAGAGTTTCAACCAAGGCGGATCATCATTATACATCCTTTGACGGTGAAATTTTAATTTTCTTTTTAAATAAAATTCTTATTACTAGTATAAGAAAAATGATTCAACGAAGTATTAAACTTTTAACAAATCTCCTTATATGCAAATTCATTATGTTCTAAATTTATCATATAAAATTTCATTAGGTTGAAAGTGTGAGCATAAAATAATTTACATAAATGTCATAAATTGTTATTTTAACGTTACCAAACATTAATTTATCACCTTATATTGTTTTTGTTTTTTTTAATCTTTTTTCATGAGTATGAATTAGAATGATGATGCAAGATGAGATTAGTGTGGTGACACTTACATGTTTGAACTTAGCCTAATAGGATTTAGAACACTTCATGATAATATTCATACGGTGCTTGCTATTTTGACTAATCAATTTTTTTTAATGAGTTATAATAATTTATCACGAAAAAATCACTTATTAATTTTTAATTTTTATATGAAATTATTTTGATTAAAAAAAAAGGGGTCAAAGTAGATTTCTCCTATTCTCTCTCTTCATACCAAGTGAATTTAGTCGCAAAATCACGCAACTCTCTTCAAAAGGTATCGCAGGTGTGGGTCTCATTCCAGCAAATAGGTGCAACACCTAAGCAAGTGGAGTGGCACATCCAAATGCCTCTCATAAAACTTTGGCGATTTTCAACGGTTACAGAAAGGATCCAATTGCGCCGGGAGGATTTGATGGGGAACAGACGGTTTGGTGGCTCCTTACCGTAAAATGTATTTTTTGTTTTTTTGGAGTAGAGTACATGATGTGTAACAAAATAAAAAAAAAATGTAACCATATAATATATAACATGTAGTAACTATATATTATATTATAATTATTACAAATTTTATATTGTGTAGTAGTTGTTGCATATCTTATACTATTTATTACGTATTCTATATTTTTCCCAAAAAAAAAAAAAAAAATCCATCGTGAGAGCCACTGCCCTTCTCCGGCCGTACATCCTCCCCGACCACCCAACTTTCGTTCCGTTACAGAAGGCATCCTCGTCAAAAAGTGCATTTTGGTAAATATTCGACAAATTCAGAGGCTTTTTCAACGTCTGTTCCTCTTCCCACCCTTTCAACCGTTCGTGTTCAAACACACTTCAAAAAGAAAAGTCAAGGTGCACTTTTGTAATAATCAGGCAACTCAACGCCTCATTACTTGCCCGTTTCACCACCATTCTATTTATACACACTCCACTCTCCGCAATCTCTCTCGCCATTGAATTTCTTTCAACTGCAAAATTTAGTGTCACATTAACGCACTCAATTCCCCTCTTCTCTTTCAGTCTTACAAATATATATATATATATATATTTTTTGTATTTGAATAAAATCTTTCAAGTCATTGAGACCCACTGTGCTCTAATCATGATATTAAGGTACGTTACAAGAATGCTTTACCTACACTTCTTTGCAGTTTTCTCGTGCTTCTCTTCAGATAAAAGGTTCTTGTAGCACATGTATTCATCTGTAGCATTATCAGGCATAAACGTAGCAAAATTCCTTTGCACTTTCCACTCTTATTAATATAGTTTCTTGAGCATGAAGATGACTTTTGTTAGATTGAACAAGTATCCTTTTGGGGGTATTACCTAAATTCCTTGAATTTGACAAACCGAGGAAAAAATTCCATTGGAAGAGCTGAGTTAATTAATTTGTTCTTTTTCTTGCATTCTGTAACAGCTTCAGATCCGAGAAACTAATACCGAGGCCTTGTTTTGGATGAAAGAATAAAAGGATGGCATCGTAGTGGTGGTGGTCTTCACAGTTTTCTCTCCTGCAAAAGTTTTCAGTTCCAGCACTTACTACGTAAATTAAATGATATAGAACAAAACACAAGTGTATATATATATATCTATATAGATATAGATATAGATATACATATACATATCAGCTACAGCAGCTAGAGATGGACATCAAAGGACGACCTCATCAAGCATGTCCAATGTTAATAATGTCCTTGTTGTGGATCTTCATGTTGGCGTTCGTGTCTTCCACTTCTCGCATGTTGCATGCAGAGGAACTTGACCTTCTCTGGTCCTTCAAATCCTCAGTTAATGACCCTTTGCAGCATCTCTCCGACTGGAATCCCTCCGTCACTTTTTGCAAGTGGCAAGGCATCATTTGCGCCAATAATTCCTCTCGCGTAATTGCCATCCAGCTCTCTGCCAAAAACTTATCCGGCAAGGCTTCCTTCTCCGTTTCTCAGTTGCCGTACATCGAAACCATCGACCTCTCCAGCAATCAGCTCGCCGGCGAAATTCCTCGTGATGTATTCTTTAGCTTTGGCTCCTCGCTCCGGTATCTCAATCTCAGTAACAATAATTTCACGGGGTCAATACCAAGAGGCTCAATTCCTCGCCTGGAAATATTAGATCTTTCCAATAACTTGCTAGCGGGTGAGATTCCGGAGGAAATTGGATCTTTTTCAAGTCTTAACGTTCTTGATCTTGGTGGAAATGCCCTGGTGGGTAAAATTCCACTGTCCATAGCAAACATGACGAGTTTGCAATTCTTTACGTTGGCTTCCAATCAATTAGTTGGTGAAATTCCGCCTCAAATAGGCCAAATGAGGAGCTTGAAGTGGATTTACTTTGGGTATAACAACTTTTCTGGGGAGATTCCGAAGGAAATTGGCGAGTTAACATCTCTGAATCATCTCGATCTGGTTTATAACAATCTCACTGGGCAGATTCCATCCTTTTTTGGCAACCTTTCCAATCTCCAACACCTCTTTCTCTACCAAAACAAGCTCACTGGGTCTATTCCTAAGTCCATCTTTGGTCTCACAAAGTTGATTTCGCTTGATCTGAGTGATAATTCCCTCTCGGGTGAGCTCCCAGAATTTGTGATTCAGTTGCAAAACCTGGAGATTCTTCACCTATTTTCGAACAACTTTACTGGGAAAATTCCAAGTGCTTTGAGCTCCTTGCCTCGTCTTCAAGTGCTTCAACTCTGGTCCAATGATTTTTCTGGGGAGATACCAAAAGGCCTTGGGGAGCAAAACAATCTCACCGTACTAGACCTTTCAACCAATTTTCTCACTGGGAAAATACCTGAAGGCCTTTGTGGCTCTGGCTTTCTTTTTAAGCTCATTCTCTTCTCAAATTCACTTCAAGGTGAAATCCCTACGAGTTTGAGTACTTGCAAAAGCTTGCAGCGGATACGTCTTCAAGACAATAAGCTCTCCGGTGAATTACCATCGGAATTCATCAAGCTGCCGCTCGTATACTTCCTGGATATATCAAGAAACAATTTTTCGGGCATGATTGATGGAAGAAAATGGGATATGACTTCACTTAAAATGCTAAATTTGGCAAGAAACAGATTTTTTGGGAGCTTGCCGCACTCATTTGGCAGCGACAAGCTAGAGAACTTGGACATGTCTTCAAATGGATTTTCAGGTGCTATTCCGCATACTTTTGGGAACTTCTCGGAGCTAATGCAACTGAAACTAAGTGAAAACAAACTCTCTGGTCGTATCCCAGAAGAGTTATCATCGTGCAAGCAGCTCGTAAGTCTAGACCTCAGCCACAATCAGCTCAGTGGTCAAATCCCTAATGGTTTCTCCGGCATGCCAGTTCTCGGTCTGCTTGATTTGTCACGGAATCAATTGTCCGGCGAAGTGCCAACGAGTCTGGGAGGAATGGCATCGCTTGTTCAAGTGAACATCTCTCACAATCGTTTCCATGGTAGCTTGCCGTCAACAGGAGCATTTCTTGCTATAAATGCAAGTGCTGTTGTGGGCAATGATCTTTGCAGCGGTGATGCTACTAGTGGATTGCCTTCATGTAGAAGGCTCAAGAGCCCCGCGGCGTGGTGGTTTGTCGCTGCTTGCATTCTTGCCGGATTGTTGATGTTGCTTGTTTTTGCTGCATTAGGAGTCGTTTTCCTTTGCAAACGAAAGCAGTTGGAGCTTCAAAGAGTAGAAAATGAAGATGGGGTTTGGGAGTTGCAACTCTTTCATCCGAATTTAACAAAATCGATTACAATTGAGGACGTTTTTTCGTCAACCAAAGAACAAAACGTCCTCTCCAGCGACAAGGAAGGAGCTTCATACAAAGGAAGGTCGATCGTAAACGACATGCAGTTCGTGGTAAAGGAAATGAATGATGTGCACTCAATTCCGCCAAGTCTTTGGCCTGAAATCGTTGAATTTGGTAGGCTCCAGCATCCGAATATCGTTAAGCTGCTTGGAATATGTCGGTCCAATAAAGATGCCTATCTTGTTTACGAACACGTAGAAGGCAAATGTTTGAGCGAAGTCCTCCGAAGTTTAAGTTGGGAACGGCGGCGGAAAATAGCCATTGGGATTGCAAAGGCTCTTCGGTTCTTGCATTGCCATCGTTCGCCAAGTATTCTTGCTGGGTGTGTGTCACCAGGAAAAGTTATAATCGATAGGAAGGACGAACCTCATCTGAGATTGAGCCTTCCTCACTTGCTTTGTGTCAACGCCAAGTCCTTGATCTCAGCCTATGTTGCACCAGGTACTTATGACCATTCTTGTTTACCCTTACGCCTCGGCAAATATGAACAATATCTTCAAACATTAGCACACGGTAACCCGAAGTATTGTTTTTCTTCCATTTTCTATTAAAGTAACTGAGTTTTTACAGGCACATCAGGAGTTGTTTAATTCTCTGCGTTCACATAATTTTTCTAAACAAATTAAAGCGGGATCAATGCCAAAGCTTGCCAAAAATGTTGTCCTTCGAGAAGACTGCAATCTGATTATAGGGATTTCATTTTTCTTTGATTCGACATACCTATTTTATATGTTACAAGCTCACTTCTATTGCTTCTCATTAATCGCAGAAACTAGAGAAACCAAAGACATAAGTGATAAGAGTGATATTTATGGCTTTGGCCTCCTCCTCATTGAACTATTAACCGGAAGAGTCCCCGACGACGCTGAGTTTGGGGTGCACGAGAGCATTGTCGAATGGGCTCGCTATTGCTACTCAGATTGTCATCTCGACTCGTGGGTTGATCCGACGATCAAAGGACAGATGTCGAGTGATCAGAACGTGGCCATTGAAGCCATGAATTTAGCTATTCAGTGCACGGCGATGGACCCTATGGCTCGACCGTGTGCAAACGACATATCAAAGAACCTAGAGTTTACCTTCAAGAGCAAGTCTTGCGTTTCAAGCCTAAAGTTTTCTTCACCTTAATTTTTTTAGGACTTTCGCCACCTAATTTCTGTTCAATTTTATGTTCTTATTTCTCCTCTTTTCTTCTTTTTTTCTTTTTTTTTTTTTTTTTTTGGCTCTTTTTAAGTTGTTCATTTTCTAAACATAGGTGTTAATTAAATGATTGTTACCCCCAAGGTTTTGTTTGATGGTATGTTTGACATACTACTGAGAGTGTAATAAATGTAGACATTACTGAAGTTATTAATTATTTATCAGGTTCTCTGTAAAAGTGTCTTTTTCCTACGCCAGCTAAGAAGGTGCCTTTCAATAATCTCTTTTTTTTCACCTTTAGCATGGCTGCTAGTACTTTTATGACTCGTGATTAGGTCCCGTGGCCCGAGAGGATTGTAACCCTCCTCCAGGGCCAACGCACTATGGAATTGCGAGTCCCGAGGCGTGGAATGGAGTCAGACATTTTTTCTGATCGTCGCTAGACTGATGCCGAGGCCGGCAATGAGCCAACAAAGTAAAACGGTATCGTAGTGTGCATAATGGGAAGAACTGAAATATTATACGGAGTCGGGCGAGTGAGAGGCAAAAATTCTTTCGACTTTTTTAATTGATAATACATAAATGTAATTAATAATAAAAATCATAAATATACACTCAACATCACGTAGGAAAAATTTGCATTTATCGTATATTAAAATTTTCATGTCTGTCTAATGAAGCTAAGGAAGACTGAGATTGATTATTTGTAAATATCACGCTACATACCAAGCCGCCCTTAAATCATTGCGGGAAAAAATAGAATTAGAGGAAAAATTAGTAGATAGTATTTGAATGATGTATTTTTTTATTAGAGAGATTGAATAAATATATTAATCAATAATTATTAATTTTAATTTATAAATATAATAATTAATATTTTACCATATAACTTTTTTTAGTGTTCTTAAAGAAAAAAGAATTAACCAAAGAGAGATTTGTTTTTAAGTTTTTCACATGGTATATTTTACGCTTCACTTATAAGGGGCAAACAAAAAAAAAAAAAAAAAGAAGAAGGAAGAATTAGCCAATGCTATTTGAAAACAGAAAAAGAATTTTCTCATGTACTAATGTTTAATTTTTGCTTGGGCCTATCCTCGATCTTAATTGTAATCAACAAGCTCCCATCATCAACAGCGAGCATATCGTCACAATTATGATCAAATCAAAATGTCTTCAATCATCAATGACGACTATCAAAGATAAAAAGGGTCTTCATTGGTGTAGATTAATTTCTTTATCAGATCAAAAATATTTTACTAGAGAAAAGATACAATTACGAAAATAAAAAATAAATAGATACAATAAACAAAATAAAATTTGAATTATTAAATTAAAAAAATTAAAAAATTATAATAATCGATTACAATAAATCATTCAGATTTTACTTCGTCTAGTAAAAATTTCCTTCTTGTTTTTACGGCTTGATGACAAGTGGGTGAACGGAGTTTGGAAAAACCTTCGAAAACTCCCCATTCCTTCCCTTTACAAGCGACAGCTGGTGTACCTGTAGTACTTCAGAGAAAATTTTATGGGGTGGGAATTACGGGTGGAGATGCCCTTTTTCACCATCTCTATTAAAAAATTTTGTCGCTCAACGTCTCCTCACTTCGGATTGATAGACCTATCTACTTCATTTAGGAGTGGAGCTCCGCATGTTCGCATAAAAATTTTTCGACCCTGTTAATGTAATCCCAGATTCTCGGTTCCCATTTCCTTCTCAATTTGATGATTCAAAATTTTAACATACCCTTCCTTTATTTATTTATTTATCTCGTCTGCAATAATTAAGACGACTTTCACCTCTGATTTTTCTTGTCTTGTTCTTTTTTTTTTTCCCCCACTTTTTCCACTGAAAACATCTTTTTTAGGGGAATTAAAAGAAAAGGCCGCTTAACAATGAACAGAATCACTTGTTTCGAAAAAATTAAAAAAATAATAAAAAAAAAGACTACAACCACAATCTTGATGAGTTAGATTAATTAATTGAAGGCTAAACATGATAGTAATAAAATTTGGATAATTGTAACCAAGAATATTCTAGTGATTAATAACATAAAACTTTATGTTTAAAGTGTTTGAAACTCTCAAATTCAAATTTTTTTTAAAAATGCGACATTTATAGACAAAATTATCTAATAATAACGCTGACGACAACACACAAAGAAGAAACCACAGAAAAAGTCAATAAAGTTGATTTTAGGCAAACTCTGCCCAATTCTGCATGCATGTAACAATTCACCAGTCAGATGTAATTGGAGTCGTGTCTTTAGACGCATCCCAATGCAACAATCCAAGCATATATGTGCAGTGTCCAGCAGGAACATCTGCTTTGCCGGGTACACTACCCAAGAGAATATTAAAGAGCATGACAACCGAACGGCCCTGATCAGCGACCTAGCCATACAGGAACACTCGTGCTGCAGCCAGATGGGACCACTGTACTGTATAAATCCTGATGTTTTGGTGATATAATTGTCGGCCTGTCCCATTGCCTGTTATTCTCTCTAGGGGTTCGAAAAAAAAAACAAAAGAACTATCTTACTGTCCAATGCGCACTTGGCCACAGGACCAGGATCACAAATCAAAGCTCTTTGTGAAGGGAAAAAAAAAAGAGAAAGAAAGAATGAATGAATGAATGAAAAAAATAGTAAGGCAGTGAAGCAAGCATAAGTGTTGAACTCTACTTTCATTTCTACCGTTAACTCTTACAATACCATTTGTCATCTCACAGGAGATAAATAAAGTTTTTATTTCGTCTTTAACATACTCACTGTAAAAATTCACGGTAGAAATGAATGTAGAGTTCAACACTTACCTCTTGTGAAATGTATGTGTAAATATAGCTCCGATGTAATGCACGTCTAATTCGTCAAAAAAAAAAAAAACAAAAGAAAAACAAAAAAGAGTGCCCAAATGGGAACGTTACAAACCATGCTTTGGCCACAAGCTCCCACGAACTTTTTGCAGCCTACATTTGCTTCTATAAATGTAGATCTATATGTTAGTATTTGTTATAATGATGATCCCAAGGTGGCTTTTCTTTTTTCTCGTTCCCTGCAAGCTATGATGGGTATTAACACTTTAATTCTGTTTGCATCTGCACCATCAGAAGCCTTGGGGGGGGGGGAGGGTACATGGTTAGAGCTATAATTCCACTACTAAGATTGGTCTATACATTTAAATCAAAACTGGCAGACATAATATATGTTGGGACAAACCAGCTAAACTTTGCTGTCATTGTACTGAAAGTGGCTTTTTTTTTTTTTTTTCATCTCGAAAACCTCAAGATATCAATTAGGGTCATTGGAGACCATGAAAAAGGCTCTTTGGCTTTTATCTTTCTATTCGAAAGTTCTTTTCTCTCAATCCCCCCTCAAACCTTTTTTTTCTCCTCTCCCTAATGCGAGAATTGCATTCTGCTTCAATGGGGTTGAAACTACTTTACGTCTTTGAAATTATGTTGGTCCTTTTTCAGTTTACTTTGAAGATCACAGAACGTAAAATTTTCGTGGTTGTTTCTCAGATTGGGGACAACTTGTTCATTTTTTACGATTTTTAATGCAGTGGCAATTAGCTACACGTGCGAACCATTGGATAACCCATCAACAACCCACTTAACACAATTATCGGTGTTTGATGCGGAGAAAATTGGTAGGGCTGATATTGCGGTTTATAATTAATGTCTATTATTAATTATTAATTACAGTGACATCTAGGGTTTCAAAACACGCGACATGGTGCCAACAATCTGTGTTAAGGAGTTATTGAGGGAGGGAATAACGAGAAAATGTTTAATAAATTGTGATGGACTAACTCTTTGTTTGTTTTGAGAGAAAATGGTTGAAAAGAAAACTTTGGGAAAGAGAATAAGTGAGAAAGTCCATTTTCTCGTGTTTGGTAATACGGTGAGAAAGAAACGACGGTTGAAAGTGGACGAAAATATTAGGTGGGGCCACGATTCTTTTTTTCTCACCGTTTTGGTGAGAAATGTCAGTAACTTGTACAGTAAAATTTTTTGCGATGATATATTTATCAAATTGCCCTTAAGCATGTACTTGCTGATCCTCAAATTGCTGGATAACTCATCTTGAAAGGGTGGGACTTATGCAGCATGTGACTATGGACAGCAAATTGCAGGCTAGGCCAAATATATATATATATATATATATTACCTCAAACAATTTTATCTCATGTGCCCCAATCATATAATTTCACCCCCAAGTAGTAAATTATTTTACCTCAGAGATATACACTTGTTTTATATATTTTTTATTTTTCAACTATTTATTATTTTCAATTATATAAAGAGTATAATTATCTTTATATAAATATCAATTTTCAATTTCTCTATTTTCTCAATACATACAAAATTATTCTTCCATTTGTGTTTTTTTTTTTTCCTGATTTCTAATCTATTCAAACATACTAATAAAAATACTTTTTGATTATTTTTCTTTTACAATTTTAATCTCACAATTTTATTTCGCATTTTACGTTAAATCCAAAGACATCATAAACCTTAGCGATGACCAAGAATACAAAATAGTATTACTAAACGTTGTGATTTAGTTAAGAGTAAAGTCATCCATTTTATGTAAAAGTCATGGATTTAATTATCGCCTAAAGTGTTTATTAGGATTAACCGTTATTCTTAAATGTGTACAAGTTTGAGAGTCGTTGGTTTTTTATTAGACTCATGGAGTGTGCTTATCGAATAAATTTAATATAAAATCAGCCCGAACTATTATGTGTGCGAAGATACAATGCGAGATTGAGAGATATTACCCTTATATTTTGTATTTATTTAACAAAAAAAAAATGTAAAACAGTAAATATCGACACGTCCTGCTCCTTTGAAATTAAATCGTGATCACAGAAGTCAAATTGAGTATGAAAGCAAAGTCTACCTCAAAACTTTATACCATAGGCTTTATTATTATCTCAAAGTCAAATTGGAGTGACTGCACGATGGTCAACAGTCAAATCCAATACCACCACCGCCCAGACATCTAAAAAGGGCTGCCATAAAGGCTCGTGGCCACATCCTCTTCTATCGATGATGTTTGCATGCTTCCCCCCAACAAAATTAATGTGCGTGATTAAACCATTAGACATAGTGATTATTAAACTTAAAGCTGCAAGTGAAGTTTGAATTCTAACTCCATACTTTATTTGTAACTAAAACCTCATTTTCCACTCCAACTAGTCCAAAGATACAAATAATAATAATAATAATAATAATAATAATAATAATATGCGTAATTCATCAGTTTGTTTTGCTTTTAATTTGTATTGGTTTTGGGCGGATAAAATTTTTACCTTTCTGGTCACTCTTAGTTCTAAATAATAAGGGAATTTTACAATAACTATAGGTTATGATTCCTACTTTGCGTTGAATTTCGAGAGCTTAAATTGGTCCCTCACCTAGATGTATCCGTTGCCTGGAATGGCCAAGTGATGTATGCTGTTCCCTTTTCGGTGTTGGAAAAAAATAAAAAAAAATGTATCTGAAATTTGCCAACCTATGATGGAAATCTTCATAAACACCCAAATATGTATATGTATATGTATATATATATATATATATGATCCAAAACGATTCAGTTTCCTATTAATTGAGTATGGTGAGGGTTTAAATAATCAATTGTTTTTTCTTTTTTGTGAGGGAGTAAAATTTGAGCAATCTCTCTCCAGTAATACTCATCATGTGCCTAAATTTTGCTTTGGTATCTGGGGAAATTTATGCCTCAATTACTGAAGATTTCCTTTTAACTTGATGTTGTGATTACACGCATGAAAATTCTAGTAACTGATGATCTTACGCTAAATAATAATAATAATAAATAATAGGTTACCAACTTTGAAGAGAGACGAAAGATTCATGGTCGAGCACGCCAGAAAAGGAAAGCAAAAGATCCAGAAGGGGATTGGAGGATGAGTTAAATAATGAGCACGATGCACCCAATTGAGCTTGAGAGCGACCTACCTATTGATTGAAGCGAAAGAGAATGAAGGAAGCAGTGTCAGGAGGCCCAATAAACAAACAAAGGGTATCAAAAAAAGAGATACAAAGGAATTGTGGGAGGCAGCGCACATTTTGAATCCAGAATTGTATTGTTCCTTATAGAAAGTCGCTCTTAAAAGTCATTTTCAGATGGGAAGTACACAAACAGTGATGTAATCACCTTCTAAACGGGTTACAAAGAGAATAGGAGCATATGCTTTTATTAAGTTTTTAACTGTAATGGCAGTCCAGAACTTCCTTTCTTTCTCCCATGATAGAAAAGGACAGTTCCTGATGACTTCCTTTCTGGATTCCTATGGTCTACCAGATTCAGACAAAAGACCAATTGATGAACATGAAGCAAATGCAGTAAGCAGCCTCCTCTTCGTTCAACACCTTCCATGCCACTGCTCTTTCGTACGAGACTGGCCTTCCCATGCTCGACAGACAAATGCCACCCTGAAGGCACATAAAACCCTGCCAAAACAATTTCAGTAAATTACTAAACAACTTTGTTTTGATTAACAAGCAAAGATTGAACTTCAGTGATGATTCTTTTTACCTTAATAAATCTACACAGAACAATGGAACGGCAATGTTTACGTAATGACCTACCATTCACAACGATGGAAGAATTGGGTTTGATATGAGCTCTTTTATCTCAGTCAAAGATACGGACAGCATACTTATTAAGATGGATTAAACCAAAGAATCTACCTGATTGTGTAGGTTAAGTTGGTCAAAATGATTCGACGAATACATGAATTTATAACCATCTTGCAGGGCATCAACCCCATTGTGATAACCCATTTGCTAAGCCGCCTTGAAAAGCCAATTTCATAAATTATCAAGACGGCTGCAGATTCAACAATACAAAAAACTAGATTTTGCACAACCTAACTCTTATGAACTAACCATAAGTTTCTTCACATATTTCCAATGCCATTGAAACTGAAAACCATATGTGCAAACTTCGTTGCAAAGAAAACTGATGAAATTAGATAAAGCCTACTGTGTTCCTATAAATTTTGAACCATTTTCATCGTCATTTCTCCACTCTCCGCCTCCTATTCAGAGGATTACACACACACACACATAGTCTTTCACGGAATTGACTATACTATACCTGCTGCATTATCTGTGGGAATTCTGAGCACAAAGTCTTCTTTCCATTATCATCAAATATTTTTTCCAAAGTGATGTCTTGAAGTGCAACCAAAGTTGTCTCAAGCATGTCAAGTCCCGCCTGATTTGCAAACGTGAAGACTGGCAAAGCCTGCATACATAATTGTACAAGAGTAGAATGCACATCGATGCAATGAAACAACAAAAGATGATTAACTATAGACAAATAAGCAAATAAATAATGGAAAAAATGCGGCACGACCCATTAAGGAAGAAAAGCAAAGAGCAGTCCATGAAGACTAAAGGTGATTTGAATTTAAGCCAATGATGCGAAGACAGTATCTCTAAAGTAAAGCATGTCTATAAAAAATAAATGAAGATTTGAGAATTAGTCTAGAGGAGAGAAAATTAATGTTATAGTGCAAAAGCATCCTTCTGGATCCACTGGCAATATAACCACATGGTCCGCCCATAATGCATTGCGCAACTCTAACAGGAGCAAGTGTATGCCTAATTATATGGAACAAAAATGAGATAGTAAATATCTGGGGAAATGAAAATTTGATTTGTAACCCAAATAAATACCTTCAAAGAGCAGCACATTACTGCATCTGAATGGTGCCAAAGATTTTTGAGAATAGATTCACTCCCTTCAGTTTTGAGTAATTCCACACCTAGATAGCACCTAGAAAGAAGAAGAACCGATCAAAAAAAGTAAAGGTTTGTCGGCTAACTCGCGGAAAAAGTAAGGAAATCTTGGTAGCAACTATGTCAAGCGTTTTAGAAAATCCATGATAATGATTTCTGCAGCATTTACCTGTAACTTTGACATATCCAGCGAGCAAGGGTACATGCTTCAGGAGAGCCAGGTGGAGTGTGAAAACCAGCACGAGAACCAATATGAGAAGAAGAAAGTGCCAGTGCCACCCTCTGAACAGAAGCTATAATACTACGCACATACTGCCGAGCCATGGATGCCACATTTTCTTGAAGGTGGATCTCACATGCAAATTGAAATGCTATTGTCATCACTGATCTTGTGTTCCCCCTGTTGCTCGAATGATCAGCAGATGCTTTATTGCCAGATGGTCCAACGTCTAGAGCAGAGGCGAGGTCAAGTGTGCGGCTTGGGCTAGAAGCGCCCTACACGAATTGAAATATGGTTACTCAGGGACCAAATGTGACATAAAAATAATTATATCAAGAGGAACACAGAGAAAAGTTTAACTCATAGCAAATATCTGGAACACTTACAATGCTGGAATCAAGAGAAATGATACGGAAGCCAGAAGGGATAATAGGTGCATCATCAGAAAAGGAGGCATCAATGGGAGCGAAAATGAGTTCGGCAGAGGTGCCAACAGCATTTTCATCCACTCCACTGCAAAGCTAGTGAATGAAAGAAGGACCGTTAAAATTGAAACAGGACAGAATTTTCAAAGATTTACAATCACTTGAAAAGCAAAGAGAACTGGTATCATTTTGGTAAAGGTTGGATAACGTGAAAGCTAAAAGGGCTTACTTGCAATAAGAATATGTCGCTAGGCACAATCATGTCCTCCCGATAACCCAAGTTTTCAAGTTTAATGACTTCCATAAACTGTAATAGAAAACCAGGTCTTGTCGTTTATGCAATGCCATTATATTGAATACAAGAACTACAATACAAAAATCAAGGGGAAATATATAGTGTCACCATAATCAGAATAGGCTGCTTACCTCTTCATGCTCAATTGTGTGAGCCAGTGGAAGAATAACCTGGCCCCCAAAATTTCCTGTTCGAAACACTGGCAAACTACAGGGACCTGCTCTTACAGCAGCAGCTGCATAAGCATCCATGCCACTATCTGCCCACTCTGATCGATGTTCACGCAAGAACCTGAGGAGCACCGCTGGAGGCACATTCTATAATAAAGAAGTAGAGAGTCATTCTTTTGAGAAAAAAAAAAGACGTAAGATACAAGATGAGAGCACGGGAAAAAGGAAAGACACGAGAATGAAAAATTTAAGATGGCAGGGCAGTGCTCAATCATGGGAAAGCACCAAGAAATTGTCTTGCACTTATGCATTATTATAATGCGAGCATAAATAAATTTTATGTGTCATTTGAATGTTTCTTCTTCAAATGACTACGAAGTCAGGCTGTTGTGGATGCGTGAGTAGCACATTAGAATCTTCACCTGCAATAACATGGATGCCTTTGCACAAAGCACTGCATTGCTCAACAAAGAAAATCCACTGGCATATGAGATATTTGCGCCCATCAATTTTCCAGAAGATGAGTTAACAAGAACAGTAACATCATCCATGCCGTCAGATTCCAACACAGACCATCCCTCGTCAGTAAATCCATTAACAGCTTCATTAAAGCCCCTACAGGTGGGGATCGTAGGGTTAGAATTTCTTAGATCGTGCTGAAGTTCTATGGCAATATTCAATGATTCAAAGCAATTTACCTGCTTAGTCTCTGACTAAGTGCACGTAGTGCTGTAGGTCTTCTCCCCCAACCAGTGACATTTGGCTGAGAAACTTCTTGAGAAATTTGCCTCAAATGGCGTAAAGCCTGCATCATTTGCAAAGAGTAGATCGTAACACATTAAATTTATGGACTTTTCTATAATTCTATTCTTCAAGTTCTCTGTACAAAGAAAAGGCAATTTTCAATCAAATTTGCATCACCCTTCAACTAGTGCGTAAAAATCATGTAGACTACAACTTGTCTCGCAAATTCAAGAAGACCATAGGAGAAACATCTTACATAAAGGACAAGCTTACCGCTAGTGTTGTCTTTTGAGCAAGCAATGTCGATGACTCGTATAGTGGACGCAACACTTCAGGGACACTCCAGGGCTAAATTCAAAGATGCTAAAAAGTTAAATCATCAACAGAGAAAAAGAGTGCGCTTTGCAAAAATAGAATAGTGATCAGCATACCTCCAAGTCCACATGGTCAACTATATGAATAATTGATCCTCCCCCATCACAAGGTCTTACAAGGTACCCACTAGGTAGCATCTCTGCTCTCACAAAATGCTGTGTTAGTGGCATACTTGGACCATTCTGGGTATTGTTCAGTGATCTCTCACAGACCTACTCAGCAGAGTAATAAAGTTAGCATAATTATGCAGGGCTACCATTAACAATGGAATGCTGTAAGATTTTTCGAGTGTAAATTACCACAAGACTACCATCCTCCAAAACAGACGTGTAACGCAGTAACCAGAAATCACGAGCGGGTGCCAAAGTCGTGGGGGCATAGAGCTAATCCAAAAGAAACAAAATCACAATTATGCTGCTATAGCGTATATGCTAAGCCCGGAAAATAGGTGCAAAGCAATTATAACCTACCTGCACGTAAAGCAGCTCAATAGTTCCACCATTAACAGTAGATAGAGCATTAATGACATCCACAACTCGGCAATCACGAAACCACGATGGCCGATCTTTCAGGATTTCAGCGACCTACATGGTATGTCACCAGATTATTTTTACCAAAAGTCCCAATCAAGAAATATAGCTGATGAACTAGACGGAAAAATGGGCTTACTCTTGTAGGCTCTAGACCCACAAGGCCGCATGCACGTGCTGCAACACCAGTGCAACTGTGAGAAATAGCAACGATTCCAATGGAATCCGGACCAGGCTGCACAGGTAAACAAAGGGCCGATAACCAGGAGCAGCAGAAAGAATATTTCTAAGACCATAATAACTAAAATTCATAGTACCATTTCACATGAAAAATATTTAGTTATGAACTTTGAAATGCAAATTCTGACGTTTTTCACATTTCTGAAATGCCAAGTGAAAAGTTTAAAGGAAGCCATGAAAGACTTTACACATATTTGGCAGACTAAATTCAGAAGTGTACATCTTCTTATCTGCTTCATTTTATGATTATAGGAATCAAGTCCAACAAAAACAAATAAAAATAAAATAAAATAAAATAAACATGTTCCTGCTTTTATTTATAGACGAGGAAGAAAGGGACTTCTTGGCATGCAAAAGAATGGGATAAGGGTATTGAAAGCTTTGCATCATATGATTTAGAAATTACATGGAATTTTAGAGTACACTGTTGTACTTCCATTCATTTATCCAGTTTAACAAAGTGAATAATCGCAGTAAAACGAGAAGTAACCTTCATCCCAGGCATTTGGACCCACTCCACAGCAGTTCCAGTGGCCTTTGAAAGAAACTCTGTTAGAGTCTCCTCTGCAAGAGACAAAAGCCTAAGAAAACAAACAAAGCACAACCTCTTAAGCCATACGATAAAGAACAAAAATTGTAGCAAATCGAGGGCAGAAAAAAGCCCCCAACATGAACATGCAATTCCACTAACCCTGCAGGGCTGGCATCCCTTGGCGGATGCTGAGGAGTAAGATGGTGCTGACCACTGGTCACCACCGATTCACAACTAGTATCTGTCGTGGTGGCAAGGGTCCCCTGCACGACAATCTGTGAAGTGAAATTCCACCCAAAATTTAAATGAAAAAAATAACAACAATAATAATAAATGAAAGCAGAAATTTTAATTTTTTAGTTGGTTCCCACTCCAACTCGAGATCTTCGAGGTAGAAACGACTCCAGTACTAATGAGCTGAGTAATCGGTAAAGCGAGGATTTAACGACCCAAAAATGGTGCAAATTTGTCCTTAAAACTTAAAAGCTCTCTGATTTGACGGATACAGATCCAATGCCCCCAATCAATCAGAAGGCTCTGGGGTTAATAAGAGGAGGAAAAATCCAGAGAAGATAAAAAGAAGAAGATAAAAACGATCTACACATAAATATAAACAGAAAAATAATTACGTTTTGTGCGTGTTGGCGAAAATAACTGTTCTCATACACCAACTGGGACACCTGCTTCTGCAGCCTATCGTTCTCCTCCATTAACAATTTATTCATAGCCGTTAACTTTCTGTTCACAGCCTGAAGACGCGATGCCTCTTTCCGCTGTTTCTCTCGACATCTGTACCAAGAAATTAAAGTAAACACAAGTAAAAAATTTTAATTTAAAAAGAGAGAGAGAGAGAGAGAGAGAGAGAGAGAGAACAGAAAGTGCAGGGAACATGGAACTGGAATAAATTCTGAACATCAACGTCAGTTGCTCAGCTGTCTGGGGATCAGTTTACAGTTAAATTGAGACGGAACAAACGTAAAAATTGAAGAGCGAGTAGGTACCGTCGATTCTGGAACCAAACTTTGATCTGCTTGGGCTCTATGTTGGAGAGAATAGGACAATCCCGGATCAACTGTTGGCGGCGCAGGGAGCTGGGCTTGGGGCATTCATGATAAAGCCTCTCCAGCGCCTCCACCTGCTCCGGCGTGTACCTCACGTACTTGCCGTTCTCCATGGCTATCTTGCAGCTCCCTCCACCTCCACCTCCACCGCCATCCTTGCAGGAAGATGTCACCGCCATCATCCCCACCACCACCACCCTTTACTACCGCCCAAATCTTAATTACAAACAATTTACAAGGCTGCAATTATACCTTGTTAACAACAACATCAAGATTCTCGCAGTCCAACGTCTGTCTGTAACATGTCAGGCATGAAGGATACAAACGTTGTGTCTGTTGTTCTTTTTTTTTCTTTTTTCGCCTTTTCTTTTTTGGATTTGTGTTGCTGCAAGTAAAGTGAAGTGAGGGAGATATACAGTCCGGTTTGTTTGTTTTTAAGGAAAGAAGACGAGAGATACAGAGGGGAGGAAGAAATGGTGAGACTGAGATGGTTAAAAAAAAAAACCAAAGAAAGGAAAAGCAAGAGAGAAGGTGGCGTTTTTCTCAGCCCAATGAAAAAAAAATAATAATAATCTTTATGATTTAAGTTGCAGTTTAAATGATGTACTCTCAATTTACTCTATGATGAATGACGTGCATTTCATATTTTGCCATTTTAGATAAATTTAAAATTTAATATATGCTCATAAATTACACATTTAATTAATGGCTGTTATTACAATTGAATACGAATTCACAATCCGTTTGTGCATTTGAGGTTTTTTTTATTATTTTTTTGATTATATTATTAATTAAATGTTTATTAGAAACCAATCCCAAATTAACATTGTAGTTCATCTTCCTAATTAAAAATATCAATTATACTCCATTTCGATGATTCCGTAATTGACCGTAATTTTCTCCGTGCAACGCCAGAAGCAAGTCCCCCAAGTACGAGACAATCACAAACAGACTCTGAGCATGTTTTGTTTTTCACTTGCCCTTTATGGCTCATAAACACTATAATATCACATCATGGTGTTGGTATCCCTGTCGAACCATTTTTCCTCTTCCCTTTTTTTTTTTTTCTCTTACCCCATTTCTTTTTCAATTATTATTATTATTATTATTATTCTTTTCGACCTTTGCTGCCATTAAATATTTTTTTTTAAAAAAAGATGATGAAGAAAAAAAAAAGCATCCTTTTTTTTTTGACAAGTAAAATAAAAGTAGCCTTGTTTTGGTTTTTTTTTTTTTTTTGTTATTCGGTCTTTGCTTTTGCGTGCTTGCTGCTGCAATGCAGTGCTGCTGTTGCTTTCTTTATATTTTAGCTTTCGCCTTTGGCACTGTCGAAGTCTTGTTTTCTTTTCTTTAGGCACTTTGAAAATCTTTGCGAGTTGCGCCACTCAAACGACACCTTTACCTTTCATCCCGCGTCCCCTCCTCCCGACAGCGCGTGCGTAACTTGCTAATATATATATATATATTTTTATATTCTTCCTATAATTTCCAGCTTGCCTCGTGGTGGTAATTTGTTGTACAATTTAAGGCAAGGCTGAATAGCTGGCTCTGTGGCTGTATGAACGAAGATTAATGTGAGCATGTTAAACGTAAGGTGATGCGAATTTGCAAAAATTTTTTTTTCTTTTTCTTTTTGAACAATGAAAAAGTCGGGATGGCGTGATCGAGAAGAGCGAGGACAGAATTATGAGAGATTTTGCATGCGGCCTTGGTTTCTAACAAACACCATTGATTGCGATCTTTCCTTCCTCACCATCATCCTGTATCTTTGTACACCATCCCTGATGCAGCCCCTCGGACCTCGCGGCATGACATACACATACATATATATGCATACACTTATACTTATAAGAATCTTTACTTTTACAGCAAATTGTTTATGAGAAAAGAAAAGGTAGGTCTACGTATTAATCATATTTCTTTTTTGGGTATTTTTAATTTTTTTTATACATAATTATAACTATCAATAAAAATACGAGTTTATTTTAAATGTTCGTAATGGACCCGGATCTAGAGGGACAAAGTGGAAATTCATTGCGAATATTTTTCCACGTGGATCATCAACTAGAACAAAATAGTTTGATGCTGGTTAATCAGTCAACTCTTGACACTTTTAATTTCTTTAATCACGGCTTCTCAATTAGGGTGCTGCCGATTTAATGTATCGATTGTGAACACCGTTTCGGGGGTAGAGTGGGCTAGTGAAGTGATTTTTGAGTCTATACGTATACCAATCAGTGAAAGAACAATAACGAGGCGGAGTCACTAATTGCCGCAGGTCCATCGATTTTTTAAGATTTATTTATTTTATAATTTTAATCGTGATTTTATTGGGAGCACGCCGGCAGTTATTCGCCGAAGGCGAGGCGGAATGGCAACAGTTCCATAAACAGTTAAACACATTAAACACGAGAGTTTCTCGGTTCATCAAGTCATCGATCACCAAAGCAAGAAGCCACATTAATTTTCCAAGTCTCTAGCGTACATTAGTCAACAAAAGATACACTGATAGCAACTACTTAATTAATTATGGGAAAAAATGGGTTTGGTACTCACTATTTTTTATTTAGATTTCTTTAAAAAATATAGCACATATATAATCTTATGTTATATAAATTTATCTAGTTATTTTTTATTTTAACTAAAATTTACTCTCTCTCTCTCTCTCTCTCTCTGTTTTTTCTTTTTTCTGTATACATCGAACTCTTCCATTTAATCTGTCACCGATTCTTTTCCGACATGTGTGGCGATGCATTCAAGTTCCTCAAATTTGAGAGAGCAGGTGGGGGTAAATGTGGTTAGACAATAAAAAACTTTCCGAACTATGATTGCACATTTTAGTATCCTAATTGATAAATTGATTGCCTTTCTTTACTGTGTATAAATATTTCATTTTTCTTCAAGCCGAATTCAGGCAATGCAACTTACCATAAAAAAACGCGGGTCAATGGAGGGTCGTTTCAACAATTTCATTTCCAGACGGCCATTCAAAGTTGGCCAAACTCGGAAAGAAAAATGAAGCGGACGTTTTATACTCGTACCTCAACGCGATTGGTTAAATACGTGCAATGGCAGACCAACTCTAGTGGCTCTTTCTTTCTTTTTTATCTTCTTCAAATTCTTCAACGTTCCGCATCCAAAGGTAGACTTAGATCAAAGAAAATGACTTGAGCGTAAGTGTATGACAATTGATCAACACTAACATTAATCGGAAGCAACATTTTTCCCCATTATCGGCTACTTTATATGTTGTTGCGTGCTTTAGGGATTTGCCAACATCATAAGGTGGGGGCGTTGCAACATTAGTGGCCTAACTCAACAGTTACTTTGTGCTTATAATTGTTTAATTGTTTATGCATACAATTAACAAATCGTTAATGCAATAATGTTAGACGAATCAGGTCTCTTGACGCAAGACAAACATAGAAGTATTTTCTTAAACATAGAAACAAGAGAAAAGGAATGGAGGGATATATTAGTTGTTTCTAAAGGTGCCACGTTTCTCTCTTAGTCAAAAAGATTTCTTTCCACTATTGGGAAAACTACACAAAAAATAAAAAATTATATAAAAAAAAAAACACACACACACACACACACACATTGAGTTGGACGTAGTAATAATTTTTAAGATATAAATATAGTATTAGCGATAAAATACAAAGCGATTACGACATTATAAATTAAGGAATATAAAATAGTCAACAAAACCCAACTATTTGAGAATTTTGATGCATTTAACAAATATTCAAATGCATCCAACAATCAACTAAATACAAGTAGATGGACGGCAAAATGGCAGTGCAACTAAAAAAATAAATAAGTCAACCTACTCAATAAATCTTTTAGATTGGCATAATTATTTCCACATCATAAAAGGTAGACATTGTTACTTATATATATATAGATGTAACAAATTAATACTTTGAGATATAGCATCGACTAACACATATGAACAATATTGTATGAAGGAAGTGCATAATTTTCAATATAAATAATAATACAATTTTCATGGTATTTTTACTAAATATTACTTTTTATTAGAACAGATAGATTTTTGAAAAAAATTGGTATTTTCAGGTTAGTTCAACGTCTCTTTTAGCATGAAAATGCACATTTCACGTTCCCCATGTCACCCGTCCGAAGTATGTGGCCGCATCATGCTTCCTACCCTACGCTACCATATGTAGACCTCAAATTAAAAATATACAAAATAATAAATTACAAAATAGTTTTGGCATACGACCCCAACACGTCGGCGCAACTTTGTTCAACTCAATTATATATATCGTGGAAGAATGACGGGTGTCCTCCTGGGCTGCAGCGTGTGCTCGACGCCAGCAGATCATAACGATCAGGGGTCCCCACCCCGACCCCCACCCCCACGCCTCCCCTGGCCCCACGTGTGGGTCCCAGAAGGAGTGGTCCCCGCACGCGTGAAGGATGACCCGCACATCCCCTCGGCTTTATAACGTGCCCTTCAATAGCCACGCCGTGTGTGCATCAATTTCTTTTCTCGTTCTCTGATCTTCGTCGGAGATCATTCTCGCCCAACCACGCGCAGGTGCGAAAGGGCGCAACAGTTCTGTCGGGAAGGTTTTTTTTTTTTTTTTTTTGTGAAGGATTTCAAATTTATAAAATTACCTCCGTTCAAATCATAGGAATTAGGAAATTCTCGTTCAGTTAAAATAATCTGAAATTTCTAGGAGTTATAAATAAAATTACAAATATATACCCAGAATTTAACACATAATATTAAATAAATGTGAATTATAAAAATCAGCTAATCCTAAGAATTCTCACTTTTTAGTGTGAGCGTAATTTTGTATAGAAAAAGAAAAAGAAAAAAAAAGAGAGAGAGAGAGAGAGTTCAATTTTGATTAAATACGATGAATGTCGGTTGCGAGGACAACCACTGTTACCATTTCGGCTCCTTTAGCTCGGGGGCACTTCTTCGAAGTTCGAACCCCCCCCCCCCCAAAAAAAAACATCCTCAAATGTATTGTCTGCTCCCAGCTGGACAAAATAAAGTGTTGCGTCCTTATGCTAGCTTTTGTAAAGATTGGTACAGAGTATATCTTGCGGGCAATAAATGAATTTTTTTTTTTTTTTTTACTTCTTTTTGTTTACGATTGGTTAATTGCGTGGTTTAGTGATATAATCGTGTAAATTCCTAATTTCAAATATAGAGTTGGATTTATAATTCTCATAAACTAAAGAAAAATACAGAAAGCAATCACATGTTAAAAAGATAAGATATATTTGCAGTCCTTTAATTGTGTTAGTTGTCAGGGAATGGATCTCAATTTTTGCACATTGTGAAAAAATATTTGTTAATTTTTATTGAAGATGAGTCTAGAAATTCATATCCACTTTAATCTCCGGTATCTTCCTAACATTCTCGAGATTTGTAAGCTGAGATCGTAAATTTGCGGACAGACAGGACGAATCTGAGCAGAACCAGACCAACTTCTGGAATGGTGACCCCTGGCAACAGAACGCTTGTCGTCATCTTTCGGCGTGTCTCGACCGACACTCTAATTCCTGTTCGATTGGTGGAGGCGTGGCTTTTGTGTGTCGTCCACGGCACCGTCCTTTTTCCTTTTGGAGCCAGCCCTCCATCCTATCGCGTCACACGACATCGTTTTGCTTCATTGGCCGTTCTTAAGCAACAACATTATTAAAATGTTAAGCCAATTGTGTTTTATTAAATTAAACTGCAAGGTAAACTAGGCTTATTTCTTGCACATATTTAATGAAATATCTTATATTAGTAAAAAAAATAGAAAAGAAAAAAGAAAAAGACGTTATAGATGACTTTCATAATACTTTTTTCATTTTTGTCGTAAAATTTATGAATTATATGTTCATTGGTACACTTAAAGGGCGAAAACATGGGCATGACCCCAACAAAGGGCACGCCCGGAATAAGTCGATGGGGATCAGAGGAGAGGGGACAACTATGGTATCGAATTGTGAAACTGGGTATCCATATCTTACGAGGAATAAATTTATAAATTTATTATTATATTTTAATTTAAAATTCTAAAATATTAAATTTATAAATTATTCTCATTTATATATTATTCCTAATATAAAATTTTTTAATTATACTGCATATACATTAGTACTTATTTTTTTTTTCAATTTAATATTTTTTTACTGCATAATTTATATATTTACATTTAAAATTTTAATATATTTAATTGATTTTAAACAATTAAATTTTCATTGAACAATCATATTTAAATAATAGATAATCTCATATTATTACGTCAATATTTGGAAAATCAATTAATTCAATTAATATAACGATTAGGATTTTAAAAAGATTACTAATAGTTTGATTTAGGCCTTATCTACTTAAATGTTAAAAAAAAAAAAAACACAACAATGTTGCTTTTATGTGTTTAATTTTTCAAAATACTTTTTTATCGTACTGATGTCAATCAGCACAACAATCAACATTTGATAATATAAAATTCACGTATCATTGAAAAAAGTTACAAAAGTCACAAACAATGCTATGTTTATTCAATGTATCTGCATCTTTTGCTCAACTCACTTGAACTTAGGCAAACCCCCCGCCATGATGATTTAACTTATTTAGAGTGATAGGCGGTTAATCGTACAAGATATGAGGTTAACCATGCTCATCTAACGTGAAAAAGAAAAAAAAATAAATAAAAGCATATATATATATATATATTTGTTGATCTTATGATACAAATAATAATGTGTACTCTTAAATTTTATTTTTTTAATATATATATATATATAATTATTAAAATTGAGAATTGTGGTTTAGAAAAGAAACTAAGTAAAATAAAAATGAGAAGAAAACGTGATAAAAGGGAAAAATAAAGTCAATAACATTAAAAAAAAAACTCGTGGGAAAAAATTTTAAAAAAATAGAGTGACTTATTAAGTTACAAATATTTTGGTCGATACGTTACTAAAAAGCCTAGAAGAGAGGTGTCAGGGAGGCGGCCCGAGCGTGGGCCGACAAGGAAAATTAGAGGGCCCTACAAATCGGCGAGGAGGGGTCAACCCAACACCAAGGAGGCCCACCCCAGTTGATAGCGATGTGGCGGTGGCATTGTCACCTTGCTCAAAAGTTCTCATCTCGTTTTTTGAGCAACTGCTCTGCTACAAATCTTACCTTAAAAAAGAAAACACTCTTGTTTGTTGTTTTTTTTTTTTTTTGTTGTTTTTTTTGGTTGTAGTGCAGGCTGACAGCTCTAACAACTTTGATTTGGGACAGTTTATATTTAATTAAAAACGCAGAATATTCGGTGGCGGCGCAAATCTCGGCTTTCCCGAGAAATATTAGCGCCACGGGCCCATTCATGTGGCCGAACATTTTTTAATTAGCTAAGACTCGAAGAGTTCGATGGCTTTACTTGAACACCATCGTTACTTATTTCAGGATCCAATACAAATGGGCCACGACGACACACTTTCTGAGTTCAATATAGCTCCTTTTCTGTGATAGAAGTCGATGGTTGAAATTGTTGCACTTTATTATTTTATTCATTTTGTGCCGAGCATTTTCTTTTCTTAACTTAAGGGTGATTGTGATTTTTTTTTTTTTAAATTAACTTCAACTGAGACTTAAATTCAGATATATTTAATTTTAAAAACGACTCTAATACGTACACGACTGTAATTTTTGGACACCGTCATTGGACCTACCCTACCACAGATTTCAACTTATCGTTTGGAAGAAGCAATTAAATAGAAAATGAAAGGAAAGAGAGGAACAGGCTGAGCAACCTAAAACCTCTCCTCAAGCGCAGATGCAATGGGCGATACAATGCATCTGCACCGCAGCATCTCCGGAAAAGATGATTCATTTGTTTTCTCCCGTCATCTAAACTTTAGTTTTCGTCTTTTAACCTTATAAACATAACTCGGGAGCAGTAGCCGTGCTGACCTGCTTGAAAACTAATAAGAGAAATTCTTTAACACAAGCAACATTGAGCGCGTTTATGGTTACATTACAGTTTGGATGGAGGAGATAAACCTCACAAAACAGAGGTGGTACAAGATCATCTTCACAAATAGCTGAATTCATGTGACCAATGCGGAAGTTTGTATATACCATGAAGATGCAACATATCTACTCCAGCGATGCGGTAACCTATCTACCATTAATATATTCAAGAAGGTGCCAATCAAGCTCGAAATGCCGGCAAAGAAGTTTCTGCAGATACTTTAAAAAAGTCAAATCATCTATTCCCAAAGATTCCTGATGCATTGGAAAAAAAATACACTAAATGCCAGCAGCTTATGCATTGGAACTTTGTTACTGGGAGGAGAAAACAGGGGCCCATCCACCATATGGTTAAGCATTTAAATGCAACACAAGAGACCTGTTAGCATGATAGTCAGATGTCTTATGCCTGGTTGAGAAATTAATATAATCTGAGAGGAGGATAAGTGCAATTCAATGAAAAGACCAGGGCGTCTGTTGATGAAACTAGATTGGTGCAGTCAATCAGGCTCTTCTGTCCACACATTGCACTGTTACCACGGTTCAAAATGGTAAATGCCAACAGACACAGACATGCTAAAAAGAGCCAACGACCAAACAACAGTCATTAAGGAATTGACCAGGGCAAAAGGGCCCGTGAGGGAGAAGGGGCGTGGGACAATGACACTGTTAGTGCTAGAAAAGAAAGAAAGGTATCCAACACAAAATGTTATCTGGGGATGTACCTTAGTTACAGTTGGAAGAGAAGCTTTTGGTTCAAAACCCCACTCTGGAAAGCGTGTGACCTCAGTGGCATTCTCAAATAGCATATACGTGGGAAGCTGACCCATGCCTACAAAGAAGAAAATCAATGCTTGAACCAAAGAATTGGATGAGCCAACTAGAATTTGTTGCAACCCATTGATTACCGCTAAGAGATATTCCAAATTTCTCTGCAGCATTTGGAAAAAGTCCCAGATCAACTGTTCCAAATGATAAGTGCTTGTTTGAGTATCTGAAACAAGGAAGGGTTAGTCTGCAGGACAGTGGCGAGGTAGTCGTTAATTTAAAGTCATCTTCTACTGCCCCACTAAGAAGGAAAATGCTTCAACAGAAAAGGACTGTAAAAGATCAGACAGACAGATAATGTTTGAGAAGATCTATGTACATATTTGAGAGCTCAGGAAAGCAACGACTTGTCCGTATATAATCAGATGAACATGAGGCACAGAATTCTACCTGCCATAATTACATATGTAAATCAGCCAAAATTGCCAATTAAAAAGAAAAACCAATTTATTGAAACCAAATTAGCAAAATGAAGACAGATATTTATTTTCCCATGTTCAATCTTTTATAAGCATCGGCATGGATTAATACACAGAAAACTGTTCTGAAGCTTTAAACAAGCCAAATTTCTATGTACAGAGGCTGGTTGAAAGGGAGTGGAGGGTAAAAATGGCTGGACATGGAAAATAAATGCAAACACTTTTATGAATTAGCCGGTTCGAAGAAAACTATCAAAGGACTTGACATGTCATTCTTGCCAAACTATCGAAGACAAGTAACAGGAATTCTCTGGTCTAGAAAAAGACCAGGTGTAGCCTGCAGAGCAATCAACAAATTGCTTGTAAGTGATGAGAAACCATAACACTGATCCCAAGGGCTTGTTTGTCAATGTTTATAAATATCAAGAACCAATTATAGATCAGGACACTCACAGATTACTAGGTTTACTGACAATTAAATGTTTGCATACAGCAACAATCACTTGATAGTACTTGGAGGAAAGTCAACACAATAGACATCATTAAACATCAGAAAATTTGACAAGTCTGAGGAACCAACCAACCAAAACTTTGAGGCATTCCCTTCAGTCAACAAGGTTTCCAACTGCAGAGGTGTTAACTTACTTACATTCCCTGAAAATCCAGTCAGAAAAAGAAAGCATTTTGATCTCTGTAATTAATTAAAGCAACTTAAAGTTTTTATGGGAGCTGATACCAGTTTACTGCATACCTAGACCTTCAAAGGCAGGCTGCTGTGTTAGGATATATATGACTGCAAACGAAAAAGACGACACAATCAAATGGCTATTTAGCTATTTTGAAATCAAAGTTGAATATCTAAGTGTTTATCACTGTTCCTCCAAATTAAAGCAGTTTAATATTTTTGGTGAGAATGCTTCCAAATTCCACTCTCTTTGCTGGGCTTGTTCCACACTCTTAAATTTCATCACTCCAAATCTTTTCCAATGAGACCAATGAAAAACAATAAACAATCAAATTGTACCCACCTGAAAATACCACCATGTACCACATAGCCAGGTGGTAATCCATAATCAAAGAAATGGCTATGAGAAAAATCTGAAAATTATGACATGGCACTAATCAGGATATCTAGAGGAAACAACATGGAAGGGATTAGATGTTGCTGAAACAATTCTTTATGGGTTATTATTACAATACTCCCTTTACTAGATAGGTCCTACTGTTAATGAGAATTGAGTATTCTCATACTGCTTAACTATTTGTACTCCTTTTATCACTAGATTCTTAAGAGTAAATCAGAGTTGAGCATTCCTCTACTGCACAACATTTCCCAATCAATCTCAATGATTTCTACACATTGATGATTCACATGGTCAATAGACATCACAGCCAAAATGCCCACCATTAGCTATTCACCCGACCTAGTATCTGCACAGTGGATGCGCACAATGCTCCAAGAATGCATGCACATTGAGCATTGTGTGAAACATGGACGGCCAATCTACATGCATAACTTACAGACACACTATCTCTACCATCATTGAAGAACAAGAAAAGCTGGATTCATTTTTCTCTACAATATCTAGCCGGAGAAAAGATCCACAAATGCAGAAAAAGGCATCAAGAAAACAACCTTAGCAAAAAAGAGCAAATCAGAAACAAAGGCCTCCCATGTTTCCACTCTCACCAGCTGTTGAAAACAGTATAAAAAAAAAAAAAAAAAACTCAGAATTAGCAACCACAAAGCGAAATAAACTACCTACCTACCTTTGCTAACAATTTCAAATGCAGAAGAAGAAATAACAATAAATATAGGAATTGTAGCACAGATTCACACAAACAAAATGATGACTTGTAAATAAATCAAGAACAAATTTGCACAATTCCGTGGGGCTATTCTTGTACACCATACATACGAACATCACAAACGTCCTCGAAAACCTAAGCAACAACAGTACCTTGTAAGCAGTTAAAACTGCGAATGCCAGAACCGCTTGAATCTCCTATAAAAAAGAAAAAAAAAAAACAAGAAAGAAAGAAAGAAAAAACAACAAAGATACAATAAACTCCAAAAGAAGAAAAAAAAAACCTAATATTAAAAATAATTTTAAAAAAAGAGAGAGAGATAGAGAGAATTAGAAATCGGTTGAGGTACAGCGAGGGAGATGATAAAGTCACCCGATGGAGGAGATGGAAGGCGAAGTGAGGAGAGAGAAACTGAGCTGCTGAACTGCGAAGGATGAAGTAAACGAAGAAAGCCAAGAAATGGAGGAGATAGTACGGCTCATTCAGCCATTCCAGCGGCTTATTATTATTATTATTATTATTATTATTCACGCGACCGACATTGTTACTGTTATTGTAGTAGTTGTTCTTCTTCGTCTCCATTCTCTGTCGATCCATCCTACCCTAGAGATCTCGCTTCCGGGCAGTGTTCTTGGATTTGATTGCCGATGGCGACTGGACTGAGGGAACGCATCAGAGAGCGTTTGGACGACGGAGAAAGACAAACGGAGAATCTGATTGTAGCCCAAGTCCAACAAGTGCTGGAGAACGCTGAAGCCAGCCCAAACACGAGGCCGGCCCAATAATCTCTCATCACCAGGTTCTCTTTCCCAGGTTCCATATTCATCCAGGTCCACTCTTGCGAGCAGCCGGTCTCGTCCAGAGTTCATATGCGTGACTTTAATTAAGTACTGACAATCCATAACAACCTCTCTACTCTAAGATCACAACGATCCATAATTTATGTAAGTTCGGTGTTTAAAATAAATAAATATATATATATATATATATATCATTTACTATAATTAGGATTATAACCCGATAATGATTTATGCAAAAGTATGACTGCTTAAGTCGTTAATGGCTTTCAACCCAACATTGAGGAGTTGACTAGGCATCTCTAGTTCTCCGTGATTCTTCATAATACAACTCCGGTGCCACTGAGAATCATAGCGGATTCAAAGAATTTCAGTCAATTAAATGAGCAGATGATGAAGACCATGAATTTTGCAACTCGCGGATGAGTGTTGACCATTGATATAAAAAACTATGCCGGAAGCAAACCCACCCCCGGGTCTCTACCCACGTGACTTTGTCACGGAGGAGGGGCTAACTCGAGTGCCTTGCCCATGACTCACGTGATCGTCGGGCACGTGCTCTCACGCTATTACCGCTAATTGTGAAAAAAATAAACTAGTACGGACGGAAAAGACCCACGTATTCAACCGACCCTTGGCCGGGAGCATCCCTTAGAGATTAAGCCCGTGGATTAACGCCACGTATCATTTGACCACCGTCGGTTTTGGCTTTTGACACGAGCCACCAAGAACTCACATGGTTCCCTGACACGCCCCTCCAGCTCCATCACGTGCATATTGGACCCCCAAAACATGCAACAAATACTTAAAATATATGAATTTAAGAAAAGGAGAAATATCAAAAGAAAAAAAAAAAGGAGAGAAAATAATAAGGAAATGAAAAATATATGACGACAAATGAAACCCTCCAAGCCAAGCAACGGCCAGGTTCCATTTCTTTTTAGAGCATTCCTTTTAATTGAAGCCAACAAAAAGTAAAGAAGCTGAAAGCAACGATGAAATGGGATGCGAATTTAAGGGATAAAAAAAAAACAACCAAAAGAAAGAAAAAAAAAAAGGAAGAAGAAGACAATAAATATCTTCACAGCAATAAATAAATAATGTACCATACACCTTACAACCTTATCCGCTGCCCAAAGTAGCTCGGTCACATGGGGATTGGCGTAAGGAAAAAAGGGGCTCCACAATAGCCAGCCACACTCCTCGATGTTTGACACGTGGTGACAAGCCGATATTCGACTGTGGGTTTATTTTCCAATTTCTATGTACAAAGTGTTTATCCAAGCCGAATAATTTTTAAGTCTTGTCAGCCCACAAATTTGCAGTGAATTCTGGAGGGAAATTCGAGATTATCCATACAAGCAAAATTCTAGAAAACAATTTTTAAAATTTTCCCGCTGTGATGTTCAGTTGCCGCTTGAAAATGGAATTCCATCGCAATATTTAAGCACTAATTGATTTGAGACATATTTTAGACATGCCCTGTTTTTTTTTTATTTTTATTTTCCTTAATTTGATTATGATTTGTAAAATTTTGTGAGTTTCGATAGGTAAATTTTGGTTTATACTTGCTACAATGGTGGTGAAAGGGGATTGACTGAAGTTCATTGGATTAGTGAAACATTGAGCTATCGAGAACGACGCGCGTAGATTTTGTATGCACTATTGGATTAATATTCATCCCTACCTATCACTTTCTTAATCTCTAGCTTTCGAATGGGATGAAATAATTATAAAGAGGTCAACAAGATAGAGAAGTTGCTCGGCTGGCCAAGTCTTTCTAACGGGAGACTCGTTCGTGATTGTACGTGGCAAGGCAAAGTGAAAAGGTGAAAATTAAATCCAATTGGCAGGGTCTCTCTCTGAAAGAGGGATGCACGTTGGCGTCGGTAACCGTCTTGCTTGCAAGTGGTTTGAACGTTAAAAAAAAAAAAAAAAACAAAACAAAACAAAAACAGAGGTGATTAAAGTAACGGGTTAATTAGAGAAATACAGAAAATACTATAAAAGAAAATCCAAACCAAGTAAATAAAGAAAATTGAGAAAAAGACCGATTATCAGAGAGAAAAATGAAAAATTATTTAAAAATAGAAAAAGAAAAAAAGAAAGGCAAGCGCGTCTCGCGAGGAAAATTAAAGCCAGAGGAGTTGGGGCTGTAAACTTGGACGCTAATGCACGAGCCTCAGCGACAAACCTGCTAGATCGGTTCCTCAGGGATTGAATTTGAACACAAAATTACCTCTAATTGCCATTTTTTTTTAATTATTATTATATAAATTTTGTTAATGACCTGCTTGACCTCTCCATCCTTTCAAAAATTATTGATTACTTTTACAGTTTCGCCCTTTCGAGCATTTGACACCGTACGTCGTTACTCGGTTTGCCACCAAATTCATTACTGCCCCTCCCATTGTGAGCAATACGCACATGTGATGAAGTTGATTCTGTACGGTCCACGTTGGGATAATTATTTTAAACTCTGTGATCATCACCAAACATCATCACATATGCTATGCACGTGCGGTTCGATTTGGGAATGGCACAGACTGATGAGTTGTAGTGGGGACATGCATGTGATGCTTAAAGACTATCAACGGTGCAAGTTGATACATAGTTTGACTATTATAATTACTTTGATGTATAGTTCAAAGTGGATTCAGCTGATTGATCGATTACTTAGTTCAGTTCTAACGCACCGTAAATGATGAATTGCTTTGATATCCCAAGTCCAAGCAAGCTATGGGTTGATTATTATCGGAGGAGGACTTCAAGCCTGTCATCTACTTATATGCTAGGTTAATAACTAATTCAATTTCCCACCGATCAACATCATGCACGTAGTCCACAAAGAGAAGCAAATGTGCATTGATTCATCTAAATTTGAAGATAGTTACTTCCCCGGGTGTCAACTCCGATACTTTCTACAAAACCCATGTCAAAGCATTCGACCCAATAGCCGCGGAGAAATTGGGAATACGTTTCTAACTTCAATGTACTTCAGTTATTTTATTTAAGCCAGTAAATTATGAAAAAGAAACAAAAGCAGCCCATGATGTACATGATCCTTTTTGTACTAAGGGACATGGTATGTTCTCGCCGGACGTGGAACGTGTCGTTTTGGATGTCTAGTCTCTAGCCCATGAATTAGAACCCTACACTTTTTTAACAGAAGCAGACCTGTCTGATCTGATGCGATGAATTGGCAGTTTGTGAGCAAACCCCCCCCTCCCCGGGGTGGGGGGGGTTAAGTGGTAAACAGAGACTAAGAAAATTCCTAAAAGCATATGGGCAACAAAGTAATTTCGCACCCGATTTCCTTTAACAACCCAATTAAAGCCTCTTTTGAAAAAATAAAAAAATAAAAAAATTATATTTGCAGCCTTTTTTTTTTTTTTTTTTCACTTTTCCCTTTTCCTCTTTATCTAGAGCTCCTTCTAACCCTCTTATTTTTCCTCGTCAAAATCCTGCATTTTAGCTGTCCGAGTCCGACTGTCCCCTTCATACGCAAATAAACTCTCTCTCTCTCTCTCTCTTTCTCTCTCTCTCTCTCTCTCTCTTTCTCTCTCTCTCTCTCTCTCTGTAAACCACAAGCTCTTTCTCCTTACGCATACATTTCCATTACTACACTATCAATCCTAGCTCTCTTAATCATCTCATATTAGCCTTAACAAAAAGAGAGGAAAAAGAGAAGAAGATAGAGAATGGAAGCACCAAAATTGTACCAGGCAACAGGGCTTTGCTCCCAATTCCCAAACGAAAAACACCATTCTTTAGAGTCCAAGCCAAGCGGCGGCGGCGGTGACCATTTCATGGTGGAGGACCTCTTAGACTTTTCCAACGAGGAGGCCATCGTGACGCACGTCGGAGGGGCCTTCGACAACGTCACCGGAAACTCCACAGACTCTTCCACAGTCACCGTGGTTGATAGCTGCAATTCCTCCGGCTTCTCCCGATGCGACCCCGGCTTTAAGTGTGATATTGGGTCCCGGAATTTCACCGACGCCCACTTCTGCAACGACCTTCCTGTGCCGGTAATTCCTGGCGCCGCTGGCACAGCATGCATTAAAACCTTGTGGTTGCTATCCGTGTGGGATTATGGTTGATTGTTCTAAAATTTACAACAAAAAAAAAGAAAAAAGAAAAAACCTGCAATTTTCTGTTTAAAAATTAAAAATTGTTTTGGGAGGACAATAAACCACATTTTCTTTCTTTAAGAAAAAACGTAACAGCGAGGAAGGCAATTCTAAAAGATAGTCAAACATCATTCATGTTTACTGTTTCATCATGCAAGAAAAACAGGTGCTTTTGTAATTTGAATAGCCGCAAAGGTAAGTTACGTAACGAAAGAGTAAAGAAAACGGAAATCTACAAATAATTATTTGAGTATTCTGATTCTTAGTTATGTTTTTGGACAGTACGACGATTTGGCTGAGCTAGAATGGCTGTCAAATATCGCGGAGGAATCATTTTCCAGCGAGGACCTGCAGAAGCTACAGCTAATTTCCGGCATGAAAGCTCGATCCAACGAGTCTTCCGAGACCAAAAATTTTGAAACCGATTACAGCGGTAACATCAGCAACAAGGCCATTGTCACCGTCGATGCCAACAGCAACAAGGGTCCGATTTTCCACCCTGATATGTCCGTCCCGGCGAAGGCCCGCAGCAAGCGTTCTCGGGCGGCTCCATGCAATTGGGCCTCCCGCCTTCTTGTCCTCTCCCCCTCAACCTCATCGTCCTCGGAGCAGGACAACATTGTGCTCGGGCCAGCCCAGCAGCAGCTGCAGCAGCAGCCCAATTCTGGCAAGAAGACCGCCAAAGCCGCGACGCCGAAGAAGAGGAACGGTGGCGACGGCTGCTTCGCGAGTGGGGAAGGCCGGAAGTGCCTGCATTGTGCCACCGACAAGACCCCACAGTGGCGGACCGGCCCCATGGGTCCAAAGACGCTGTGCAACGCTTGTGGGGTGAGGTACAAGTCGGGTCGGCTAGTGCCCGAGTACCGCCCCGCTGCCAGCCCGACATTCGTGCTTACAAAACACTCAAATTCGCACCGTAAAGTGTTAGAGCTGCGTCGCCAAAAGGAATTACTAAGGGCCCAGCAGCAGCAACAGCAACAGTTTCTCCATCACCATCAGGGCATGATGTTCGAAGTATCCAACGGCGACGATTACTTGATTCACCAACACATGGGTCCCGATTTCAGGCAGCTGATCTAGTAGGCCCAGCTCATTTCAGGTGGGGTGTCTCAGGTCTGTTAGTGAATTAATTTGGTCAATTTTTCTAATTTCTTAGGGGGCTAATTAATTTAGCCTAGACTTTGTTGAATTTTCGTAGGTTGCTCCATGTTTTTTCTTTTCTATTTACTTTTTTTCTTTTTGCCTAGTTACGCTTGGTAAAATATCTCAAAACTCAAATTTCTCATTAAATTCAGGTGATATATATTAAGGGATATTGCAGTTAAATTTTAAGTGACGTTTCAACCTTGTAGCCCTTAATTTTTTCTTCTTGTACTCTTTAGTTTTTATGTCTTTTTCATCACATCACATTAACATTGTTCCTGTCATCACTGAATGGATGGCTGGACGGTTGCATCAACGGGGTGAATCTCATTCTCTCCCTCTTATTTATTTATTTATTTATTTTTTCTTTTCCCATAATTTTCGTTTTTCGACTTTTCTGAACGTTGACTTTTCAGTAGTTGTCGTTCTTCTCTAAGATAGCATCGCGCCAGATGAACGTGAAATCAATTCCCCAACTCTATTTGTAAGATGCAAACTGTACGTAGGTCTTCCACGAAAAAGAACATATTTTTTTCGAAAACAAAAATTATCTTTTAACTCGGGGTGGGTTATTGAGATTACAATTTTACTGGAAAAAAAAAAAAAAAAGACCGGTCGACTACTTATTAACCAGTCAGATATATGAGACGTCGACACAAATCGGGCTCAAATTTTTACCTTTCTCAAATTCTCACAAAATGTGAATCCTAATTCCTAATGTACTAAAAAAAAAAAAAAAAAAAAGAGGAGTGGTTGTCCAATTAAAAGATAGATGGTGCATCGGTTCAAATGTGGTAAATGGGTTATTTAATTTAATCAATACGAATGGACAACATTATGGTAGCCCATTTTCAATCAGACGTTACCAGGGAACATATTCTTGATATATCGTTGTAGCTACTTTTCCCACTCATCTTCAAGAGAAGGGCAAAGCAGAATGGTTACATACCGACTAAGATAATTACACAGATACGTAAAGATATCGTGTAAATTAAAAAGATAATTACATTAACGAAAAAGAAAATAATATATCTAACGAAAAGATATTTTTTAAAAGAATATATTATTAATGTGCAATAAAGTATGATGTATGTATACACATCAACGATTCAATCAGACTCAATAATATGTCTACTGATTGGTAATACGTCACTTGGGTGCCGGCCCAATATGGTTCTCAATCCTATCTCTTTCGTCAAGAAATTCGAGCATCATGACTGAGATTAAAAAAATAACAATAAACCTTAAAAAAAAAAAAATTATAGTAAGAATTCCAAAGGGGCTATTCATTCCTAATGTCCCCTGCTTTCAATTGCTTAGTTCATATTTAATCCGCCATCACCTTTCAATTAACAGGAAATCAGGTCTCAATGAAACCGGGAAATTTCACAGTTCATTTGACCTTGTCGGCTACGCGATGAATGTAGCAACCTTCCCCTTTTATAGGAGAAAGGAGAATGAAAAGCTAGATGGTGGGTTGCAATAAATATTATTAATCAGGGGCAAAACGATCCCGGATTTGAGTGGTATTTAAGGAACCCTTCAGCACGCGGACAACAAAGTCGTCATTTGACTCTTTCCATTTGCTGCTGACATCCTAACATCTCTCTAACTTGACAGGCCTCCAATTGACCAACCATAGCTTCTTTTTTTTTCTTTTTTTTTTTTAAACTTAAGTTGATGTAAATGCGATACCTATAATCAACTGAAACTTTGAGGGAATACCCTTTGCACGTATCCAGAACACACATTAATTTGGCTTACGGGAAAAAAAATTATGTTGAATTAACCCGATTTAGTTTGGATGGCTACAAAAATAATTCTCTTCGAATAATGTTGGACTTCAAATCTCATTCTTATAGAATGATACAAATTACTAGTTTTAATTCTAATGACAAAAATCCTATTGAGCCATTATAGTTATCATATCGATTTACAACCAATTTCAGTACAGAATTTAGAAAAAGAAAAAAAAAAAAGAGGGTGGTCTCCATGGCGGAGACTGGCCCAATTCCTCAGAGAATGTTAGAAACCAAAGGCAGATTCGTTAGCAAATTCAAGTGACATCGTTTTCCGACACTTCAAAATCGGTTGGACGATTTTATTTGCATCCTCTTGCATTAGCAACTTAAAGAAAACGATGTATGAAAGCCGCAGTTCACCTGTAACCAAAAAAATAAAAAAAAAATTAAAAAAAAAAAGAGGGGAAAAAGCGATTATCACCGATACGTGATGGTATCATTGTTTGTTTGTCGGTTTGTTCTGATTGAAATACGCTAAGTCTGTTTTATTCCCTCCCTTGAGTAAATCACTAGGACGAATTAAAAAGGTGGATATTTTTCGTTCTGTTTCGACATCTGTCGGTGGATATATCGGCAAGGGAAATTGATATTGATTTAATAAATGAAAAAGCGTAAGATACCATAATTTGATATTAATAGGCGGGGTTTAATTGTTTTTAACCAATGTGAAATAATATTGATGGCAGTATGAGGCAGCCGATGGCAGGCGGTGGACGACGGTAAGCGTTGGCGGACGATAGCAAGTAGCAAGTGAGGGATGGAGACTTGTGGCTGCGGTACATGGTAGTGACGACGGATGGCAGTAGGCGATGGTGGGCGGCCGAGCGGAGATGGCGCTGCATGACCATATACGGTGGTAGAGGCTGTCGACGAATTTAGATTAAGGAATTATTAGAATTATAATATAAATTAAATTAATTAAATTTTATTTGGATTATATTATTTGAAACTGTTCATATGTATAAATTTTATTATTTATAATTGTTTATATATATATATATATATATATATATATATATATATATATATATATAATATTTATGTATGTGGTATTTTATCAGATTAAATAAAAAAGAAAATTATTGTTGAAACTATAATTGTCGTCACTGTATAATTGCCGTCGCACGTGCCACCGAAAGTTGTTGCTTGCCTTGCCAGAATATGTTCCCCAACCCCCGGATTCTGGTAACCTCAAATCTAACTCTACGCGCCTAGAAAATTGTCGAAAAGACACTGATTGGAAGAAATCTGAGACTCAGTCACTGTTCCTCCAATATCCAACCCCACTTTTTGGGTTGCTGTCGCAATATCGGACCACCGTCATTCAATTCTTTAGCCACCAATCTACCTCTCCATCTATTGATGCGCCAATATGTTACCGGTTGTCGTCGAAGTTAATGCCAGCGTTTAAAGAGGACAAGTAGAAGAAAATTAGAATTAGAATCACAAATAAAAAAAATTTGAAGTCCCAATTGAGAGTAAAAGATATTTAGAGATTAGATTAAAATTTAAAAAAAAATTAGAGAGCTAGACAAGAAAATAAAAGTTGAGAGTTATATCAAAAAAAAGGAGGGAGAAGAAGAAGAACACGACAATAGAACAATTAAGAAAACAAAAAATTTCAAGAAAAAAATAGAAATAAAATTAAAATTTAACACTATAAAATATTAAATTAGTAAAATATATTAAATAACAATATTTATAAAATTTAGTATAAGAGATTATGAAATTAAGAGTTAAAAAAAATTTAGAATTAGAAATTTGTTGATTTAAAAATTAAAAGTAGATAAGTTCAATTTTTCATATAAGATGAAAAATGAAAAAGTGGAATATTCACATAATATTACTCTACAAATATTATATATAGAGTGTATCTTTAGAGGCTATATGCTGCGAGCTCCTCAAAAATCTAAAAATTAAGTAAAAATAGATTAAAATTGGCAAAAGAAAATTGTCAAAAAAAAGAACTCCTCATAATAAGTGACGATGATTTAAAAAATAATTTACTAAAAATTTTTAAAATTATGTCAAATTTAAATAAATATTATAAATAATTATGTGATTAAATTAAAATTAAGGGATATATAATTTAAATTAAAAAATTATTAAAATTATAATATAAGCTAAGTTAATTAAATTTTATTTAAATTTTATTATTGAGACTTGTTAACATATATATTTATTAGTATATAATATTTTATTAAAGTAACAAAAAATATTATATAATTATTTAATAATAATAATAATATAAAATTAATTAAATTTTAATAATAATATCAACATTAATTTAATTCTAATAGAAATCAACAACAACAGATGAAGATGAGGATGGCAAAAGTAACGACGAGAGAGGGGAGAGGTGATGTTTACATTATATGCTTATGATCATGGTTGTGATGGAATAATCAGATCCAATGAAATACATTGGAAAGGGACAATGGATTATAATTCCATGTTATTCTATCCAATTGAATTCTCAAACATGGGACATGGCGTGCTATTTTTAACTCTCTCATTCTTTTTTATTAAAAATTTATTTTATATTAGGTAAAGAAATTATTTTTTTTTCAAAAAAAAAAAAGTGATAACAAAATAAAAATAATATATTAATTAAATATTAATATGATATAATTTAATAAAAATTATTTAAATAGAGTAAAATATAAAATATAAGTTTTTTATTATATTATTGCGTAATTAAATTATTATTATTATTATTTATTTTATTTTTTAATTATAGCAGCTGCCAATGCTACAATATTTATGATCCCAGGCATCGGCTCATCGGTAATCCGTGGACCTCAGCAATAATTTATGCAGTTCGGATGACGTCACATCGGATCACAGTCGTTTAAAGTATTTCCTCAGAGTAATTAATTACTCTTTTCAGCTTCCGCAGTTCTACTTTTTAAAAGGACATTGTCTCTTCTATGCCAGAGAATAAAATTGAATGGGGGCAGCGTGGTTGGTGCAAAAATACAACTTATACCAGTCTTTTAAGGAAGCAGAGTCTGCGGCGGTCACATGCCTCTCTCCGTACCTCATGCTTGTAGTTACTGTGATGCCCTCGTAGAAACAAGTCCTTGCGCAACTCAATTGCTGCACTCCATACATTTCTATAATTTATATCCATTAGTATCTGACAAAATGACTTGGCATGCCTTCTTTAAAGACAAAAACTTTTCTCAATTGCCGTAACATGGGAACCATTGGGTCTCCAATTCTAGCACGATCATTTCCTTGGTGCTTGCTGATCAGCTGCTCCCAGATACCGAAATCGATCTAATGACATGGTGTCAATCTTGCACTCGTAGATCACAATTGTCCAATCGCTGAAGAATGTAATGGGTTCCAGTCGTCTTGTGTTCACAACCAACGTCGAAGCTGGCAAAAGATCCAAAATGCTCATTGAGTTTGGATGTTGAGTTCCTGTTTCATTATTCATTTTCCGTAACAGTCGGGATACCGATGAGCTGGGACGGGAGATCGTGCAAGCACGTCCACGTGGGCATGGAAGTTAAAAGAGAAATCAAAGTACACAAACAAGGACTCGGCGAGTTGGAGACCATCGGAGTACGAAAAGAGACCCGTATGCAAGTGTATTCTTCCCGGGAAGACATCAACGCCAAGTGTGACGGACGGGTGTATGAGACCCGTCTCCCACATCGGATAGAAAGAAGGGGATCTGGGGACATATAAACGTGGGTGCTGCACACTCTAA